>OX463779.1:25472044-26081992 GCA_949825025.1 Siphlonurus alternatus
CTTACATGACATATCACGTTACAACCCTGAACTGACCCTTAATTAACCTTGACCTTTGCTGACCTGCAGATACCTTCGTGGTGTTGTGGCGGCGCGGTGCCTCGGTGCTCACGGCAGGCAGCCTCATGGTGACCCGCGACCCTCGGTTCCGCCTGGTGGACGGCTTCAACCTCGAGGTCCGCAGTGTGATGCCCCAGGATGCTGGAGACTACGTGTGTCAGATCTCTGCCTGGGAGAATAAAGATCAGATCCACACCGTCGAGATTCTTGGTGAGTACCGTGGCCATTTTGAAGACCTTGCGAGTCGTGTTGGATCAAAAACCAACATTTGCTAGTTTCACAAAACGTAAGAATTATTCACAAAATATCATTTTTTTTTTTTTTTTACTTTTTTGTTTTATTATTATTTTTTTTTTTTGTTGATCTCACGATTCAAATGCTATACTTGTAAAATAAAACTGTTGAAAAGTTACCAATTTTTTTATATTTATTTCACTAAAATAGCAATAAGAACATTTTTTGATATATATATTAAAACTTTATTTCCCTTATTTCATTAAGAATTCATTTTCCTGGTAGTAAGTAGTTGTTGAACTTATATAAAACTTTTCTATAAAAGACAAAAACCAGAATAAAAGTTATATAAATAAATAATTTTGCTTGTTCTTAAAAAGTGCTTTTTTCTGTATTAATAATATATATATTTATAAACAAAAAAACTAAATAAAAGTATTGTGTAAGTACTGAAACTAATGCAACTACAAACAATGGAATTAGTTTATATTTTTAGCACTGCATTCAAGTCATCGATAAGTCAATTTATTATTAAATTCTTTATTCAAGCTTTTTTATGTGCAAAAACCGCTAAATGAGTTATCAAAATAATATGAAAACAATTTATTGATTCTATATAATTATGTTTTTGTCATTAAATTAGTATATAGATTTTATTTAACATGCATGGTGATGTTTTTTTAAAAAAAAAATACAAAATATATCCTGTGATTATAAAAATAATTTTTTTATAAGGTGACTTAATTGACAGCTCTTAACATAGATCCATTTAATCACAGACACAATCAATTAATTAAGTCAGACTCAGTAATCACTCAGAATCACTTTAATAGAAAAGCCTTGTTGACGTGAAACCTATTAGAAATTCCCATCAGTGTTATATATACATACATACGAAAATAACATTCTATAAAGCTGATAAAATACTGCAGCCACTATATATTCTACGGACCGGTCATAGTTTAGGCTGTTAACTTTGCTATCTGTAAGCTACAGCTAGAGAACATAAAATACACACTGCAGCTTGTGCCATCTCACACGCTCACAATTCACTGTGAGTGCTGCCATCTGATTGCAAGCTTTTATTTATGAGTTCTGAAGAGATTACAACCAAGTATATTTTATGTGTGTTAGTGAATATACATTGGTTCGAGGCGTGGTTATGCTATATAGTGTTGTATAACCCTGCGGGGGAACTGCGGTAGAGTCAAGCCTCGCGGGTCGTCGGGCAGGAAGAGAGTCGTTGTAGGCTATGCAAGCGATGATGGCGGCCTTGGTACGGGATTAATCTCACTTGCCCTCTTTGTTTCTGTCCCCCTCCTCTTCTCCATTGTCTGTCACCCATCCCTCTCCAGACTGTCTCCGAACAGAGAACTTCATGTATGTAAATGAGAATTGTACGATATTTGAGCTTTAATATGATTGCACTAAAGATTACACAAAATATTTACGTTTATATGGAGCAAAAATATAGGTCTGTAAAACGTATATATTTACGATATGAGGTACTGAGGATTTCCATGCATATTTTACTTTATTTTATTTATAACCTTAAAAACATAAAGTTGTTTTACTAGCTATAATCTTGAATTATTAGTGTTATTTGCGTATGTCATGATAGGAAATGAGGTCGATCTTTACAATCTCTAATGCAGATATAATATCATCAATATATAACGGTGCTGCCTTTATGCTTCGTCCTATGAAGCTCTGATCTATTAGCATGATATCTTACCAGTGTAATCTTTTTATAAGTTTCTTAGTATTTTCTGCTATTTTAAAATCATTTTTCTATTCAATCAGAATGCTTCTATATAGTCTTCTTGTAACGTATTTGTATTAATTTAATTTAGAAAGGAAATCTATCAATGCAATTTTCCGAAATTTATACAAAGCAAAAAGTTATAATCATTGTACTACTTACAGTGGTTAATATTGCATTAATAATTCAACTGTAGCTCACTCCATGCTGCATGAGTCTGCATGTAAAGATTCACATTGACTAGACGGCTAGCTACTGACACATGGACTTAGTTCTGAGCGTTACTTAAAGTCTTTGGTTCAGAGCTCATCACCAGTCACGAGCAAGCCTAGACGAAGGGAAAATATGAAATCTGATAAATCTTCAGTACTAACATAATCCCTGGACCTCTGGGACCAAGAGTTATTACTAATTCAAAACAAAGTAGCTAAGTCATTTTAATGATTTACAAGGGGAAACAGTGAATGTTAGAATTGAACTGCATACATTTTTTGTTGTGTATATTGCAGTGAGCAAAATACACAGAAGTTATTGAATTTTGTATGTATTGACACTTATTTTGTATATTCAACCAGCACGAAGTAAATCAAGATATTCGCTTTTGTTTAGTTTGCAAATAAGTGTATTAAATGATGAGAAATCATTGTCATATGTAGATTTTGAGACAAAGACTGTTTACTGTAAACAGTTCTTAAGTTTGAGACAAGTAAACGCTTTTGTAGTTCGTAAATTGCCCTATAATATAATTTAATTTGAATGGAATAGTGGGCCTATTGATCTAAATCCCATCCTCAATGATGATGATTTTATTAATTTATTGACTTTTGTGCTTTTCCATTTAAATTTGCGCTATCATCGATGTAAATTCAAACTACAGAACTCTTTTGATTCTTTTTTTCAGCATCCGTGTCACAGAAGAAGTCTTGTATCGCATATTTTAATGTAAAAAATCACTTAAATTACAATTATTTTATTAAAATATTAATTGAGGAGTTTGTATTAATAGAAGAGCTCGAATGGAGTATCGACCTCAATTTTTTATTGCAGAAATGGATAAAGGGTAAAAAGTTGTGCTACTCTAATTTTTTTTAGATTTTTTAGAGCCCGGGAAGTATTTTTAAAAACTTATTGAAAGTCCTTTTTGTGACTTCACGCGGTGGTAAGTCCTATCTTTTTCTTAAGGAGCGGACTCTCGTGACGTCACATAAAGAACTTTTTATAATTTTTTTAAAAATATTTCCCGGGCTCTAAAAAATTGAAAAAAATCAAGGTAGTATAATTTTGCACCCTCTATCCATTTCTGCAATAAAAAAATGAGGTCGATAATTCCATTGCTGTCAATGATTTATATTGTACATAAATAAATAATAGGCAGCATTAATATTAAGATAAAAAATTAAGGGAACAACGATTGTATTGTAGAATTTCTTTAAATGTTGCAATTTGTATTATAATAAAAGCTCAAAAAACAGCATACTGACGTCTATATAAGACGCTTGTGAAGTTTGCCTTCTTTATAACATATATTGCTATATATTTCAATTCTACAAATAGCAAATGTCTATCTTTCTTCTCTCTCTGCTCCTGCAATTCTTATTATACATACAGTATGTTGTATTTGAATTGATTCTGCTTTGTATATAAGCATTTCGTTATTCCAATGTATAAATCTTTATATAAACCGCATACCCAAAGCGTATTCTAACATCGATTTTTCACTCCAATTTTTAAGCCTTCACAAAATGTGACCCCCAGAGCAAAGATTTTTCTTTTCATTTTTATTTCTATGTTTACAACAGTCAGTGAAAATTTTCTGACCACTATGGATGTGGGAGTATGACCTAATTCTTTGAGTACCAACGCCGCGGTGTAATTACTGCGTACAATTAATCACTTAAGCTGTACAAAAGCGTCACAAAATGTCACTGCCTCGTTAAAATTCTTCTGTAGATTAACTATCATGTGTACAATATCACATTCCTTCACCTTTATATCAAATAAAATATTTTTTCCATTTAAAAAAAAAATATTACAGTATTTTTTATACATGTTACATGTCAATCATATATCACCACCGTGTAATGGTTTTGTGTCCTCCGTATTGAAAATATTTCAATGAAATTCTTCTTTTCTAAGCACAAAAAAACTTTTTTTTAATAAATTCTATAAAATCGATATTTTTTTGCCATTCATCGTTGAAAATGTATATAAAAAAAAAGAAAATGTTTCACCGCATTTGAAATTTTAATCTGAAAGCATGCATGAAAAAGGATAAAAATATGACAAAGAGTATACTGATGGTATATCCGTATACATTACATCATTCTCTGTCTACAATTATTTTCAAGCTAACGATATCTGTACTACGCTATTATACAAGTTTTCACATTTCTTAACTTTAACAGTAAAATTTTATGTAAATTTTGTAATTAATATTAAAATATTACTATTTTTATACTTCATTGAAATAATTAAAACTTGTATTAAAATTTTAATTTAGCTTAAATTATAAAAAAAAAAAAAAAAAAACATTCAAATTATTTCTCCATAAACTTATAAAAATCTATTTTTATTGAGAAATACTATTGAATATAAATATTATTTATTCTCCCATAAACCTTGATTTAAGTATTATGTGCATAAACTTATCAATGAAGAAGTATATTAATGTGAACGTTTTAGACCGCTGCTGATACTTTGGAATAATGCTTTTGAGGCTCAGGACATAAATTTGATAGACTACTTGAGCTTTGTCATCATTTTATTCGATCATAAAGGCCGTCCCAATCTGATTGCTGCATCACACACAAACAAGCCCGTCCCGCACCTCTCTTCTGCTGGCAGCTTTCTGTGGGCGCCCTAATACATATTTATCGCACGTTCCAGCCTAAAGGGAGCATAGAAATTTATTATTGGGGAAAAACCTAGTAACTTACTCATGCTCAAAGAAACTGCATCTTACTTTAGATACAATTTGAAGATAACGTACTTCTAAAACCAAAATCCTGAACTAATAAAAAATTTAATTTGCATCATAAAATTTATATTTGCATATATCTATAAATCTATCTTATATTTTTTTTCTGTACGAGTATAGAATACCTAAAATATTAAAATCTTGTTGATTTAATGATATTTATGAATCAAATAGCCATGTATAGTAAAATTTAAATTATAAAATATTTTTTATGCAATAAAAAATAAATTAACTATTTTCTTTTTAAAATATATATAATTGTGTCATCATATTTCAATTTAAAATTTGAGTCATAAAACTGTCTAAATAATAAAGCATTCCATTTGCAGACTTTTTATACAGTAGAAGTTGGCTTATATTAGCTTTCAACATAATTTCTTTTTAATTGCTTTGCAAATTTTTGTTGCTGCGAAAATGAAGACAAATGTTTGCACGAGAAAAAAATGGCTGGCAATTCTACTGTGCATGCTTATTAGGCGCAATGCGACCCTACATACGCTCTACAGTGAGGGTGAACTTTTAGAAACAGTCGCGTCATGCTCACACAGTTGCAATGTGTTTGTTTTATATTAAAGTGGCAAATAACTCACTTAGAAGTTGAGTTGTCTCAATTCGAACAAATAATTATTCAATACACAATGAGAGCCCTGCTCAAAAATCTTGAGCAATATCTTACAAGATCTTTTATGATCTTGTCAAGTGAACTCAAGAAGTCCAAAAAAGAGGCAAGACAGTAATCAATGCTGGTCAGGAATATATATTATCCTTCTAAAAATAATATTTAACCAAAAAATTTGGGAAAAGTCAAAAAATAAGATATTTTTAATTTAAAAAGATCTTGAGCAAGATAATAATCTTGTTCAAGACGTCATTTCTTACGTAAGATTGACATCTTGGCAAGAAACTTACTTGCGCAAGAAAAAATATCTTGCAAGATAGAAAATCTTGCGCGTGTTTTCGAATTTTTTGCAAGATTATTTTTTGAGCTAGTTTATGGCTTGCGCACGATGGTAATCTTGCTCAAGAAGTCATTTCTTACGCAAGATAGACATCTTGGCAAGTAATTAACTTGCTCAAGAAAAAATCTTACGTAAGATTGAAAATCTTGCGCGCGTGTTCAAAATTTTCTCAAGATTTTTTCTTGGGTAAGTTCCCGTCTTGCATAAGATCGCAATCTTGTGCAAGAAATCATTTCTTACCCAAGATTTCCATCTTGGGCAAGTAATAGACTCGAACAAGAAAAAATCTTACGCTTGTTCTCATAGTTATCGCAAGATTTTTTCTTGGGTAAGTTACCGTCTTGCGTAAGATGGCAATCTTGGCCAAGAAATCATTTCTTACCCAAGATTTCCATCTTGGGCAAGTAATAGACTTAAGCAAGAAAAAATCTGGCGCGCGTGTTCAAAATTTTCTCAAGATTTTTTCTTGGGTAAGTTACCGTCTTGCGTAAGATGGCAATCTTGTGCAAAAAATCATTTCTTACCCAAGATTTCCATCTTGGGCAAGTAATAGACACGAACAAGAAAAAATCTTACGCTTGTTTTCATAGTTATCTCAAGATTTTTTCTTGGGTAAGTTACCGTCTTGCGTAAGATGGCAATCTTGGCCAAGAAATCATTTCTTACCCAAGATTTCCATCTTGTACCCAAGAAATCCATCTTGGGCAATTAATAGACTCGTGCAAGAACAAATCTTACGCTTGTTTTCATAGTTATCGCAAGATATTTTCTTGGGTAAGTTACTGTCTTGTGCAAGATGGCAATCTTGTGCACGAAATCATTTCTTACCCAAGATTTCCATCTTGGGCAAGTAATAGACTCGAGCAAGAAAAAATCTTAGGCTTGTTTTCATAGTTAACGCAAGATTTTTTTCTTGGGTAAGTTACCGTCTTGCGTAAGATGGCAATCTTGGCCAAGAAATCATTTCTTACCAAAGAGATTCATCTTGGGCAGGTAAAATAATAGACTTACGCAAGAAAAAATCTTGCTTGCTTGTTCAAAATTTTCTCAAGATTTTTTCTTGGGTAAAAGTTACCGTCTTGCGTAAGATGGCAATCTTGTGCAAGAAATCATTTCTTACCCAAGATTTCCATCTTGGGCAAGTAATAGACACGAACAAGAAAAAATCTTACGATTGTTTTCATAGTTATCGCAAGATTTTTTCTTGGGTAAGTTACCGTCTTTCGTAAGATGGCAATCTTGGCCAAGAAATCATTTCTTACCCAAGAGATCCATCTTGGGCCAGTAATGGACTCAAGCAAGAAAAAATCTTACGCTTGTTTTCAAAGTTATCGCAAGATTTTTTCTTGGGTAAGTTACCGTCTTGCGTAAGATGGCAATCTTGTGCACGAAATCATTTCTTATACCCAAGATTTCAATCTTAAGCAAGTAATAGACTCGAGCAAGAAAAAATCTTACGCTTTTTTTCATAGTTATCGCAAGATTTTTTCTTGGGTAAGTTACCATCTAGCGTAAGATGGCAATCTTGGCCAAAAAATCATTTCTTACCCAAGATTAACTACCATCTTGTACCCAAAATGTACATCTTGGACAAGTAATAGACTCGAGCAAGAAAAAACTTTACACTTCTTTTCATAGTTATGGCAAGATTTTTCTTGTTTAAAATGGCAATCTTGTTCAAGAAGTAATTTCTTACGCAAGATTTTAGTAAGGGTGAAAACCTCCCCATGGTCATATAATTTTTTTGCCGATCGATCGCACCCGTTTGCAGATTTTTTTTCTATTCAAAATCGCAATATTCAATTTTTTTTTAAATAAGGGTAACAGCACCCCCAATAATTATTCAGGGTTAATTTAATAACCATCATTAAATTCAGCTTGCCAATTAACCTCTGGATACAAGTTTTCAGCTTGATCGGTGCATTTTTATTCGTTTTCAAAATTGCGCGCGACGGCGCGCTAGAAAACGTTGGGAAACAAATGCAATGCGATACGCGTTTTTATAACATGTGTTGAAACTGAAAATGGACGGTTGGTGAACGTAAGAGCTGAAGAAGAAACATGAAGATTTTGTGTTCATTTGTGCTAATTTAGTACTTTATACACAGTTCCAGGTAAGCTTAAACTTATGTTTAGTTGTTTTTGTTTAATATATTGTTAAGCTCATAGAGTATTTTATGTTTTTTCATGAAATTCGGATGGCCGGACCTGCTTCCTGTTTGCCTTGCAACTGCTTGCAAACCTGGAATATGATGAATATACTGAGGACAACCTGCTGCTTGTTGTATGCATAAAGCAACATGTCATAGAGATTAATTGCATTGCAGGGTTTTGTTTGTGATATTTTGAAAAAGGTATGTATAAAATACTGCAATGTATGATAAATTGATCAAAATCTTGCAAGATCTTGTGCAAGATTTGCTAAATTTCTATAGGAAATGTCTTGAACAAGAACTTTCTAGATTTGTGCCTAATTTTATTGACGAATTTCTTTGTTTTTGACCCCCAGGTTCCACCGAGCCTAGCTGAAGGAGAAAATACATAGCATGGCCCGCGGAGTAAAAGAATTATTGAACGGAGAGGTGGAAGGAAGCAAAATGATGAACATATCCATACAGAAATGAAACCATGCATCATGAGACTTCCTTATTTAACGAAAAATAGCTGCAACTAACAGAAAACTAACTTTGTTTGTTTTTGTTTTTTTTTCAGACGTCATGTTGGCTATGTGACTCGGAGATTGCTACTTGGAATTGCCGCTACATTACTGACCCAACATGGCTGCCTTTCAACGGATTTAAACCAACCGACAGCATTGCACAAGATCTTGCGCAATTATTTTGATCTTGAGCAAATATTATCTTGACAAGATCATGCAAGATCTTGAGCAAGATACTATCACAAGATCTTGAGCAAATATTATCTTGCGCAAGATAATATCACAAGATCTTGAGCAAATATTATCTTGCAAGATCTTGCAAGATCTTTCCCAAGATCTTGCACAAGATCTTGCAAGATCTTGCAAGATCTTGAGCAAGATGCTGTCACAAGATCTTGAGCAAATATTATCTTGAGCAAGATAATATCACAAGATCTTGAGCAAATATTATCTTGCAAGATCTTGCAAGATCTTTCCCAAGATCTTGCACAAGATCTTGCAAGATCTTGCAAGATCTTGAGCAAGATGCTGTTACAAGATCTTGAGCAAATATTATCTTGAGCAAGATAATATCACAAGATCTTGAGCAAATATTATCTTGCAAGATCTTGCAAGATCTTTCCCAAGATCTTGCACAAGATCTTGCAAGATCTTGCAAGATCTTAAGCAAGATAACAATTGCTCAAGATATTGTGATATGTCTTGCTCAAGATCTTACCTAAGATCTTGCAAGATCTTGCAAGATCTTGTGCAAGATCTTGGGAAAGATCTTGCAAGATCTTGCAAGATTATCATCAGCATAATCTTGCCAAGATCTGCCAAGATCTTACAAGATCTTGACTCAAGATTTTTGAGCAGGGAGAAAATTTGCTTATTGTGTGTATTTTAATAACGCAAATATTGTGAAAATTTAGCTGATTGCTGTATTAAAAATCAATTTAAATAAAAGCAATGATTTTATTTTGACATTCAATTTATTATAAAAAGTGTTTTCGATTCAAAATATTGTGTGGTCAATTTAAAAAAATATATAAATTTGAATAATAAAGCTTTCAATTAAATTAAATTGATTGTTTGTTATAAAAATTATTTTAATAAATTGTTCGTGATATAATAATAAGGGGAAATGTTTTTAACAGCTTAGTTATAGAGCTTTTGTTTTTTAGTTGACATGAGAGTGCGTTCGTTTTGTTCGTGCGTGCGAGTTGGTCACGGGATAATATAGCAGCACGGTCAGTATAATACTTGCGTGCGCCCTCTCTGCTGATCTCACTCGTCTTATCAGAGAGGCGCTAATTTATTCCGTCAGTTATCGCACGGCTTGGCAGCAGTTCACCACCTCGACACAGTGATGAATGAGCCAGCCAGTGAGAGCTGCACCAACCCAGATGCACCTCGCGATCAATGGAGATTACACCCTTTTGTTTTATGAGAAGAGAGAGAACTAAAATAAAGTTGGTGCTGCTTTATAAAATGAAATGACGAAACTACTCGTTCTTCTTTCAGTTTCCAACTTTGCCAACAGAGGTCTCAGTATTTTACAAATCATATAGTCAGAGTATTTTCATGAATTTTAAAATAAAATATAATACTCTTTATATTTTATTCTGCGTTGCTACCTCACACATCAGGCATAAAAGCTTTATCCTCTCTTTCTAAAGAAACCAACACAATTTTTATTTTTCATATATATATTCTTAAAAAAAATGTATGAATTTTACAAAATCAGATCGATTTTTCCTTTTTCTTTTTTTTTTTTTTTTTTTTTTTTTTTTCTTTACTAAAAATATTCAGTTGGTTGCATTTTGCATGAAAATACAGCAAGATTTGACGAAAGAGATTGCTATATAGGGTTCATGCAACTGGGGAGAGTGTGCCCTCCAGAACGCTTGCTTGCTCTTTTGACGTCACCAGTGGTATAACAACTCTATCTAAATATCTACAGTCATGTGTTCATCCAACAGAGTATAAAGTCATAAATTTTTACAATTTCTGCAATTTATTAAATGAAGACAAAAACTTATGATCATACACAAAAATATAAAACAAGCTTATTAAAATATCAATACTATTGTGATACAACTCAACTTTTACTATTACTGTGTTATAATTTTAATGGGAAAATACAGATATATTTCAAGAATTTTGAATAATAAAATAATAACCAAGATTGCTGTAATTGCTAATAATATTATTAACAGGAATCTTATTTATATTATAACTCACATCTCTCACTTTCCTACATGACTTTTCTTTAACTATACATTAAAAAATATATATATATATAACATTTTAATATAATATTAATAATTATGTAGATACTTGGTATTATATTTTGTAATATAAATATATATGTCTTTATCTCAAGTTGAAGCTAGAGTAAATTTACATTTCCCACTAAATGTCTTTGTGGGACTATGCAGATGTTATAATATAAATGAAAATCGTGCATCCTTGCGCATAACTAGCTAGGCTTTACTCATCACTACCACCACTAGATCTCATTAGATTGGATACCACGTGACTGCTCGCATTGGACCCGTCCATCCTATCATTTATTCCAACTAACTAGTACAAATATATACCAAACCAAACGTAATCTGGTTTCCCTGATCCCAGGAGTATAACCACACCAAGCAAAACCATGTTGTATTTTATTTTTTTAACATATACCGCATTTCATTTCATCATTGCTTGATAAAGTAAACAGTACTCAATCACTTAGTACATTAATGCTATTATATATAAAGCTATAGAGTGCAATGCAAGCTAAAGTAATCAATAATTAAGAGAGACTGTGTGTGTGTGTAAACTTGGTAGATGTTTTCTCTAAAATCACGAAGCAAGTTGTGACAGGGATGATACAGTGAAGGGTGGTTTAATTTTTAAGACGGTCACTGTTGTCACCACACCATTCGTGACTTCACGTCATGTTTTAGGGGCTGATTTGATTGGCTAGCTGCCATAAACTTGTTATCGTATAGACTTCTGGTCTATTTGACGAACTATTACGAAGGTTTTCGAGAGCGAAATTTCTCAAATTTTCTGTTCTAAACTATCCTTGTCTATACCATCCTTGGGTGGTACTACCAGCATTAACAGACGAGGTAGCAGGCAGCTCCAGGCCGGCTTCTCTCAAACTCTTCACCGAGTGCTGTGTAATCAGCAGTAAGTAGGCCTCCTCTCAACAGCAGCCTGCCTTAAACTCTAACTAATCTCACAAGCATGTAATGGTGTGGTGTAACTAAATTTAAGCTGTATTTTTATTGAACTTAATCAACAACAAGTTATTACTATGTTTTCTTTTCTCATTATATAAACTAATACTAAAATCAACCTTATACAAAGTTTCTAGTGTATACTTGTGGAAAATAATTAGGTAGTTTAACTTTGATGAAAGCAAATTTAAATTAATGCTTGAAAATATCTTATAAATTCATAACTTCAAATTAAGTTAATTAAATAATGAAAAGTTAAAATATGTACGTCAAAACACATCATTATAAAAAAATTAAACTCTGAAAATTTGCCTTAATCTATTTTTAATGAATATTATAACAAAACAGAATTTAGAAATGCGGCAACAATGAAACTCTGTTGATGAAATGTTTATTTTGATAAAATTCAGTACCCTCAAATTCGAAAATTTTCTATATTTTTTTAATCATGCAATATATCAATTTATTTTAGTTCAATGAATAACCATCTAAAATACATACAGTATAATAGTGTCAATAAAATTTCAGATAATGGTACAGAATTTTTACTTTGAAAATTTATATATTCAGTAAATTCAAGTTTAATTACAGAAAAATACTTTGAAAATTTATATTCAGTAAATTCAAGTTAAAATTATACACAAAAAAATATGTGAAAAGTATAATGACTGTTTGAAGAGAAACCGTGATTTTAATTTAACAACAAACATAAGTTTTAATAACATTTATAATTACTATTGTTTTCAATCAATTGATTCGTTAAAAATTATTATTCAATCAATTGATTCGTTAAAAATTATTATTTACACTGTTTTCCATTATATAAACAGAATATTAAACAAAGCAATGAACCGTGTAGTACATCAAATAACATGAATAAAATCGTAATAGTAATTAATTAATGCAATATTTTCATTAAAACGGTCGTAGGTTAAATCAGCAAACTAATTATGCAACAATTTCATTTGATGATATAATTTTATTGTCATCTCATTATTCGACAACCCACATACTTTAATGTAAAATGAAGAAGAAAAAAATTTGGTTTGTTCAAAGATTTTGCCATCAGGCAAAATCACTAGCATGCAGAAAATTAGATTCTACGGATATTAACGAAAGCAATTTATACTACCATATAGTGTCAATATAAAATGAGATGAGTTGAACATTTCAATGTTTTGATTTGGTCCAATGTGGCATCTAAATTTTGCTGAGTATCAATTTCCTATGATGATATCAAAAACCGGAGTAGCGTGTCGATTTGGTTAGTTACGATCATACACAAATCACTTTCTATCACTCTGACAAGCTGGATTTAGACCTTAATTTGCACTGTAAATGATATTAATTTTCCACCATTACCCCTGCTGATACGAATGTAGACTACTTGCTGTGCAATCACTGACAGGTCGTCGCATGACGGTCAAGCCTCAACCAAATAAAGCTGGGCGGTTGGCCTAATATTCGGGGGTTAAGAATAAAATGGCGGCTACTGGTTCTTTACCACCGCTTTTTTGGAATGCATTCAAAATGAAAATTCAACTGTATATATAAAAAAAACGCATCATCGTTTTTTACACTTGCCTATAATCATCGTTTAAAATGCCATGATTACTATTTAATAAGAATAAGATGAAATGTCTTTCGTACAGATGATTTTTCTTCTGAATCTTAATATGAATCGAATTTACGAACAGATCTTTCTTTATTGCGAACAGAATTTGGATTATGTAACGTGTGCCTATATCGTTTAACGTTCATACTTTGGTAGCAGTAAAGCTCAGATAAAAACGTTCCGTTTATAAAAATCAACAAAGTTTTCAATAAGAAGTGAGTGATTTAGTTATCTCATAATTTATCGCACAAATATTTTGTAATTGATTGAATCTCAAAGTACTGTACCAATTATAAAAAAAAAATCATCCTTTCTGTTTTTAGTTCCCCCTGCAATCCGAGGCCAGCCCCCCACGGGGACCTTGACGACACGAAAGGGTGGCACGGTGACCTTGGAGTGCAAGGCTTCCGGTAACCCCGTGCCCACCATCTCCTGGACCCGCAAGGTGAGTGACCCTTTCATTTCACTCAGGTCATTGACCTCAATTTACGGACTGTAAGTTCTTCGGAAAAAAACAAAATAATATTTAGGTTGGTATATACCTCATGATAATTATTGAAAATAATTAAATAATTGAAGTTTTTCTTTTCTTTTCTGTGTTCTGTGTTTTTAAAATTCTTCTAAAGTGCACTCTACATTATTGACTATAATTAAAATTACTTAAACTAGAAGTTTTTTTTTTACCATTGCAATTATTGAAATCTAGGTTAAGTGACATCTTTTAATATTAAAGTACTTTAAAAGTAATTTAAAATTTAACGTCATTAAATTTAATAAAAATTACGAACTATAAAATTTAAATTACATGATTTTAATAATCCTATATGTAAAACTGAATTATTATAAAATATGACTGACAGTTTGATAATTAATTTTTATCCATTTTTTTAATAACATTAGGTACTTACGTAATTACTTTACAAATTTTTAAATATATTTGCAAATAAAACATTTTTTATTTACATTTTTTTAAGTTATTTATTAAAAGAAATAAAACATTATTATTTTACTAACCTAAAAAATTCCATTTATTATTTTTCTACAACATTTAATGAGAAAATATGTAATTTTCATGTTTATCTTCATTGTTTGTTATCTACAAAATGATTGTTTTTGATGAAAATTTATGTATTCTATATAATATCTGTGTATTGTTATATGAACACACAGTACGACTACATGCGGAAGGAAAAAGTGTATAAAGTTGTATAGTATATAGAATGGCTTTGTCGGAGAGCTAACACAAAAGCACTGGACGGTTGCCGCCACGATCTTTGCGCTTTTATTTCCACGTTTTGTTGTTATGTAACTTGTTTTATCAGCTACTATGTGTATGTATGTAACGCTGTATGGTGCTGGTGTATTATTCTACTGCCGAGATGATACTCTACCCACCCTCACATGTGCAGAGCTCAAAACGCGAGTAATCCGCCCTTGGCATCACCGTACATATACAACAACCCTTTCTGCCGGACCGAGCATTGCATGCTACTGATAAACACGGTACACACACAAAACAGTGTTCACAAAGCTAGTATAAAATAATCAATAAAATTTCCTTCTCTCTAGCTAGTACGTTCAGTATTTTGACTAGATAATAATAATGATCATTATATGAAAATGTTCATTTAAAAAAAAAATTATAAAGTTATAAAGTCTCAGTTTTGTATAAAGTGAGTTTAACTTTAAGAAAAACATTAAAGTTATCAAAGACGCTGCGTTTATCTCAAGCTTTGTTTTTATTTATCTAGTTGGTGCTACTGCAGTTTTGTGCAGTTTTGTCTGAAAATTGTATATAGAAGCTAAGGCCAAAGAATGGGACATTTCTATTCTGTTAGGACACTGGAATTTAATAAAATTTACAAAGAAACATATGACACTAAAGACCACATCAAAATACAACATACAACCTGGATTTTTTTCTCTCTCTCTCTCTCTCTCTCTCTCTCTCTCTCTCTCTCTCTCTCTCTCTCTCTCTCTCTCTCTCTCTCTCTCTCTCTCTCTCTCTCTCTCTCTTTTTTTTTTTTTTATTAAAGATTCTGGCCAGAATGAAATATGTCATATTGTTCTAAACCCATAAAAAAAACGATATTTAAATTTCGTAAATGTACAGTCCATGAAGACAAGAAATGTTTTTTTTTTTTTTTTAATTAAGCAAAAAAGTAAGAAAAAAATAATACCAAGGGATAATGAACTAAAATTCGAATACTTTAAAACAATAATTTTCTTTTGTTCATAAAATTAAAAATGCAATCTAGACAATTTACTACTTTTAAATTCTACAACATGCAATAATTAGTACACAATAAAAATATAATAATAAAGCACAATCACATTGTATGTAGATTGCTTGAATTCAGGAACCTCTTATATATTAAATTAGTGATAAGAATGCTTATACACTCAAAGACAGCAAAATGTTGTACTTATTTTAAGGAATAAGTTAACACGCAGTCTATATACCATGGAAGCGGGGTGAATTTATTCTTTCGGTATTGCTATAGTCATTAAGGGATATTGTTGTTTTGACGTCACGCAACCCTCCCAATAGTATATTCTATTGAAAGACAAAGCAAAAGATTTGTGACGTCAAATCAATTCTAACCCGGGACGATCAAATTAAATATAATGCTCTTCTTTTCACCCACAAAATTATTATACTGACACCGTTTTCATTTATTATTAAAACTGCAGCAGTACCAACCAATTAAATGAAACCTCGAGGTGTATGCAATCACTTCTCTTGTTAACATGAAGGATGGTGCTCGTGGTTTCAGGGTGGTGTCCTGGCGTCCGGTGACCGCGCGGCCGAAGGTTTCTCCCTGACTTTGGAGCAGGTGGACCGTCACCAGGCCGGGGTATACCAATGTTCAGCCAGCAACGGTGTGGGACAGCCCGCCAAGCTGGACATGACGCTACAAGTGCTCTGTGAGTATACCTGTACCGTTTACCTGCACCTTGTACCTTCCTACACTCGATATCTTAGAAAATTTCCCACTTGCAGCTTAACAAACCACAAAATGAAATTTTCTGAGGTGATGACTGTACCTGTGCTTTTTACCTGCATGCATGTTGTGTGAAGTACCATTCAGTAAATCAATAGCGTGAATCTACTGAATCTAAATTAGATGCTTGGTAAGTAGAATTAATGTTAAGGAGTATATTACGATATTGTCATCTTTATCAAGGTATCAAGAGTTTATTTTAACATGATATAGGTTAACAATGTATATAAGGTTAGTATGGTACTGAAATTAAAATTGATAGTGCAGAGGGAGAGATGCTATACTGCGGTTTGACGCGGGCTGCCAGCTGGGTGCGGTAATGGTGTGCTGGCTTGGTTATTGCCATCACCTCGGATAACGAGCGGTCTGCGACCAGCACTTGACACTCCATGAACTCTTGCAGGCCGTGCCAGCATTGGGGCAATAAAGCAGTGCAACATAGAGTATTATATATCCGTGCATGTACCAGCATCTCAATTACGGTACTCAGAAATGGGGAAATCGATTAATATCTAAATTGTTATTGCTTTTTTTTTTCCAATTTGATTTAATTTTCAGTCCAACAAATATATTTCAATTTTAGATTTAATAACGCGTGGTTTAATAAAAAGTAATTTTGAAATATCTCCCAGGAGATTTTATTTGAAGGACTGTTAATTAATTATCAGTAATACTGAAAAATCATTTTTTTCATCAATATATATTTATTTAGTTTTTATGATTGAACAGAAATAAATTAAATTTTGTTTTTAATTAATATATGGATAAAATCAGTTATTTCTTTATATATATTTTCATGCAGGAATTTGCAACCAACAGAGGACACAGTTTCATTAAATATAGTTTTTTACATCGCAATCTATGATTTTTTTTTTATTTTTTTATTTTTTTTTTACGCTGATGGCCTTTTTAAACCTGAAGGTAAAAATCTACTTCAGAATATGGTTTTAGATTACAAGTTATGACTCAAAGACTTAAATATAACATATATCTCAGTAGCTTACAGCATAATGCTGGTATACGCGTATATATATGTATTATACGCATTGGAGTATGAGGAACTATAACATTATAATAAAACCGTTCTGCAGTTCATGCCATAAAATATAGCTAATCGCTGCGACATTTACAGAATGCAGCACGATATCCAAATTTTACTTTTTATATTGTGACTTCTTACACAGACTTTCGTTGATACTAAAATGAAGAAAACTATGAAAATATGAAATGAAATTAAACAATAAATACCAAAATATTAAAAGTAATCAATCAATGATTATGATGCTCATTTAATTGTGCCGAAATCTTTAGCAATTTCAATGTCAGATTGAAAAAAAAAAATGAATTTAACCTTTAGGAATTCAATGTAGTAAATGATTGAAAACTCTCACGAAATCCTCATAAATGTTGTGCAATATATTGTTTTTGAAGTTAGGAGTCAACATTGATCTATCCATTAATTACGACATCAATTTCTCACGTGGAGTCCACTCGTGAGAGGGTGCTCCCCAGCAAAAGGTAAGCGCGCTACCTGCCAAAACACGAAACCTGCACCCTGCGGGCTATAACAAAGGACCCATTGTGATCCTTGGACCAAAGTTCAGCATACGTAATGCCGTCTCGTACCTTTTGTACTTCCAAAACAATACACCATTGGTGCTTACATACCGCCACCAGTTTGTTGTTGTTCCATATAAACTAGCCTTGGAAATAATTTAAACGTAATATTTACCTGCTCACTTCACGCTGGATTTGCCAGCACTTTTGTTGCGGCCTCTAGCTACTTCGCAACTTCATTCATCACGTGAGGGGTGATTTGTATAGAATATGAAAAATGAATATTTATAATATGAAACGTTGTAAAATGTCATTCTTTATTATTTTTATTATCTACCGTGATGCAATTTACTTTTTTGTATCGTATAAAAAATGAGTAGCAGAAATAAAAGTTTTTTTTTGTATACTATATAAATGAAAACATTTTTATATTAATTTTACAAATGTTTCAAAAACACCTGCATGTGTAAGGACTTTAAACTAATTTTATATACATGTTAACCATTTAGAATATTGTACATAATTAACAATTTTCACTGTACATTCATGCATGCTTCACTGTTTATAATATTTTACTCCGTTATTTCATATAATATATTTTATTAATATTTATTACAAGTATAATATTGAATGAAAAATTTGACTTTCCATTAAAATTTAAGAGTTATTGCAATCAATTTCAATTTTTGTCACATAAAGTTTACAAACTAATTACTTCAAATGGATTATACTAAAATAAAACTGAAAAATGTTTCAATTTTGCTTTTTTAAGTTGCAGTATCTTAACTTAAATTCTAATTTTTCCTTGTCATATTATTTATTATTTTATTTTTAGTTTTTTGGCCTTTTTTATATTATATTATTATCTATGTATATTATTTATAAATAAAAAAAGCAAATTAAATCAGTGCCAATTAACTATTTGATAATTGAGATGCTATACATCAACGCGCTAGCGTGTACACATTGTATGTATAAGTTAAAGTATATAATAATTATATATAATTATATGTATATATTCATAAAGAACATGCATAAATAGTAGAGTGTATAATAAAATGGAAACACATGCAAACTGACTGCTCATCATATATTTGTATTACATTCACTGTGTTGCATAAAACTAACACACTAACGTTATCATGACCTATCTTGCAAATGCATGCAATATACATGTATATAATGTTTGTTTAAGTATATAGAATCATCAGGTTATAATAATATTTTACAATAATATATATATATTTGTAGTTCTGTATTCATAATGCACATATCATGTTCTATATAACAAACATAATTATATTCTTTAAAATAATATAATACTAGAATACGATTATAGCACAAGTTAATTCCTTCTATCTTGTTTCTATGGTTTACGAGGATATTAGTAGAAGTTAGGTAACAGAATTCAATGGCTTGTTATATTCTAGGGGTATAGCTATATAGGGTATCATCCTTAACCCTTAGCTGCTAGCTAGCAGATGGGAATAATCCTATCGCATACTACTAGCACAATATATATTATTATGCTGCAGCAGCAGCAATGGCGATGGCTTATGAGCTAGTATAGAAGGGAGGAGGTAAAACCACGGGCTGGTGGCGTCCTATAACTCCGGCACCACCGCAACCCACCGTACTCGCAACTGAGATATGGAGCTCGTGAAACTTAATTGTTACATGCCCGCGATATTAACGGTGAACTCAATTTATTTCTCTTCTCTCTCTCTTTACTTTATTCTTCCTCTATTTTTTTTTTTTTTTCGTTATAATAATTCCCACTCCTCCACTCTTATGCATATTCAGAGAATTTACTCATTAAGAATCAATTTTAAAGAATACTTTTATTATTCAATATTCCCCTTTCCTATCCTCTTCCGAGTTTTTCGTCTGTCTTTAAGAAAACTCTCTCATTATTATCCTGCTTCATTTCCGCGTGCAATCTTTCATTAAGTCATGAACTGTTTGATACTATATACTGAGCAGTGTGAGAAAAGCACTTAAGTACTTAAACGGAAATTTACTAACTTTATTCAACTTTTCTTACTCCTTTCTCAACATCAACTTAAAAAAAAACTAAAAGGGTTAAAAATTAACAAGATTCATTAAAATTTTAAAACTTGTTATAGTTGAGTTTCGCATTCTCTTTATCTTACATCATATAAGATAGGATGGACCAAGCTAATGATGTTTTGTCGTCTTCTCCTGTGTTTTCGGCATATTTTATTATCCGTCCAAACATGGCTACTTTTTAGTGATAAATTATACAATTTAGAACCTTATTGCAGAGTTGGGTTATGGTGACAAGACTCAGGTCAGACTCTGCGGGACTACAAAATTACCACCACGCTTTGTCTTGTTGCTCGAGTGCTGATAATTATATTATGTTACGTTAAATAAATTTGACTCCATGTATTAAAGAGGATATAATATTGCAGTGAAAGTGCGTCTACTTTCAGAGAACCGTATTAAAAAAGAAGAGAGGAATGACAGAATGGTTGATTCAAAAAGCTTAATATAATTTATATAATATATTCGATATTACTATTTTCCAATTTCTATATAATTATGCGATTATTTAATTGCTTGCATGGATAGAACGTTATTTTTTTTAAAGTTTTTATTTTATTTTATTTTATTTCGTTTTATTTTAAATTAATAATTAATTAAATATTATATTATATAGTATAACAATTAAAGCGTCAAGTATACTTGAACTAAAAATAGCATGTACATAATAAATTGCAAAGGACATTTTTTTTAACTCAATTATTCATTAATTCGTAAGAGATAAAAACTACGTTAATTTTTTACTAAATATGTTCTTCGACATTTTGCAGCTTAACATATAGAAACGTATAATAAAAGCGATGAGACTCAAAGAGCACATGAGATCATTAGCGAGCTACGTTTGATGTCCAGTTTGCGCTCTACGTCAATGGGCGGAGGCAAAGCCAAGGGTTGTGTTCACGGTTACCCGCGATCTGGCCACACTCCGAACTACCCTCAGGTCAATACTGTCAGTTTACAATGAACCAGAGATAGAAATTTAGACCTTATAAACGAGAAATATTTAGCTGCTGAAAATATGTGGCTTGATGAATGTTTAATCACGTTTCTTCAAACCAACTTGCGCGGTCACTAAAAACTGCATGTTGTGGCTTTACCAGCCATCATTCAGTTCAAATATGAGGGAAGAGAGAGAAGGGGTTGTAATTCTATTTCATACTTTATCGTTCAATCTTACTGGAAGAAAGGAAAAGAAAAAAAGATTGCAACTGTAACTCCAGTTCTCCACAAATACGTGGGTTTAGAAAAAAAAAATGCCAGGTCTATTTTTAGCACTATAACAAACGGTCTTTACAAAAGTATGATTTAATATGAAAGAAAATTAAATATTGTTTATTTAGTATTTACTTGCAACAGGTATATAGTGTTTTCAATTTATGTATTACTTATAAATGATACATTGTAGTTGAGGTTGATGCTGCTGCAGCAGAAAGTAATATACAAGGTGGGTAAAGGTAGACCTTTACCCACCTTGGTAATATATAACTCTGAGCTCAGTGCGCCACTATAACATTTATTTAAGTGATTGTTGGATACCTGTAGACTATATATCACGTTAAGTAGACAGGAAAACTCCTTTTCTGACTTCAATACCAAATCTTGGCTGGGTCTCGTGAACTTTGTGGCTTTTTTTAAAACAACAGGTATTTTATATAAAACAAACAACGTTTTTTCACTATATAAACTACAAAATGATTTTTCAACCTCTCTGCTACCAGCATGCAAAGCATGTGAGTTGATCTACCTGGTATAAAATACACTAATATTTTTTTCACATTACATTAATTAGTAAAATAATGAACCTTGCAGGTGAATCCTGCTAGCTTTTTGTGAGCTGCATATGGCACGCGAGTCGCTCTGAGAGGGGCGATACATTTATTTGTTTTGTAAATGGATGCGCGTTTTTAGAAACGGAGATGAGCCACCGAGTGAATATTTGCCTTCTGTTATTTGCTCTAAAAACTCTCTCTCTCTCTCTCTCTCTCTCTCTCTCTCTCTCTCTCTCTCTCTCTCTCTCTCTCTCTCTCTCTCTCTCTCTCTTACCCTCCCACTATATATAGAGCTATAGTTGATGTTCATATATACTGAGTGAAAAAGGGAAAGTCTTTAGATCTCGCTTTGTGTAGCTTATGAAAGGAATAATGATCAAAAAGAAATGGGATACACAAACGTCATCATTTTGCCGCACTTCGCCCCCAAAAAATTATTAATATTTTTAAAGGGTGCCAAGGGTCAGGGGTGCTCTTTAACTCAATCATAAGAAATATTTAGACTTTCGTTTTGTCATAGTATTTGATTAAAAAATTTTATCCTAATTTTGTATTTAAAAATGTTATTCTAAATATTTTAGTGTCAAGGGAGGAGTACGAAATGTATTCCTCAAATTTGGGATTTCCCATTTCCCCAAAAGAGCAATTATAATATAGTTGACCACGAAATGCTGTTCAAACAATGTATTGCATACCTGACAGTGTTCGAGACAGTTAATTTAAAATAAAACTCATTTGAACTTAAACAATGTAATAAATAAAAAATTGTGTCTGGTATGTTAGTTACAAAAAACCCTTTTTTCATTTTCAAGAAGGTTTATTGCTGATAGAAGTTTTTTTTTCAACTGACAGACACCAACGCTGCACCCATTTTTAGATAAAGATTATTATTATTTTCAGGCTAGGACTGAATCTCATAAACTAGTAGTTCAACTTAACTTCATAATTAACCTTTCTACGCGGTGACTGGATGAGTGTCACCACTCATTGATACCATTTCATCTCAGTTCCCTTTTTATTATAATAATGAATTATTTGAATGCAATTTTCCAAGTACTCTTTAAAAATGAATTGTCTTAGATCACCGTGATATATGATTATAATTCTCATTCTCATAAATTGTTGAATATAGTTCATATTATTTCGCAGCTATAAAATATTCATATACATTATTTTATTATAATATTTATGTAACCCATGAGTATGAACGGCAATTTTCTCGCGGTTGAGAAATTTTGAACCGTGTGATTGATCTGGTGGGTGAGTGGAAAATCCGCGAGGGCGCGACGTTCCACTCACTGCGTGCTTGTAGTTCACCAAGGTACCGACAGAGAGAGCTGCGTGTTAGGGCGCATGGTGCGTGTGGTGCGGGGGTTAAAGGGTTTGCATATTATATCAATATGGAACTTCTCTATAGGGGAAGTGTTGTTTCAAAATAATTACCTTAAGATCCAAGACTGTGGTTAAGTCATATCTTAATAGTTTACACATGTTCTGAAAGAATTATAAGATGTATATTTTATTAATTTGAGCGAGATTTAATTGAAGGTTATATTATTATCTGGGATAAAATTATCCTTAACGTTTTATGTAATTTTAGCACGCTCTCTATTAATGGTATCTGCATAATTACAGTTACTCTAGTAATATGCATGTACTTAGAAATTAATGAGATGACTAAATGCAAAGATAATTTTCCCTCAGATTTCTCCCTACATATATTTATAGTAATCATATATATTTAAAAATTATTACCATTACTATCGAATCTCTGAATAATATCGATTTTCTTTTTATTGACATTTTATTTAGTCAGTTCATTGATAATAAACTAATAATTTAATTTTTACCTGATGTTCGCTTAATTTATCAAAAGGTAAATACTGAAATATTTGTTTCTACTTGCTAATGTCTTAAAAAGAACAAGATCATCATCCTGAATGAATCCAAGTAATTACCCTTTCTCCCTTTATTTCTTACTGACGTGACGTGTGTGTGTGTTTCAGACCCGCCTGAGATCGAGGTGGAGCGCAGCTGGGTGCACTCGGGAGAGGGTTACGAGGCGCAGCTCGTCTGCATCGTGCACGCCGAGCCGCCCGCACAGGTACGTAAACACTTTTATTTAAATAAAATTGAAACCACAAATCAAATTTTTATTCCCATTAATTCTTAATGTGACCTAGAAAGTATCTTGCTTATTAGCAAACTGAAAAGATGAAAAGTTACACTGTGTTGCAGTTTATACTTTATAGTTAACAAGGAAAAATGGAACAGGTGCGCGTAGTTAGTTTTTCTTAATCAAGCTCTCTGGAGCTCACAATATTGCATAATAAGTTTTAGAGAAAGTGCATCTTCACTATCTTTCAAAAGTGAAAAATATCTTCATTCGTCTCAGGTCCGTAAATTTAATGAAAGACCCGAACTTTATGTTTATTTTCAGATTTTTATAATTCAAGCTATTTAAGAAAATTTTAGTTGAACAACGCTTTCAGCATGATGCTCTTCTTGCCATATTTTTTTTTTCTACAAAATGTCCATATTGTTATATATTTTGAATTCCAACTTATAATATCATATTAAATCTTAAAAGTAAAAACTTAAGTACCTTCAAAATATCTAAAGGACTTAAACCTTGCTGCTATTAACTTGTAAATGGTTCGACTCAGTGCTTTCTCTCTACATCAATTTGGTATGCATGCTACACAGCTTATCAATTTATTTTCCGGGCAAAAAATATTCTGCATCTCAAAGAGTTTGCAAGGAGCTTTCACGTAATTTTGTTTAGCAACAATTTATTTAATGTTAATGTAGATTTTTTTCTGTCGTATTTTAAATAAGGGTTCCCTTAATCATACAAAGTGCTCTTGAAGTTTCGTTTTTTAAAAATTCTTTTTGAAATATTTGAAAAACAAGGAATGAAAAACATCAAATCCATCTGAATATCATTTTAGTTCAAAGTTTAAATGTTTTGTGCATTTTTATTTTCTTGTGTACTGTACATTTGTGACAGAGTTTGATTGAGCATGAAAAAGGAGAGAAAGTTCTATTTAAAGTAAATTTCAGTCATTCTTTTTGCATTGATGATTAAGTTAAATTTACCCTATTTCACTTTATGCCTAAGATAATTAACTTGCTTTTAGCTCTACTTCTTCTCTCTTATATAATATAAAAAAAGAGCTTCAATATATTTTCTCCCCTTTAGAAAATTAAAAACAATTAAATTAAGACGTTGCAGATTTATTTTACCATAAAAACTTGTTTTGCTGGCAGAATTGCTCATTCCTCCCCTTCTGGGGGTGTTTTTGACGTGAGAGGGAGCTTCGTGTTTCTCGCGCCTGCCCGCGATTAATTAGCGGTGGCGGTGCCATGAGCAGTTCTATGCCTCTCTTCTTTCTCTTGCCAGAGGACGTTATCAGCTGTTTGTGAGAGACTCAAGCCGTGTAATAGCCTTGCTGCGGGCACTGCGTACTGACAAACTATATCTCTGTACTGAGAATTCACGCTCCATGTACAGTAGACAATCACGTCTGTACTTAATATTAATTAATCAAAAACAAAAATTTGAGTCGTCGTCGGGCATAAAGAGGCACCACCTTGTATTCATCGTACATACTTGAATGCAATGTATGTTGCTATGTTCATGTTTGAATAATTCTTCAAAATATTCAATATTATCATTTACATTAAAAATATATAATTTAATAAGATTTTTCATTTTTTTTATAATAGATTAAAATATAATTTATTAAATATCTTTTAATCTTTTAATGCTACATTTTAATTTATTTATTGGATTTTTTTTTTTTTTTTAATATCACGTTCAGTATTTTATATCCTGTAAGTATACTTAAACTTTGTAATTTATTTACTATACTTGATTGAGAGTCCTATTAACCCTAAGATGTTCTCCATTTACTAGAACGACATTTAACATCATTAATTATGTTTACTAGTACCATCTTACATAAGACCTACATTTATAGTTAGAGTATTTCTCACAAGTTATAAGATATGAGGTAATGAATTTGTAATTACACTAGAAGTTTACTTCATAATTTATAGGTGAGAAGACCATCAGAGACTAGACAATGCATTAAAGGTCAATTTGTGACATGACCTCTTGTAAGTGCATTGACCTCACCTATAATGGTCCGAGCAAAGTTGTCTTTGTGATCATTACGTACGAGTACTTAAAGAGGTGATGAAAGGATTGTTAATGTCCTCACAATAATGATGCATTTTACTGCACTTAATAACATACTGTATTAAAGTTGCGAAATTAAATTAAATGCAGTATTACATAAAATATATTAAGTTTTTAAAGATTGTTTTACTAAAGAGTATAATTCTAATTTTATTAGTATGTTTATAATAGTGAATTTAAAGAATTTTATAGAGTCTTCGAAAGTATATTTAGAATTTTATTTAAGTAAACCTATTTTTTCACATACCCGCATCATGATTTACTCATATATTATATAATATTATACAATTAAAACTAAATATTCAAACAAATTTAACAATAAACCTTAATTAAATGTAGCTCCCAGATATTAGAAGGTGTTCAAACACCACCAAGTAAGAATTTTTTTAAAGTTACGCTTGACTTACTCAAGTAATAAAAAACTCTGACATAAATTAAGCTACTGAAATTATTAATTCGTGTTAAACTTTAAAAAGCCCCGCAGCTTTGTTACCGTATATGGTACTAGTAAACTACTATTAATTGAATGCATGGATAGTTTTTTTGCATTGATATCTATTTTGAATACCGATTTTCATATATGGCAAACAAAGATAAAAAAAACTTTTTAATATTTGTCGTATTCGAACACATGAACTTGTGTTCGAGGACTCACGTGTACGATTCTCGGCATCTAAGAGAATTCAGCCCGGTCTGGTGTCACCCCCTTTTTTCCAGCATGGAAAGACATCCCCAAGGAAGCGGGGGCGATAACTCTAAACGGGAAGGAGGTGGGGGTGCAGCTGCCTACAGTCCTACAGGGACCAGCCAGCATTATCAGAGCTCGATATGTGACTTATTGGCACAAGTGATACATGGCCATAGGAAATTGTAAATCTGGCATAGTAGCAACCATTATATTATAACCATAGTGTAATACATACCAGCATCCAAAAGCCTATGGAGTATCATAGATTTATTTTAGTGCACTCTAAAATGACATAAAGTTCTGTTCACAATTTGAATTATTACTCTTTGTTTTAGACATGATTATAAATGGTAAAAAAAAAAATTGAATGCAGTAGAATTGTAATTAAAATGTCTAGACTGTAATTCATTAAGAAGTTTAGATTATCTGCTTTTTAGTGACCATGAGTTTTAATAAAGAGAGCTAAAGTAATTAGGCCAAACAAATGCAAGCACCGAGCAACTAAATGACGTATCATTATATTTTTGTTGTTCAAATAAATTGGATTTTATTCAATCAGAGCAAAAGATGTGATTTATTTTCTGATTATTTATTAACTTTTTTTAAATTTAAAATGTCAAAGCCAGTCTAATGGGATTTGTAAAAATAAAAAAAGTTTTTAATAAAAATAAGCTTTTTCTTCTGGTTTTTGTTATTGAATAAATTATATAATTTGTTAAATGTAATTTATTTTGTAAACAACAATAAATTTACTACTATTTCACTGAAATAATAATTAATTTTATAGAAAATAATTTCGTTTGGAGTGATTACTTCTGTGACACTCCCGTAAGGTTGATATTAATTGACGGCGTGATTGTGACGTCACACGCCTCACGCTTCTTCCATTAATCAGCACTGCGTAATCCCACGTTTGATGAGATATAAAAATGCCTGAGCGTGTCTCGTAAGCTGCTGCAGGTGCCCGCACAGATCTCGCCTACTTGAAAGGAAAAACGTGCAGACGTGGTTACATTTGGACCGATGGGATCGAGGATTTACTTTATAGGGTTGACGAGGGATTAACCTTCTTGATAATTTAAATGTAAAGAGATCTATGTAAGATCCTTTAGATTTTATTGACGTTCATCTAAGCCTATCTTCTTCATCTCATTATTTTGTTATATATACGCCCCAGATGAATTCAGAGGTAGGGTATATATATATATTTTTAATAGGGTGGAACTTCTTTATATTATATATATATATGTATATAATATATATTTATATTCTTGTCACAATTGGACGTATTTAAAATTAATTCATACAAATATTTGAAAATAATTTGAAAGGAGAAATTCATTTTAACGTGATATAACGTAATACGATAACGAATAATTACATAATTATAAAGTTATATTCCACTATTATGATATATATATATATATATATATATATATATATATATATATATATATATATATATATATATATATATATATATATATATATATATATATATATATATGTATACTCCTATATTAATTTTCTTCTAGTTTCAGTGAATACATATAATTATATATATTTATAAATTGATTATTTTATATTGATATGCAAATTTTAATTCCCGTCTGTCTGCAGCCCTGACGTGTTTTGTTTGCTGCAGGTAATGTGGTACCAGGACAGCTTCATGCTGGACCCTAGTGAGAGGCGCACCATGGGAACTCGTGGTGCCAAACACACGCTTTCCATCCGCGGCGTGCAGAGCGCTGACTTCGGTAACTACAGCTGCGTGGCGGACAACTCTCTGGGACGTGCCAAGAAGTACATGGAGCTCTCCGGTAAGATGGGGTCAAAATTATTTCCTCTACCTCTTCATGCTCTTTGGTGTGCGATGTGGCCTTTACAAATATGCAATTATTCTGATAGGCTATATAACAATATGTGCATGCAAATTTCTGCATTATTCTGCATGGTGGTGACATGTTGCGGTGGTTCCACGTCATTCTGATGTGTGTGAAGTGACACTTGACATGGTGGTGTCAACAGGGCGTCCTAGCCCGGCGCAGTTCGTGTCAGCGCCCTACAGCCGAGGTCGTGACGCCTACAACCTCAGCTGGGTGGTGCAGAGCTGGCCACCACTCGAGGAGGTGCGTCTGCTGTGGCGCCGCGTGCAGATGAACGACACCTTCCAAGCGCCGGGCAAGTGGCATGACGTCATCCTCGCCCCCGCCCCGGACGTCCCCTCGGTCGTGGCTCCCTCCCCCACGGGGAGCGAGCACGCCGCCTCTTACCTGATCCGACCTCTGCAGCCGGGCGCCATGTACGAGGCCATCGTGCAGGCCAAGAACAGATACGGCTGGAATGAAGTGTCCGACCTGTACAAATTCTTCACTCGCGGGGCCAGCGGTCAGTACATGTTCAATTATGTCACTACCACAATACTTTTCTTACACTTTGCACCATATGTTTTTATTGAAATAATGTTAAGAAAAGGTCGCATCGCACTCCAATAAGCATGTATTCTCAATCAATTCTCATTAGTAGGAAATGGTTCATTCCACTAAAAAGAATATCCACGATTTCCTAAATAATGTTTCGCCGTGATGGTAGGCAGCCATGCAGCATTCCACGACACGAATGAACTTTTCAATAAAATTAGCTGGCTGCCTGTCGCACGGCCAAACACACCTGCATATATTTACGAAATCGGAAAAATCAATAGTGTGCAAGCATTGCTAAACCAACAGCTTATGCAGCTGAAATAGTCATAGTAAAGCTACAAATAATGTAATATCAATATTTTTCATAGTTAAAATTTTTGCTGATTGATTGGCATTGATTTATTGACTTTTATGTAAAAATTTTGATTCATAACGTTCTGTATATAAAGGCAAACTGAAGTGAAGATTTTAATCCTGTAATACGGAAATGAAAAGTCTCTTCTATTCCATCATTATCCATTGAGGATTATCATCAGTCCAATCCTCTTCAAAGCAAACTCATCAACTTTTTACTTTTAACCATGATGACCCTCAAATATTTTTTTTTTAATGATAAAGAATAAAGAACACTTTTTGACTATCAAACTGCTGAACGTTATATTTAGATCCCTTGCAATTGAGTTTTTTTTAGCATTGAAAAAAATACCTCTTTTATATAAAGGTTAAATGTTTTATAAATTCACCTCACACAGTACTTTAAAAAAATATATGATTAATATTTCATCACTTTGCATGGTACAAATATTTAAATTTCCTCATTTTATGGCGTGCAGTCTCTTGAAATTATTTATTTAAAATTTTTCACGGTGTGATTCCAAGTCGGCTTCTGATTGGCTCGATTATGCTAGGTGATCAATCAGCCACCGGGCTGTCAAAGTTTTCTACTGCTGTATATACGGAACAACACCTTCATTTATTGAGAGCGATAGAAGTCGTGCGAGGTTTAGACACCTAATTTATTGTTGCTAGAAATTCATCTATTGACATGGATCACTACACTTAATTTAGAATCGTTTTACATGCAGGCGAAGCAATTAATAATTATAAGGTCAATGGACAATCTGCTTTTTTTTTGTGGTAATCTGATTTTCTTTCCTCTAAATTTCAGAGTTATGAACTTTTTCAAATAATAGATTGAAAAATATGTATTTCATGATGACAATATTATTTTAACACAAAAAAGTAGGACTCTATGACGTCACAGGAATGCATTAAATGCTTTAGATAAAGAGTCATTAACTCTGAAATCACAATTAATAAATATTAAATATATTTTAAATAACAATATTATAAGTAAAAAAAATTTAAATTCTTCACATTTGTAACCAAGAACTCCCTAGTGCTCTAAATGTATAAATAATCATCTTATATACCTTTTTTTATGCATGCAATTATAATTTTAAAGGTTGTTTATTTTTCCTCGTGTGTGCGTCCCTTAATTCCTAAACTAAACTAACGGTATTTTCAGTAAAATTTTAAACTATATAAGTTATATTTTTTACCATCAGTATTAGACCACTCACCTTACTTCATGTCTTTCATATACAGTCAAATGATTATTCAAAAATTAGCCTATATTATTTTCCATCTGTTGTGGTGCAATAGCAGCCATGCTAACTTTTTTGAAAAGAAGTGTACTGTACATAGAGAGAGTCCCACTGTATCTTAATAATAATGAAATTATATGCATCGAAGTTAGACTTAAAATCAAGTTTAAATCTTTAAGTCTTGATAAAGGATAAGTAGAGATAAATCTCTGTTTGATTCAATTACGTAGACAATCACAGCCATGCCGGAGATCAGAACATCTGTTGAAAGTCATTATTCAACTGTTTATTTCAGCCTAATTTTGTATAATATATCACGGTTTGTGGTCGAGACGATGTTCTGACGTGTGACGTGTTGCAGAGTCACTGCTGGAGGAAGTGGACCTGATGGGGGACGCGGGCCCGCACGCCAGCACGACGGGTCTCTCCGCAGCAGCTCGACCGCACCGGACCTTCCACCCCGCACTGCTGCTGCTGCCACTCGTCACCCTGGCGGCCGCATCGCGAACACTCTAAGCGAGACTGACCAAGGTAAACATACAACATAAAAATTGAGTAGCCATTATTGCCTTCACCCTTCAGATTATGCAAACTGCTAGACAGAAATCGATATTTAATGTGTTTTTTTTTTTTTTTATCTCCTGTGCAAATTTAATATGTTAAAAGTCATCGTAATTTTTTATGGTATAGATATAATATATATTTTTATTGTTATAATATTATATTTGTTCGATCACTGCATGTTGATATTCCTTACAAAGGAAAATGGTGTAAAATTTTATGGTTAACTTTTATTAAAATTCTTCTTCTTTGATAGTATTTCATGGGTGCGATTCACGAAGCAGTTAGCCAGGTTTCTATCCACGTTTAGCTTAACCATGTTTAACTATACCTGTTTTACATGTTAAAACACCTAGTTAAACGTGGTTAGAAACCTGGCTAATAACTGCTTCGTGAATCGATCCCCATATATCCAATATGCATACTAAATGTATGCCTCACTGTAAGAGAAGTATCGTGAAATTTCTTATTTTTCCTTCTCGTTTGCTTTGAAATACTATTAATTACTCCCAAAAGTTGTAACCTCTGTTTCACTACATATTAGTATATTATACCATATCAATCAACTTTTTTTATTGTGTTTCGGTACTCAATAAGCTTAATTGATTAAATATTCCATTTAAAGGATTTTGTTTTTTTAGCAGCTTGGCTCAGTGTGTAGTAAAATTGTTCATCTTGTGAAATAAGACAACGTGACATTTTATTGCTTTTTATTCTATATTAGCCCATATACGAAGATTTTATTGCTATCAACATTTGGCCATTAAAAAAATTACAGAATAACAGTATTACCGGACATAACCACTTATGTGATACGATGTTTTTACCCTTTGTATGTTATCCTTAACCTGCTATACTACGTTTTGATTTATTACATATGTTTGGGGGACATAAATAAATTGTGACATACTGTCGTCGCCAAAAGTCGGGACACCTGGACTTTGCAATTTTACTGTGCACTACAGAAAAATCGCAAAATTTAGAAAAAAATATTGCATTAAACCGGCAAGCCTCCTCTATAACTTAAAAAATATAACGGGCCAATTAATTGCAAAGCTAATTTGTTATAATTAAGGAAGTGACGCAACCTACCCAAAAAAATGACTTTTTCACGAGATGCCCGTCTTTGCGCTCTTATATAAAATAGAATTATGCAGGTAGCGCTTTCATTTATTTTTTTCCTAATAGCCAAATACTTCAAGATGTGAAATTAATTTTTAATTTAAAAAATTAATTATTCCCTAATTACGATTAAACCAAACGCAAAATTAAACTCTAGTTTTGCAATTTTGAAGCTATACGCTCGAAAAAAATATCATTATACACAGAAAAAAAATCAAAAAATTTTGGTGGTCGTCGATTTTTTATAATTTTTTAATTTTTTTTTACACAAATTAATGATGAAATTACCATCTTTCAGGAATCTGCTGGGTTGCCATATCCTAACTTTTGCTTGGAGTGGCCTTATTCAGTAGAAAAATAGCAAAGTTGATTGACAGGCCATAAAAGATAATAACAATGAGGGTCGTTCTCTCTTAAAAGGCGGTGTTCTACTGTATTGTGTCTTGCAGCAAGCAGCAGGAAGGAAGGGTTGTTATTTTAACATTCCAGGTAGAATTGAAATTGCATCATGGTTCGATGATCTCGATTGTTTATTGAAACTCTCTTTAATGTGCATGATGATGAAGTGGTTGAATTTAAAATTAAATATGAATAATATATCTTTTTTAATCAAAATTATAGCTGCATTTTTGAGCTTATTAAGAGATTTTTGTAAGTAATTAAAAGTTCATTATAATCACTAATAATTAAGCTAGAAATATGATTAAAACACTCAAATGGATGCTGAATTCATTTTAAACACAATCATGTCAACTTTAGTTGCGTGTTTCACCATCTTAATGATATATAACTGGCTTAGCTGAAACAATAGTGATCAGCCTCGGGCAAAGAGACCCTCATATAAAAAGCTTTTTGTACACAGCAAAGCTACTGTCACGGCCGGGCATTATATTTCCGTATTCAGCAGCTGAAACCTGGCAACGCTGCTCTTAATTAAAATGTAAACATTGATTAATATACAAATTATAAAAAATCGACGACCACCAAAAATTTTTGATTTTTTTTCTGTGTATAATGATATTTTTTTCGAGCGTGTAGCTTCAAAATTGCAAAACTAGAGTTTAATTTTGCGTTTGGTTTAATTATAATTAGGGAATAATTAATTTTTTTAAATTAAAAATTGATTTCACATCTTGAAGTATTTGGCTATTAGGAAAAAAATAAATGAAAGCGCTACCTGCATAACTCTATTTTATACAAGAGCGCAAAGACGGGCATCTCGTGAAAAAGTCATTTTTTTGGGTAGGTTGCGTCACTTCCTTAATTATAACAAATTAGCTTTGCAATTAATTGGCCCGTTATATTTTTTAAGTTATAGAGGTGGCTCGCCGGTTTAATGCAATATTTTTTTCTAAATTTTGCTATTTTTCTGTAGTGCACAGTAAAATTGCAAAGTCCAGGTGTCCCGACTTTTGGCGACGACAGTAGTTTTGTTAGCACTTTATAACAGATTTTTTTAAAAATAAAAATTCTAATTGTAGCACTTTTGTTTTTTTATAGTGCACTTTTATAACTTCAGTATACGTACAAAGTAATATAATAATGATAATGGTTACTGTTTTGCCCTTATAGCACACACGTGTATTCTCACCACTGCATTGTTATTGTTTTGTTTACGTGCCCGGTCAGTGCGCGGCTCCTGCATGGAAACTTTGCTAATATTCAAACAGCACGTGCGCCTTCAAGTTATATATACCACCCACTGTATAGTTGAAAACCACGTTGTAAAATATTTCATTTTTAAGCAATAAGAAAAATATATATTCTTTATAAAGAAGCTTATAAAAAAGTTTTAAAGGATTAAAAATTTTCCCCATTCATTCAAGAATAAAAAAAAAATAATAAAAAAATGAAAAAAATCTTTATTATTTGAAAGTATTGAGGAAACACTCAATGGCTATACTTTTTTTATTGGATCTTTTTTGACTTTCCTTAGTTAAGAATATCGCACTCTTGATATAGTGATGGCGACGGCAGTAAAAGTTTCTTTCAATCAACTCATTATTCACTCGCTTTTCTTAGCGTCAACTAAGTTTGTAAACCCACCGGACTGGAAGTTAAATTCCTTCAACTTTATTTTCAGGGAAGGAAATAAACTAATATATTTTTTTTTACATAATTCATTTGGGTTTTTTCAAGTTCCGTAAGATAAAATCATTTGGAGCAACTTTTTCTCCCACCATGTATAGACAGTGACTGCATGGCAAAATGGTGAAAAACGGCTGATGTGATTTCAATATCATTTTCTCTTTCTCTTTATTTTATTTTTAAGAAGATTATGAGTTCCTGTAATGACTTCTACCTGAAACTCTATTTAATGGACAACATACATGAAAAAATTTTATTGCAGAAATGAATAGAGGGTACCAAATTATGCTTCTCTGAATTTTTTCGTTTTTTTTTGAAATCCAGAACTATTTTTAAATAATTATTGAAAGTGCGACCACGCCCCCTGGAGGCGTCAATAGGCGTCCAGTCTCTATCCTTTTTATTAAGAATTCAGGGGTGCCAACTGAAATCACAGGACTTTCAATAATTATTTAAAAATAGTTCCGGGTCTCAAAAAAATCTGAAAAATCCAGAGTAGCACAATTTGGTACCCTTTATTCATTTCTGCAATAAAATTTTTTCATAATGTATGTTGTCCATTATGAATAAATCAACAATGCAGCATAAAAAATCACAAGCTAATAATTTTCTTTTTTGTTTTTTAAAAGCATTTTCAACAAAAGTAATTAGTTTTCAGTGAATAAATTAATTTGTTTTGTTTTTTTTTCTGTTCCAGAACGTTGGTCTGCAAGTGTCCAGACCATGTCCCGTGTACATAGCTAGGTGTCCAATGTGACCTCATATTATTACTTCGCTCCCACACCGTGTTTGTCATCCACCCTCGTGTACAGTGGCGCCACCCTAAGCATTGCGACGGAGGCCAGAACTAACCCTACCAAGCCATTTGAACATATAAGCACTTTACTTTACCTTCTTTCATGTTATAGATTAAAAAAAATGTTATTTAAACAAAATCATATCGTAGTATAATAAAAATGAAGCAGTCATAATTAAATTTAGTTTCGATGCAATTAAATTACCAATCATGTTAATGAATTTTGTAAATTGTTGTTATTGCAGAATAAAATTTGGTTTTTAAAGCTGCTTAATTGTATATTGCTATTAAAAAGCTCAATTCAAGGCATTCTTTAAGCAATTAGAAAACTCCTTGATGATCTTTATACGTCAATGCTGGAAACTCAAGATCTTCACATTGGGATACGACAGGACAATTACCACGACATGTTGGTGTACGTACATGTCCCCCATCCCCCCTACCATCCTCTCATGCCCCTCAGCTGTCGGGCAAGTGAGTGCAGTGTACCAGTGCAGCTGTTTTTACCACTCGGACTGCCAGTGCAGCAAGTGAGCAACTGAGAGAAAATAAGACTCAGAAATATTAAAATAATAACAAAAAAATTGTCTGTGAATTAAAAAAAAAAAAAAAAATGTGTAAATATATTTCTTTGTTTAATTTAAAAAAAAATTGTAAAAGTCTAGTTGTTAATTCAATTTTCTAACTTATTCGTAAATATTATAATTATTAAAAATAAATTAATGTTGTTTAAAAAATGAAATAATTGCTTTAAAAACAAGATAAAAGTAAATTGTAAGTAAAAGTGCTGCGTGAATTTATTTTTGTGATGAATGACAGTATATAGTTTTTAAAAAAAATAATGTATTTTATTTTATAGTCTTTGTAAATAATATTTTGAGATGCTCTTTTTTAGTGTTACCATAAATCGTTTTCATTGTTGTAATATAAAGCAACAACAATAGCAGTGATTGCATGTCTCTTGCAATAATTGGATTTCATTCCTCACTTTTAATTAAAAAAGGGTATACGAATTTCTATGTTACATGTGCCATCATTTTTGTTTTTGACTGTGCGAATAAAAAATAATAATATCAATAGTATTAATATAATGTTATAAATAATAAACAAACTTAATTGTATCTCTCACGCTGTCACTGTTTGAAATTTATCACGAATAATTTTAAGTCAGTCTATGTATGGAAAAAAAAAAAAAAAAAAAAAAATCATGTACTTGAAATAAATTTAATAAGAATCAGATAAGTAATATTTTATTTTTTAACAAATCCTTTTATCACCTTCGCATTTTTTTTTTATATTTTTATGGGACTTGAAGCCAATGAGAAGGCTATATAAACATGGCTGGAGAGGTTTCAAATCCATCAAAAACTTACTTTAGCTCACAAGGCATCTGCAGTTACATATCAACGAAATTGACATGAGAAAAAAATATATAGAAGAGTATGTAAGAAATAAAAATAAGTTTGAGTGTTGGGGTCAATACAAAAGAGCGATTTGAGTAGACGAATTGGAGAGGCGAGTGACTCGGCAGATATTTGGGTGTTCATGCTTGCAAGCGAGTAAACAATAAGATTTTTTTTTTGTTGCAAGAAATGTATAGAGATAATGGAACAATGAACACCTCGTACATGATTCCAGTATAAATAGAACATTTTATATTTAAATACAATACCTTTCTAGTTGCATGTTTATATGAATTAGCATAATATAAACTTCAATATATATTCAAAAACATCTATTGTTCTGTAAAATATTAAAAGTAATGTTTTTTTTTGAATATCTTATGTCATTCCAAATATATATATTTTTTTATTGAATATATCACGTTAATACTTTATCAATTTATGATATGAAAAGTTGAAGATTGTATATTCCAAGAGAGAGAAAATCAAACTTTATAGAGGATAATCACAGATATTTATTTACCTAGTTGACGTTTATAATTTTCAATTATTTTTAAACCGAATATTTTACACGATTCAAGTGTCATCATTTTACCAAAGAATTAATATCTACGTAGATTTAATTCTTTGATTTTACGTAGCATTTCATTACATATTTTTTTCATGTGTCTGACGATATATTTTAGTATTATTAACTATTTTAACTATATAGTAATAAAAAACTTAAAAGAAACATTCAGTAATAACTAATAATTATATATACTATGAATAATTATTATTATTTTTTTAAATATAATTTCAAAGCACATTTGGGACAGAGTGATGTTGAAAGTTTTTTGATATTGTGTAAAAAGATTCATGACAATATTTTTAATCAAAATTTTGCTGCATAGTATAAGAAACGTTTGTTAGGCTTATTTTCGTGAGCAAAGTTTGCTGTCAGTGAATGAAAAAAAGTCAAACTTCAGAAGTGTTTACATTAGAAAGTTTTCTTCGGGTGTGACAGTCTCGGATTTTATCAGAATCCTGAAATTCACGTGGGACGATATAATAGATTTATAAACTATGAGTCATGATTGACTAATATTGCATAATATTATTAAATATATATAAAAAAAACATTTAATGACAGACCTATACTTCCCTTAAATCTTAAAGAATAAAACAATTAGGGATTATTATAGTTTTACACATGTTTGGAGATTTAAAAATTTGAAAGTTGATAATAAAGTAAGTGTTACTGCGTGTACAAATAAAACTGCAGTAAACCATGCATGCATGAAACTCAGAAAAAAAAAAAATTCCCTTTAAATATAATATTGTTTCAATTATATTAATATAATATAATTATATGATAATTCATCTTAGGACAAATATATTGTAAATTCATAATCCGAGGTTTTTTTTTCCTAGATTCATTATAACCATATGTATATACTTACTGGAAATATTATTAAATACTTTATATTTTTTTTTACTTATCACCCCTATGTTTGTTTATATTCAATTGTAATAAGGTAATATTACTGGATTTAAAATAAAAAGAGCCCAGAACTATTTTAATAATTTATTTATGTGCGTGATTGTACTATAAACAAAGAGAAGCTTTGTCAGTTATAGTTGTTTAACCATATAGCACATGCATGCAGTTGATAAACACACGGTAACTTGATTGCTGGTAAAAACAATGAGCACTGCTGCAGCAACAATGAACAATATTGTTGTCTTTGTGCGACCAGGTGACATTCATCAGCATAGTGGTCACCAGCAAGTCAAACAAGTGACACAAAGGACTGTCACATACAATGGAGGTAGCAAACTCTGCAGGAAATCTGTTACAATAATGTGCCGCTAACTGTTACTTACAGCTTCAAATTATTGAACAGTGTTTGATAAATATATAATAAAAAAGTCAATTAATTTAAATTAAAATATTATAGTTTAAATTGTAATTAAAAATCAGTTTTAATTTATGACGATAACAGCTGACTCTTTTATTAATGGAACTTAAGCCACAGTAAATACTATATACGATAATTATTTTGTTTTTAAAACCAATGAAAAGTAATGCAATTTAATTAAAAATTAAAATTTAATAGTTTATTTTCAAACCGTTATAAAAAGTGCATATTCATTTTCAAAGCAAATTCAAATAGTTCAAATCAAAACAGTTGTCAGGAATGATATTTTTACTTCTAATAGCATTGTCAGTATATAAAAGTTATAGATTGCAACTCTGATGATATAGGGGAGCTGCATGGTGCAGCCCAGAGGACTGATATAATTGGCATGAAATTCAAAATCAACCCGCTGAGTCACTTGGTTTCTTCAAATGCGCCGCGAGAAGAGTTGGATTGCGGGGGTCCGTCTTCTTTTCTCGGGCTCGCGGCCACTTTTGATTGACAGCACAATGGCCGCAATGACTCGCCGCCTCTCTGACACAAAACCATTCAACCCAGCTCGATTTAAGAGCTCCTAATTACTTTAGACTATTTCAAGATTCCTTTACAATAAAATATATATATATATATATATATATATATATATATATATATATATATATATATATATATATATATATATATATATTTATAAGCCTTGTATTATTATTATATTATTTTGTAATAAAGAATTCACGGCTTAGAAATATTCTATACCTAAAGTTTATACCTGTGATTCAGTGATACAGAAAAGGAAATTGTTTTTGCAATGGAGCTTTTTTTTTTGAACGTTTTCTTTAAGTATTGAAGAACTTTTCTTGCTTTTTTTTTTTTTTTTTTAAGCATGAAGTATTGAAGTTTAAATTAAAGTTTTTTTGAATGAAAATCATCCAACTGACTGTGAGTATTGCATTTAGCTTCTTTTTTTATATATAGTTTTGGAATACTCAAGCTAGCTTTTTTCATATGAACTAATGACATTTTTTACACTTTTTTCTTTTCTTATTTATAACATTAATTTGATATGGGCAGTATGGCACGAAGATACATTTTTGTTAGATAGCTGTAAAAAAAAGTTGCTGTCTGCCTGCTATATAATTTCACAGACATAAGAGTAATTTAAAGAAGACACTCTTTTTATGCAATAAAAGATAACAAAAATAATGAGGAGTCAAATAGGGTTACTTTTTTTTTTCCTCCTGATATTGTATCATCATATACCTACTGGCAATCTTCCCAAAACAAAATAGGACCAAATTAGGTCAAGGTTTGATCTGCCAATATTTTAACTCTATAAATTATAAAATAATGAACTTTTATGAACTTTTAAACTCATGGAAATATGCCAAAAATACAATAGCAAGTCTGGTGCTTTGTCTAAAATATACGATAATTTAAAAATAAGAACGTTTTTTTTTCTATAAATAAAATATATATGTAAAAAAAAAGGTATAATATATATAACATTCTCATATATCAATATTTTTTTATTTTTAAATAAAAGGAACATTCAGTATTTAAAATTTTGCTTTTTGTATTATATATAATAAATTCTATTATCTGAAATTCAAATGAAGGACTATAATATTGTTTGGTTGTGTGCACCGCCCTCTTGATCGCGCTGCTATGGTGATACATACCTGATGTAGAAGAGCAAGCAAGGCTTTGTTTCCACACCGACACAATCTCGCCCCTCCACGGGGGGCCACAGCAGGGGGCGTGGCACTCCAAGCCTACTTTTAATTATCTAATTAGTGTCATCCGTCCAGGGAATGTAAATTATTATCATTATAGAAATTTTAATTGTATTATACCTTTACTACAAATGAACTTTAAATTAAAATATGTATATATATTTTTTTTAATTATAAAACATTTATTGTATGCTATATATAAATAATATTTTATTGTCTACGGTATAACAATGTATATAGGATAACAATACAAGAATTTATTATATAAAATGTTTGATAATATATTATCATTTTCTAAGTTTAATGTTAGCCGTATTTATTCATTATTTATTATACAAGTTCTGATTGTGTATAAAATAGCTTGAAAAGGAAAAGGGTTTTTGCGCAGTATTAAGTTTATATTTTTATTTTGCGTACCTATACCTATGACGCATGTGGTTGCAGAAACAATGCGAGCTAATTAGTGCCAAGGGCTATGTATAGACTCTTGCTACAAGCAATGATACCTACAGTACATACCTTTCTACTACCTAATTTAGGGTGACCAGATATCTTGATGTCCAAAACGGTACATGCCCCCAAGATAGAGGCCTGAAGGGCCAAAACCCCCGCCGGAGGCGCGATTTTTTTGGGTGCCACGCCCCCTTTTTTACTTTTTTTTCTTAATGGATTTTCAAATTAATTTTTTTTTTTATGAAACCGTTTTTTCCGAAAAAATTTATTTTATTTATAAATCCATTAAAGAATTTTCGTCATAGATTATACGTAAGTATTTTTTAATTGATAGTTCGGACGAAGTTTGAGTAAAACGCTGTTTTCTGTTCCATAATCCATAAGGCTGCATGTTAAAGGGCTCAGGAAAACAAACTTTGGGATTTTTTTGCGATGAAGCTATTTGAGATGAAATTTTTTGGTTTTCATTTCTCAATAAAGCAGGGCAGGTTAAAATTTTTTAAGGAAATAAAATAATAAATTATGCAATCGCTCACTCTACTTTAAATAATATAAATAATTGCATTTTTTTATATATACATTTTTTATAGAATTAGAAAAAAAGAGATTTATTATAGTCACCATGCAAGAAAACTGTGCCAGTGAGTTGATTTCCTAAAATTAACCTTTTTTCTTGGCCTGGCCACGATTCTATTCATGTTGTAAAGTTACATGTAAAATAAAAAGAAACAAAAGCAATACAAGAAATTTATTATATATATACTCAAAAAGCATACCTTCGAAGGATACTTTCCCAATACAAAAATTATATTTAAGGTAGAGATAATACGGATCAGCTGGTCCAATGCTAAAAAAATCCCATTCATAAAAATTATGAAAAAAATTTAAAATGTTCTCCTCTACATCCCCTATCAGTGGGTAAAATATCAGGTATACAAAAACGAGCTAGTTTTCGAGTTATTAATTTTTAAAGTTGACTAATTTAACATGGAGAAATAGAACTTCCAAGTTAAATTGGTCAACTTTAAAAATTAAATAACTCGAAAACTAGCTCGTTTTTGTATACCTGATATTTTACCTACTGATAGGGGATGTAGAGGAGAACACTTTAAATTTTTTTCATAATTTTTATGAATGGGATTTTTTTAGCATTGAGCCAGCTGATCCGTATTATCTCTACCTTAAATATTTTAAATTGATTTTTTTTTTTTTTTTTAATTTCGTTATCAAATTTTCCGTCTCCATTCACAATAGGCCTGTTCGTAAACCCTGCTCGGTGTACACTTTCTGCACCTAATCGACCTTATGTACATGGGATATAAGGTCGATTGGGTGTAGAAAGTGTACACCGAGCAGGGTTTACGAACAGGCCTAACATTTCTAAATGATGTACGTGTTACTTAAATAATGCAATATATATTTGTTTATAAATAAATAAAACTTAATATAATGTCACGAGATAAATTATACAAAAAAAAATGGAGTATAAAGCAAGAAATTAATTTGAATTAATACTTTTAATCGAACTGCAGTTCATTTTGCAAATAGTGTGAACTCTAGTTATAGAGTGAAATAGCTGAATTAATTTATAGCATTCAAATAGGGCTTAATAACAGCTAAAATTACTTGATTGTATGAATAATATTTGTGGCGTTTAATTTTCCCTCATATTATTTTCCATTTATTTATTTACGTAATATCCATGCACGATTATTGTGAAAAAAATAAAAGAAAGACAAAGAAATTTTTGTCTCAGCCTCGTCACAAATGCATAAGAATGATTTTTTCAATTTCATATATTATTGGAAATTTCCATCAAGTGAATATCATCAATATTAAAGGAGATGATATTTTTGTGCAAAGTTTTTTACTTATTTTTTATTCAAAATTTAATCGAAAAGTAGTGACTTCATTTCACGTAGTATATGCATACTTGCGCGTATATGCAAAATATATGTATTCCGCAATTTTGGAAGAAATATGCTGTTTTGCGAATGCGATCGACAAAAAAGGGGCATGGAGTTGCAAAATCATTTGCGTCCGTACGTTTTCGTAAATATTCAAAACCACATAATTCCTATGAATTTTTTATTTTTTTAATGATAAAAATTTTAAAAAATGTCCCTTTTATAAATTTTGTCCGAAAGCGGTACATTTAGGCGTCCCGAGAGCCTCTTTGGGGACACCGGGACATGGTACTCTAAAACGGTACTGTACCGGTCAAAACGGTACGTCTGGTCACCCTAACCTAATTACAAGAACAATAGCCATATATATATTATAGAAGTGGGGTTTCTGATGCTTGTGTTTAAGGAATGTTATTATTCAAGAGAGAGAGAGAGAAATTCAAATGCGTGTTACATTGTGAGACGGCCAGATATTCAAATTCCCAGATTTGTAACACCAAAACACGCATTAGCACCATCAATTCACGTATTGTTTTTCATAAACAACAACTTTTATGTTTCAAAATCTAATCATAAATATATACACCCACAAATTACATTGTTTCAAGTTATAAATACATGTCTGTAATTCGGGGATACATAAGCTTATAAATATACATGTATATTATTCATACAGTAATAATTAATTTAAAATCCAGTATTGAATAATTTTAATGTGAAAACTAATTAAATGTATTTTTTCTACAGACATATCTCAATTGGCTTTCTTATATAATGAAATTTAATTTTCAATTTTTCTACATTTCTATTTAATAATTTAATGAGAGAGTGAAAATATTTTTTTTAAAAATGTCACACATTTAGAAGTTTTAACAGTATTACCATCAAGCAGTAATATATAGAGTCCTAAACTGAATTTTTAAGAAGTGGTTACGTTTATACTAGAAAGGGTAACGTCAATGCACCACTGTATAATATAATACTTCTTACTTCTCTGAATAAAATTCTTTAGTGATACACTTAATCCAAAATTTGTGATACCAAAGAATTAATATCTACTAGAAGACTTACCGCTTATGGCGGCTTTCGTCCACTTTATCTTAGCACAAAGCTTTAAGACATGGACGCAAGGTATCGCGACAGTCGCGATCGACGGATCGAGTTTGTTCAGAGCAGAGAGGGGAAGTAAAAGAAGGTGACGGGCAGAACTAGCTGGCCGGAGTGGGGGGAAAGTATGCTAGGGATGAATGGCCAGAGGATAACAATGACTAAAGTCATTTCTTCTAAATATTTCACAAGTAAAATTAAAATTTATATTTTCAGTAAAGATCCTACGAATGTTACGTATTATCGTAAAATAACAATTCATATACAATTCTACATTCTTGTACTATCATAATAATATATACATACATAGTGATTACATACATATATACACACACACACACATATATATATATATTATATATGTGTGTATATGTATAATATTATAGTTTTATTTTATTTTCCTGACGTTAAGGTAGAGATAACGCCGAACAGCTGATCGACGTAATGCCCTTTGATTAACATGTAAACCTTAGAGCAAATTGACAAAAATTCTGAAATTTTTTTGAGAGGCAGATATTAGTGCCTAAAATCCATAGAAAAAAATTCAAAACGATTTAAAGAGCCGATTTTTTTTAATTAATTTTTTTAATTTTCAGCATAGGGATTTCCCATGGAGAGCCAAACTAAAAAATTAATTTACAAAAATCGGCTCGTTAAATGTTTTTGAAACTTTTGCTATGGCTTTTAGTCACTAATATCTGCCTCTCAAAAAAATTTCAGATTGACAAGCTTCAACTTAAAAATGCCGCAGCGCCGCATTCTGACATCGCTCCGTAAGGTTTGTTAGGAGAAAAATCTTATTTATTTTTTCATTCAAATTCTATGCTGCACAAAATCTCGAATATTTTTTATGTCGTGTAAAGTGATCTTTCCCGTGGCTCATATGAATTATTAATCTTGCCCTTCATAAGAACCACCGAAAAAAATTAAAAACCACAGGTACCGCTGCATGGGTTAAAGGATATAGGAAGCTTGATAGAACATGTCGCTGCGCGCTAGATTTTCATTGGCTGAGAGAATTGTGTCGTCAATATTAAAGCTTCTCATTTGCTAAGGTTTACATGTTAATCAAAGGGGATTACGTCGAACAGCTGTTTGACGTTATCTCTACCTTAAGTAAAAGCCCGGTTTAAGGATGATTTCCCATTTTAATGTAAATCTTCAGCAATTTCAAACTGATTAAAATTAAAAATTATTTTTAAAAAATAAAAATTATTGTAAAAAAATAAATAAATGAATATTAAAACTGTTTATTAGGTGGACCCCGACAGCGCATGCTTCTTTTAATTTAAGTCAATATAATGTCATGTGATACTGTGATTATTTTTGTTATTATGAGTGCTGACATTGTTTTGTACAATCGAAAAGTAAAGCAATAAAAATAATCATGAAATATAATTTTCCGCACTTCATTAGTTTTTTTAAAGTGCCTGACAACAATATTTCTAACATTTTTATGTTCAAGTAGAGAGTAGAGGAAAAAATATGTAATCTCGTCTTTTTCTCTTCTTTTCCTCTAAAATGGTTTAATATGAGAGGAAATTAGACGAGAGGAGAGCTTGGTTGCGAATAGAAGATTTTATTTCAACTCGTTAAAGAATTATTTAAAGGAATTCCCTGTTGACAACGACAACAATAAATACACAATACGATCGTGATAACAATATTGCCTCGGTAAAATCTGCTATTGTTCTGCTGAGTAGCCCTCCTTCTAACCTCACCCTTCTCTAACTTCCCCTCCTTTTCATCAGTTTTTACGACCGTGCTCCGGCCGTGCTAGGGTTGATTGACGTCACGGACTTTCCAATACAATACTAATAGGAGTCACGTGACGTTAAGTCAACCCTAGCCCTGCCGAACTGTATAGCCTCAGACAAAGGAGACATCTAGTGTCCATGTCATCGTTAGCTCACTTCAAAAGCGCAAACAGGTTTTTCTTTTAAAATAGGAGAGACGAAACTTTAACACGGCGGTAAGTCTTCTAGTAGATATTAATTCTTTGGTGATACATTGTACCTCTTCGACTACCTATATACACTACACTCATGATTCAAAACCGATGATAATGTAAATTCCGACACTCGTATTTTTGAAAATAATGTTAAATTTAAACTGTATTTATTAGGACACATGATTTTGTATTTTATTGCTAAATTTGTTTTTACAAACTAGCTAATTTTAGCACACGTGCGTGTAAATTATTATCAATAAATAATGTAACGTACAGTTTGAAATTATTTATTTATTAGTTATATTGAACCCACTTTCAAGCAGTATAAAACTGATAGAGCTGGCAGACTTTCTGAACCTAAAGCTGCTTCTTATGATAGAGTTAAAAACAAACTTTGTTATGAAAACTTTATCCATGGGATTCTCGCACCGCATCATAGACACGGTTAACATCCTCTGTTGTCGTCCCCCTCTCTCTCTCTCTCTCTCTCTCTCTCTCTCTCTCTCTCTTACACTCTCACTTTTATCCATCTTCTCTCTGTCAGCACCTGCATGATTGTTGCATGATTATCTAGACTCAGTGCAGGAAAATATAATATATGAAGAAGATTTTTTCATTGAGGCGAGAGGCCTGAAACGATCAGAACTGGATTCATTGTGTGAACTTTTTTTCTTTTACACACTTTCGATGTTTAAAAAGAGATAAAAAGTGAAGAATCGAATGTGCTTTCGAAAACATTTTTTTTTTAAGAAAAATAGTTGAAAGGTACACAGTAGCACTATAACATGATACAATGTGGAGATGCCAGCATTGCGGTATATATAGCTGGCGCCTCCTCGGTTTCCCGGTAGCGTCCCGTACAACTCAGGGTGGCAACAAATGGCCCAAGCACCGAGCAGCACATTCATTTCTGCAGAAGGGCTGCTAGGAGGGCGTGGTGGGGCATCCGTCACGCGGTGCTCTCTAAAGAGCCTTTCAACAGAGGCGGCAGCCAGCAGGCATTTGTTTGCGTGTCCGAGCGAGTGAGATATCTGCCGTCAGCAACCCTCCACCCTCTTTATACGTGGTGCACTTGATACACTCACCGCTCACTCACTGACGACATGAACATGGAACTTTGAATCTAGATACTTTCATAAACACAAACTGAAAACAATTTTTTTTTTCTTTTTTCACTTCTTCAAGAGTGTATTACTTAAAAGGTTTCGCATGTAAATAGCTACAAATATACTTTTTTTTTAAAGAATCTCATGAATGTCAATTTGATAACATGTTTTGTTACACTGAAAAAATATTTCAGATGATGTGTTTATATTATTTTCTTGTTGAACATATGTCACTACTCTTTGATTTAAATGCTACTTTGTCATTGCAGTGTAAAAATAAAAGGTTGTCTTCATTCACACTTCTGCACCAGAGTGTCGTGAAGAATTTTGAAAAATATGATTTTCCAAAATTATTATAAAATATTAATTGAATGCCATTCCATCCATAATTGAGAGGTTTCTTATTAATTCAAAAAGTTAATTACTTGAATAGCTGGGCACAACAAATTAAATCTGCACAAATTGATACCGAATTAAAATAAAAAATATTATAATATTCTCTCAAATCTGTGTGTTAAACCTCACTCTAAAAAGAATGTTATAATTATGAAACAATATAATTATAATGTAAATAAAAATTCCAATATTTCAATATAGAGGAGGCATACATGACCAAAATGTGTCAATATTGCCCCAAAATATCAACCAATCAATCAATTCCAATATAATTAAAGAAATTTAAATAATTATTATTTTTATCTCACTGTCATTCATGTTATCATAACAAAGAAGTCCAATAATAATGAAACAGACTTGATTTAGTATTATAAAATGTAGTTGAGTATTTACAAACACTCTTCGTCATTATTGAAGTGGACGCAGTTGAGTGCTGCTGTTGGCCACTCGCTCGTAGAAACGTGTGACATGTGGTGGGTGATTTGTCAATATCTACACGTCATGACACTACAAAGCAATCTAAACATCATCAACTATATTACCTTATAAGGAAATATAAATATCGTATAAAATATAATAGTGAAAAATATATAAATATATAGACTATAATTTATTGTATGTCCGTTGAGAATTCTTTTCGATCCATCATAAATTTCTGAAGTTTTTTTTTTACATAATATATAAAATATAAGTACAGGTATATTAAATATACATATATATAAAATGTTGTTGCATATTGTAAAGGTAATTATAAAGTTTGATGGACAGTTGGCGTCCGATATGACGTTGTATATGCATGACTATGATGAATAACATATAAAGCAAGAGAAGGTGACATTTGTATGTAATATTCTAGAGGATATATCGAAAAGTGGAAGTGTAGTAACACAGAATATAATGTATTATATAAAAGGTGCTCTATCATAATGTGTCACGCTAAACATAAATATTTCCTCTCTTAACTCGACGGGGGACTCTCATCATTACCAGTTAATGTGTTGTACACGCCGCATAATGCTAGAGGCCAACCAAAGCGAAACGCTTCTATATAACTATTCGCTGCATTAGGCTAAATATACCGAGACCAGTACTACTATATTATATGTATATATCAGTATACGAGAGAATATGGAGAGAGAGAGACTTAAATAGTTGTTACACGCACAATTGCAATTTAACCACAACTAAGTATAACGATGTGCTTTTTTTTTTTTTTTTTTTCCTCAGGCCAAGCAGCAACTACCACCACAACGTAGCTCGATCGATACTATTAAAAGGACATGCTGAACATACCACCTGTACAATTAGTTTTTTTCCCTTCTTTACTATTAAGCAAGCCCCCTTGCAGTAATATAGTGCTACGGTATGAGAGATATATTATATAAGGACTCGTTCGCTTCGTGATTTTCTCTCAGGGGTTTCAAAGGAACTTAATGTGTATGAATACAAGTAACAGATGATGAATGTATGTAACTTAAATATCCACCTGCCATCACTGTTCAATAATTTCAATAGAGTTTTAATTGCATTATTCATGTTATATTATATCAACAAGTTTCAAATAATTAATATTCAACAATAATTATGATACATTTAATTATTATGTTTATCAATGGGATATGCAATCTAAGATATTTTTTAAATTTTTTTCATCCTAATTTTATTTTGTTTAAACTAAAGTTGTAATTAATCAGCATCAGATAGGATAAAGAAAAATAAAAACTATACTTTAAAAAAAGGAATTAATTTTTACACAAGGTTAAAAATGCATAATTGTTATCAGATTATTCAAATTTACATACAGCATGTTAATTAATTTACAATATCGATATTGGTGAGATATCAATGCTACGATCAGCAGTGTATCGATTTTTCACACAAGTGCATTTAAAAGACATGTTATTGGGTTTAAATGTTTTTACAGACAGTATCAAGTCATATGGACAATGATTTTACTTCTACATGTTAACCGTGTATATTAAAAATAATGCTACATTGTTTTAACTATACCCCTCGGCTAACAATTGCCTCATAACATGTCCTATATTAACCTCAATCGTGATATTTTGATTGTACGAGAGAATGGATTAATTAAAAGAATTTAAAATTATGTTCATTTTTCTTATAATTTTTTTCTAACTTAAATTTCATTCTATTTGAACTTTTGTTTTATATCATGCGTCTTATAAATTAATACAAATCTTATTAAGTTAAATGTGATGATTCTCACTAAGTTTGATACAACTTAGTTTTAGTTTCGTCAACACTGACTGTGTACATTCACGAGATAAAACCGCGACACTATCACCACAGTCTCAACTAATTGCCGTGTATTCACTACTAAGGAGACTTCAACGTGAATCTTTGCCACGTGTAATTTAAGCTAGCAAGTCAGGTTTCAGTTTGCAAAACAGCTATTTTGATCTGTCTCTGTCTCTGTCTCTGTCTCTGTCTCTCTCTCTCTCTCTCTCTCTCTCTCTCTCTCTCTCTCTCTCTCTCTCTCTCTCTCTCTCTCTCTCTCTCATATACATACAAATAAACGCAGTTCTAACCGAGTTTGTAGCATGAAATTGAGTTAGACGTTGCTGATGTCATGAAGGCATATGCGGTAACCTAGGAGACTACGATTGACAACTTGAGTATCGAGTCCCAAGTATGGTGAACCGTAAAGTAGAATTTTGTACAGTAGTTTTGCAGGAATTTTAAACCTCTATGAGTTTATACTATGTTGTGTATTTACATGTGTAATGGATCTATTATATATTTTGTTATAGAGATAGTACAAAGAGCTCAAGCCAACAGGAAGCTGTAGTATCACTTTGATATTATTATTATTATTGGTATTATGGACCATTGCTTATAATTGCTCTTAAATATAGTAATATAATAGTATAAGTGACAATGCTGGTGCTTTTATCATACATTAACGTGTATTAGTAATATGGAATTAATGAAGACATATTATACAGTAGTTATAAATTTAGTTTTTTTTTCTTAATATCTTTCAAAGTACCTCTGAAAAAAATACAATGAGATGATGATCACATTGTTGTATTATAAATTTTCAAAGGGTATAAAATGAATAATATGTTGGATCTGAATCTTGCTTATATATTAACATCTTGGTATTAATATCAAAGAAAATATAAATTCTATCTATTTTGATGAAATTTGGCAATTTAAAATTTATTAGTAATTTTGTTCCTATTTTTTTTAATAATAATAACAAAGAATTAATATTAATTCTTTGATAATAATAAGCTTAATAGGTCTGTTCGTAAATACACAATCAGAAAGAATCGATTATTTGTGATGAACCTTCTGTACATAGAACATGAGGTTCATCACAAATAATCGATTCTTTCTGATTGTGCATTTACGAACAGACCTAAAGTTTCCATAAAAATTGCTTATTAATTGAAAAAAAAAAAAAATGAAGACTCAAGAAACATGCAGTGCCTAATGGAGTGTAAAAAACATATAATTTATGTAGTTGTAATTTTTATTAAAGTTAATTTGAATTAAAAAGAAATAAGCACCCTCTGCTCCGCTTACTTTAATTTATCGTCTTTGTCGTCTCTTAACTGCTTTAACTTCTTTGTGATCTGCATGAATGGTTTTATGTGAAAATTTTCTATTCTCTAAAAATTCTACATTTTTTTTATTAATTTTATAAAAATTGAGAATTTCAACATTGATTATATTTAATTTTTAAATATATAAGTTTTGCGAGCTCAAACAAACTATAATAATATTAATAAGTATACAGAGCCAATAGTTTTCCTGCATTAAAATTATGCAAAAATACCTGTACAGTTGGTCCATAAAGCTTACTTTCTCCGAATCACTTTTGGACCACCCTGTGTGGAACAAAGAGTGAGACAGGTGGAGGCCAAATGTTAAACTGATTTATTAACATCAAGATCCAGTAAAACTGAGACACTTTTACAGTAATTTTTAACCTTATGACTGATCTGTATAGTGCAATATAAATTACTATAATCCTTATTCCTTATAAAAAATTGTAGGTAATAAATTAAATAAATGTGATGTTTTTAGTTTGTGAATTAATTAATATATTATATACCATCATATTTTTTAGAACAATGGCAATCCGTTTTTGTATAATCTCATCGGTATGGAGATTTTGCCACCACGGTTCTCCACAAAAGCTGTGCTTTGTTCTTTGCTTGCACTCTGGGAGACTGTGCTGGAAGAACGACCACCACCTCGCAATCAAATTTACATTTAAATTGCGCGCCCTTGGCCAGTAGCATTTGGTACCGAAGCTGTTTGCATGCCTGCTGCAGTAGCGTGGGACTGCTGGGGAAAACGTATGCTTTCAATTTGCCATCTGGGAAATCTTTACATTTTACTAAAATATTAATTAAATGGATAAAAGAAGTAGTAGTAGTGAAGTAACCCTAAAAGAGCAATTAATTGCTAATTGCAATTGTTAATTGCGTCTTATCAAATGTATTCTTTAAGTCTGTATTTTTCAAAGGGTAAATTTTTAATTAAATAACAACTCTTGAGAATTTAAGAAAAAGAGAAAGAGATTTTATTAACTTCTTTGCCAATAATTTTATTATTCAAATTTCTTAACACATTTTATACATTTTTAGTTTCATATTTCAGCAGTGTCACTAATTTTAGTTGCAATCTGCATGTATGTATAACATGACGTATATACTGCATAATTTTTGTTATAATAGAATTTAACTTAAAAATTGCTTTGGTGACACTTGACACTAAATCATTATTATAAGAACGTAGCATATCTTTGAACCAAAATACGTACTTTAAACATATTAAATTTGGTATTTCAACAGTTTGAAAACAGTGCATGATAAAATAATTGAAAATTAGAACAATTAACATAATTTGACAAAAATCATTTTAAAATTCAATGTAAAAATTTTGGCTACTAGTACAAAATGTTTTTATGCAGTGTGTTAATTGTATGAAGTACTCTCGTCTTGAAACAAAATTCTGCTAACATCTTTTCAAACTGTCTTATCGATAAATTCCATAGGAAATAAATAACTACCGCATTACGTTTAATTATTTCTTCACATTATACAATGTTTACTTTCTTAAGTTTCGTTTACTATCTATATAAATAAATTAGTTTCCCTTCGGAGCATTGAACTTTATTTTTTTGAGTGCTGTTGATGTCACGTCTGCGAGTTTTCAGGGAGCTCCACGCACGTGACACTTAAATCAATTACGTCACGTCACAAACACGTAATTCAAGTTGCTCCGCTGAAGGGTCATCTGACCCCTTGGGACCATACGTACCAGCAGGGGTCACGTGTCATCAGTCAAGGACAAAGTTTTAACACAAAATAGAAAACATATTATATGTTTGTTTTTTTGTATAGATTCATCATATAATAGCTTTTGTTAAGGAGAAATTCATATTTAAATATAATATTATATAACAAAAGAGGAAAAATAATATATATATATAAAGTTTCCAAACTCCCTAAAAGTTGTTTATAAAGTAAATAATATAATGTTTGTCTGTATATGTAAAGTTTTACAATAACAAAAGGAAAGGTGGATGTTATGTGTGGGGTTCTAAAACATTTAAACAACATCAACAATGAAATTGATTGACAGTTGTAATGAAGAAAATAGTTTTAGTTTAATTTATCGTGGCATAACAGCTGCCAAGTTTGTATATTTTACTCAAGAAATACAAAATAATATTACCACTTTGACAGTGGGTTTGTACATACAAAACATGAATGCTGTTGGTTCTATTGATTCTAGTGATGTTCCAAGATAACAACTCTATTTTGGTCTTACAAAAACAAATTGTACGCTTGAAAACGACGAGATTTGCACCAGCAGCTTTTTAGTGAGTAGTCCCGAGTGTCGCATTAAGAAGGGAACGCTAATTCCGATTTATATGCGGTGGCGTGGCGCTTTGTAAAGAGGCGCCGCCTGCCAGTCTCCTCTCCTATTTTCATGTAAAATTTGTTCTAATTCCTTACTCAACAAATCTTATCAACAATTTATACAACTTCAATGATATTCATAGAATGTTATTAAATTATTTGTAATTTTAAGTACTAGTATAATTATATTAAATGTTCTTCCTCAATTGATGAAAAGGTATTATGTAATAGTAGAGCTTAATTGCACGTATGAGGTTTCTATAAAGCTCTGGTAAATCATTTAATAAATATAATAATAATATCAGTTCGTGTTTCTAATATTCACATGTTAATATTTTGTCTTGACGGATGTCTCTTGCGTGAAATATTTATTATGTGTTATTAACTCATCGAGCGCTCACGTGGTGACGCCACTCTCAATCTATGCAACACGTGCGGTCTCTGGCATAAGTTTACTCGTAAAAATATCTTCAAAACGTTCAAACGAGTACTGGGTATTCAATAGAAACATGCTTGTGTCGAAGTACCGTGTATGAACAGAGAGGCATGCATGCATGCATGCATTTTTTTTTTTTTTAATTGGCAGTTTTAACTTTAAATCTAGCATAATGCTCTGAATTCTTTGTGCTTTCACTTAAATGTATCAGAAAAAGTTTGAAAAGTTCAATTATTTAATATTATTCAATTGTAAAAAAAAATAATAATAATAATAATAATAACACACAAAAAAACTTTTCGTCATAAAACAGTATATATCAATTTTATTTCATGATTATTTTTATGATAATTTGATATTTTTTTCTCACACTGCTCAGTTTTGAGAATCTCATATTAAGATTTTAGATTAAAAAAATACAACAATTTTCGTGTAATATGAATGATAATCATTATTTTCTGGAGTAACAAGACATTTTTCCTGCCAAGTGAGAGTTGACTGGTGAACTAATTACATGAAGTTTGACCTAAAGGCAGTCAACCTGACGTGATATTCGTGGTGACATTTGACAAAGAGCTGACTTCAAGCCGCTCCTAACTAGCTCGTCCTGAAAATAACAGTTTGAGTAGACCTCATCATTAAGCCTCAATATACCCCTCATTACTCTCCAGGGCAATAACAATAATTGAAACATGTTCCAAAATGTTCAATACCATAATTATATTTTATAAGATAAAAAATATCTAACATTATAAAAGAAAAGACAACCAATAACTATATAACTTTTACCAGAAAATTTATAAACTCGACAAACTGTTTGTTTACTCAACATAAATCTTCAATAGCTATAGCTATAAGAAAAACAAGAACACTAATTTGAAACAAACAAACATGTTTTTGTTATCAATACGATATTTTAAATTAGTTATTTTATAAAAACAAGTTTAGCATGTTATTTAATAATTGAGATGTTTGAAACAGATTTTTCCTTACTATTTCTTGGAAAAACTTATTGTAAAAAAAAAATTTGAAGTAGATATTAACTTTTATGCTTTTTATGAAAATGGAATATAATACTATACATGTTGGGTAAAAATTTTCAAAGGATTCTCACCACAATACACATTGTGAATTTTTAATTGTGATATCCCCTGCGAGCTATGTTACTCGCTGTTCTTGTCTGCTCAAGGGGTTGCATATCTTGCAGGGTGTATATACAGCGTGAATAATGTCGTCTTTTAAATATTTAGTTATTTTAAATGATAACAAGTACGACATTAATAAAATGTAATAATATGTATTTAATGTTCGCCTATTCATTTTATTTTAAACTGTACTAAAGTCTTTAAAAAAAAGTACTGATATGCTAAAAATAATTTATATATCAACCCCGAAATTTTATAAAAGAATCACATAGAATCCAGTAACTCACAAATATAAGCGTTATCAGTGTAGGGCATGAAGTTCACTCACCTCAAAGCAAAACTGAATGTGAAGAAAATTATCCAGCTTTTCACTAGAAACGTTCAGTTACATTCTAAACCATTGACACTAAACGTGATTAATGAAAAGCTGGATAACTTTCTAGATAACTCCTTCGTGAATCGTACCTAATAAGTCCTTTTCAGCGACTCTGACTTTCCATTTTGACTTTAATTTCAACAAGTCAATCACCAGAATTATATAATATTTGCATGTTTACTCAGGTGAGATAATATCATAATTTTGTCATCTTTCCATCACGGCAAAGAACTCAGATACGAGTGTGTATACGTAGGTAACATCATGAAATTTACATTATTTTGTTTATGAGCTTCTCCCCGGCTGTTCATTTGCATAGTTTCCATGTCACATACGGCGGGCGTGCTTACCATCACGCCTGTAAGGTACAATGATCGGCCGGGGACACGTGTATACATGCTCGCGGCAAATTGGACCCCTGCCCGAACAAGCCGAGAAGGGTCTTATATAACCCCCCTACAAGATGAGAACCATAATCAGGTAGCAAGAGATACCTGCATCTCCCTTGGTGCATCTTATTATACAAAATAAAGGCGTTAAGTTAATGAAAAAATTATATTGAATATGTTTTGGATAAGAAATAACAAAAAATGTGTTATTTTTTTTAACAACAAAATATATCAATATTTTCTCTTAAATAAAAATACTCCTTGTTTTTTTATGACAGTATATTCATCTAAACAATTTTGTTTATATATTTTATTATATATATTATACCATTAAGTTATCAATATCATATTGATTTTATTTTTCAGACTTGGTCCTTTCATATATATGATATGTTGCTATTGTGGCTGGGTAAGCTTCTAGCGGCGGTCACTGCGTGGCTTTAATATCTGTGGGAGACGAGGAGGACGCACGTCACAGCAAAAGACATGATAATCCTGCGGCCACGTGCTGTGACTGCTGCGACCTAGGAAGATCGCTACCACAAATATCGACCTTAATAAGTGAACTAAGGGATATATCCACCCTTACCATATAATTGCATTTATGTAGCAGAGTCAATGACATCTGAAGGTTTGATACAACGCATGTGCACCCTGATTTGCGGTGAAACTGAACAGTTTGCCTCAATAAGGCAGGTTTAAATATACAGCTGAATGGAATAAGATTTTTTTCCCCTGCTCGGTTTGTTCAAGTATAATATGATTATATGTAATCAGCATTGCCTGTTAGTTTTCCATTTTGTCGTATGTGGGAAATAGAGTTTAATAATTTTTAATTAATATCTTGAAGCTAAAATGTATATTTCAAAAGCCATCATAACATCTGTTCTATTCCCTTAGAAATAATCTTTATATTGAATTTTTTCTGAGGTGAGTATAAAATTGTCATAGCTAGAACTCAAATGCATTATATTTTTAAATAAATAAGATTATGATACTAAGGTTAATGCAACATTTTTACAAGGATCGTGAATTTGAAATTGAGTATTATAGAACTTAAGCTTGGATTTCACATGTGTCTCATATATATATTCACTGAATTCCATATATGGTCCAGCTAAGCTGAAAGTGAGCAATCACGTTTGTAAGCCTACCGTATTACCAAACGAGAATAATTTACATGCAACTCTCATGAATGGCAGCAGAACATTTGAATATTCACAATCCTGACCAGAATATATAAAATCATCATTCTATTTTAACATCAACCATAACTCAATTCAATAATACAGTTTTCTCATACTTTTTAACTAATTTAATCATACGAGTATATAATAGATATAAATTAATATTATTGAGCTTTCATCAAATATTAAAAGAAACACGTTTTACACATATATTTTTTCTATTTCGTGAAAGCATTTTTAATTTAAGAGCTACAGAAGGTAGAGACTAGGGAGTGATGTCTAACATTATTGCTTTCACTTGATGCTAGTAAGCATTTCCCATTGAGAGAGGGGAAAATTATTGATGGCCGATAAAATGAAAACGGAGCTAAGGGCAAGCAAGCATTCGTTGAATAGCCAGGCTAGCGAGTTGACGGTCAGGGAATGCCATTTAAGACGAGTCTCTCTCGGGACATAGCTTCTATAATTGGCACGCAACTGTCCGGTTGGTCCATAGAAATGTCCCTCACTCTCTGTACCTGTCTTGTATCGATCTATCTCTTCAGAATAGTTAGGCTCGAACGTTTCGCCCAGCTAGACAGAATATTTGAAGAGATTTCTGAGGGATGTCTGTAACAATACTAACACGCAATCTCCAACTAGAAAATATAAATAAATATTATAAACTAGATGTCTTAAAATTTTGTTATGAGAAATTTTGAGCACAATGTTGCACTACTTTTTTCTATACTCTGTGCCATCTGCAATGCATCTATACATTTATATATTTTTTTTTATATTATAACAGTTCGTGATAAATATCAATTAAAGTTAAATATTTTAAAATATACAAACATATTTCTTATGAAAGCAATGGAATTTTTATAATACCTTTTAATTTTCCAATTTTTATTCCTTGTATATTACTGTTATTGTGGTACTAATTAAAAAAATCTTACATTTTCGATATAGAATTATGAAATAAATATAGGACAGTTTCAAACTAGTAGTCTTACAATCTCGCATATACCCGTGGAATATGTATACGGATGTTCATAATAATTTTCAAATAAAAAGAAACATTAAAAAATATTTAAATAATATTTTCTTTTTAAATGTTATTACAAAGTATAAAAAGAAACTCACAAATCCAGAAAGAATAATTAACAATAAATATTTTTACACCTGCTTTATATTACTAGAAAACATTTAATTTTATACCTTTTCTACTTCTTCATTACACCTTAATGATTATAATTATCTTACAAATGTTAATTGTTTGAAATTTGAAATTAAATTAAGAGTCTCATAAAATTAACATTCCATAAAACTGGTATTACTATAGTGAAAGATCCTTTAAATGTTGACTGCCTCTGATGCCATTTCACGCGAGGTAACACGTTCCTTGTCTGTGATCGATGTTGCGTCACCCGATGCCATTCTCAGGTGTCTACAGGTTGCCCACGGCACCAAGCGTCTACGACGAACGAAACGGTGAACGTGGGTGCTTACCTGTTAAAGAGAAAGAGATAGAGAAGCAGCGTAATGTGAGAAGCTGCACGTGCGAAGAAAACACGGTGGATGGACGTTACAGAGCGAAGCTTCATCGCATCAAACGACGCTCGGCACCGTTCGACTGGAATTGCGTTCTTTGATCAATCTCTCTCTCTTTCTCTATATTTCTTTCTTTCTCTCTCATTCAATACTTGGCAGTCGCATCACTTCTAGAGGAAAGAAAGTTGTTTTTTAACTTGTTAGATAGAAGAATTCGATAAACTCTTTCTACATCTTATTCAATTCATATATACAACATTTATTTATTTTAGTTAAGAAGATAATAAATAAACTAAAATTGTAATTTTTACTCGAATATTTAAATAATATTGTTATAGTAATATTTTTAATTGTTGAATATAATTAAATGCTTTTAAGCGGTTTAAAAAAGCTCATCATTTTTTTTAATGTGGAATATTATATGAATTAAGGTAAGCTTTTACCAGAAAAATAATTTGTATTATACTATATGTTAATAATGAATTATACTAAAAATTGCATAGAAGTGACTCCAACAGTTTACATTGTGGTCATCTTAATATAAAATTTCAAAGAGTTCAAGATTGGATGAACAACAATCAAACAAGTATGATCTTTAAACTGTGATATATACGATACCATAAAGTGCAACATTTTCTTTCAGTTACTAAAATATTTTATGTTATAGTAAGCGTAATTGATCTGTTTAAGGATTAATGCCAGTGGTAATAAAAATAGGCTTAATTAGATGGTACAATACTCTGAAAATTTTAGCAAACCTTCCTGACATAGTTAAATTATTTTCATGAAAAAATATTAGACCAAAATTGAAGAAATTTTATAAATATTCAGCATTTCAGATTTAATATTGTTCGAAATGATACCGCAGTGAAGTTAGCCACGTGGATATCCACACGACGTGTGGGAATCGCAGGGGTACCAACATACAAAAATATCCCTAAATCTAGGTAAATTAATTAAAATGAAGGAGGCAGCATAGAAAGGGGTGGAAACTCTCAAAATACGTTTCAATACACACTTAATAATGTTCTACAAGTATCACATATGCAAAACTGCAGCATAAGTTGCAGAATAAAACGTGCTGCCAAAACTTTTTATATTTTATTCATATATGTATATATTTTTTATATTTACATTTTATTTTATATTTTATTTTGTTAAAAAGTTTAAATTATAATGAATTTAAAAATATTTCACAACAGTAACAAATTTAAAAAAATTAATTGTGAAATGAGACGATGGTGAATTATTAAGCTTAACTACTTTCCCCATTTTAGGTATATGAGAGATATTTCAAATTCAAAAATAAGAAGAGCAAATACATATTTTTTCTTGTAATTCAAATTTAACATATTTTAAACTGTCCTCTAACCGAAAACTCACTAACAAAGTGACAATTATTTTTTAAAAATTAGTTAATTATGAATGTTTGAAGTGTAAACAAAAAGCTCTCACAGCAAATTCCGATTCCATTTTAGTATTAAAGTAGAAATTCAGTATTTCTGAAAATACATTTACATGATAAGAACCAAATGTACCCTAACCTTTTGGGTTCAATTAAAAAATAGCGATCTCAGTTCGTTGAATTCTGTTGAATTAAAAAACTCAGGTACGTTCCCCATGTTAAAAATAAAGGGGTTACTTCCGATTCAAAAAATTACGAGAGATAATACATACATTTTCTTATTATTTCAATTCAACATAATATTCCGAATCATCCTCTACCAGAAAACACTTAAAAAAATTTCAATCAATTTTTAAAAATTAGTTATGAATTTTTAAAGGGGAAAAAATCAAGCAATTCTAGCAAAAAACACTGACTCAACTTTCAAATAAATCGAAACATCATACATATTTTTACATGATATTTTGTTTGAATTCATTTTGAACCGTATTCTAATGGGAAAAGCAATCAAAATCTGTCAACGATTTTTTCCCGATTTTTTATGAATTTTTGAAAATACGTATCCATCAACATTTATGGCAAAATGCCGATTCAAATTTGAAGCCGAATTCCCGATTCAAACATAAAGGCACCAAGTATGCCATATAACACGAGTATGAAGTACATTATAATACAATTCAAAAATGGCAAAATTGATTTGTTGAACTCTGGTGAATTATCAAAATGCGACACCTCCCCTATGTTAAGTATATGGAGCAAAGTTCAAATTCAAATAAACCGAAACATCATACATATTTTTACATGAAATTTTGTTTGAATTCATTTTGAACCGTATTCTAATGGGAAAAGCAATCAAAATCTGTCAACGATTTTTTCCCGATTTTTTATGAATTTTCGAAAATACGTATCTATCAACATTAATGGCAAAATGCCAATTCAAATTTGAAGCCGAATTCCCGATTCAAACATAAAGGCACCAAGTATGCCATATAACACGAGTATGAAGTACATTATAATACAATTCAAAAATGGCAAAATTGATATGTTGAACTCTGGTGAATTATCAAAGTGCCACACCTCCCCCATGTTAAGTATATGGAGCAAAGTTCAAATTCAAATAAACCGAAACATCATACATATTTTTACATGAAATTTTGTTTGAATTCATTTTGAACCGTATTCTAATGGGAAAAGCAATCAAAATCTGTCAACGATTTTTTCCCGATTTTTTATGAATTTTCGAAAATACGTATCTATCAACATTAATGGCAAAATGCCAATTCAAATTTGAAGCCGAATTCCCGATTCAAACCTCATGACAAAAAATATGCCACATAATACGATTATGAAGTACATTATAGTACAATTCAAAAATGGCAAAATTGATTTGTTGAATTCTGGTGAATTATCAAAATGCGATACCTCCCCCATGTTAAGTATATGGAGCAAAGTTCAAATTCAAATAAACCGAAACATCATACATATTTTTACATGAAATTTTGTTTGAATTCATTTTGAACCGTATTCTAATGGGAAAAGCAATCAAAATCTGTCAACGATTTTTTCCCGATTTTTTATGAATTTTTGAAAATACGTATCTATCAACATTTATGGCAAAATGCCGATTCAAATTTGAAGCCGAATTCCCGATTCAAACATAAAGGCACCAAGTATGCCATATAACACGAGTATGAAGTACATTATAATACAATTCAAAAATGGCAAAATTGATTTGTTGAACTCTGGTGAATTATCAAAATGCGATACCTCCCCCATGTTAAGTATATGGAGCAAAGTTCAAATTCAAATAAACCGAAACATCATACATATTTTTACATGAAATTTTGTTTGAATTCATTTTGAACCGTATTCTAATGGGAAAAGCAATCAAAATCTGTCAACGATTTTTTCCCGATTTTTTATGAATTTTCGAAAATACGTATCTATCAACATTAATGGCAAAATGCCAATTCAAATTTGAAGCCGAATTCCCGATTCAAACATAAAGGCACCAAGTATGCCATATAACACGAGTATGAAGTACATTATAATACAATTCAAAAATGGCAAAATTGATTTGTTGAACTCTGGTGAATTATCAAAGTGCCACACCTCCCCCATGTTAAGTATATGGAGCAAAGTTCAAATTCAAATAAACCGAAACATCATACATATTTTTACATGATATTTTGTTTGAATTCATTTTGAACCGTATTCTAATGGGAAAAGCAATCAAAATCTGTCAACGATTTTTTACCGATTTTTTATGAATTTTTGAAAATACGTATCTATCAACATTTATGGCAAAATGCCGATTCAAATTTGAAGCCGAATTCCCGATTCAAACATAAAGGCACCAAGTATGCCATATAACACGAGTATGAAGTACATTATAATACAATTCAAAAATGGCAAAATTGATTTGTTGAACTCTGGTGAATTATCAAAATGCGACACCTCCCCTATGTTAAGTATATGGAGCAAAGTTCAAATTCAAATAAACCGAAACATCATACATATTTTTACATGAAATTTTGTTTGAATTCATTTTGAACCGTATTCTAATGGGAAAAGCAATCAAAATCTGTCAACGATTTTTTCCCGATTTTTTATGAATTTTCGAAAATACGTATCTATCAACATTAATGGCAAAATGCCAATTCAAATTTGAAGCCGAATTCCCGATTCAAACATAAAGGCACCAAGTATGCCATATAACACGAGTATGAAGTACATTATAATACAATTCAAAAATGGCAAAATTGATATGTTGAACTCTGGTGAATTATCAAAGTGCCACACCTCCCCCATGTTAAGTATATGGAGCAAAGTTCAAATTCAAATAAACCGAAACATCATACATATTTTTACATGAAATTTTGTTTGAATTCATTTTGAACCGTATTCTAATGGGAAAAGCAATCAAAATCTGTCAACGATTTTTTCCCGATTTTTTATGAATTTTCGAAAATACGTATCTATCAACATTAATGGCAAAATGCCAATTCAAATTTGAAGCCGAATTCCCGATTCAAACATAAAGGCACCAAGTATGCCATATAACACGAGTATGAAGTACATTATAATACAATTCAAAAATGGCAAAATTGAATTGTTGAACTCTGGTGAATTATCAAAGTGCCACACCTCCCCCATGTTAAGTATATGGAGCAAAGTTCAAATTCAAATAAACCGAAACATCATACATATTTTTACATGAAATTTTGTTTGAATTCATTTTGAACCGTATTCTAATGGAAAAAGCAATCAAAATCTGTCAACGATTTTTTCCCGATTTTTTATGAATTTTTGAAAATACGTATCTATCAACATTTATGGCAAGATGCCAATTCAAATTTGAAGCCGAATTCCCGATTCAAACCTCATGACAAAAAATATGCCACATAATACGAGTATGAAGTACATTATAGTACAATTCAAAAATGGCAAAATTGATTTGTTGAACTCTGGTGAATTATCAAAATGCCACACCTCCCCCATGTTAAGTATATGGAGCAAAGTTCAAATTCAAATAAACCGAAACATCATACATATTTTTAGATGAAATTTTGTTTGAATTCATTTTGAACCGTATTCTAATGGAAAAAGCAATCAAAATCTGTCAACGATTTTTTCCCGATTTTTTATGAATTTTTTAAAATACGTATCTATCAACATTTATGGCAAAATGCCGATTCAAATTTGAAGCCGAATTCCCGATTCAAACATAAAGGCACCAAGTATGCCATATAACACGAGTATGAAGTACATTATAATACAATTCAAAAATGGCAAAATTGATTTGTTGAACTCTGGTGAATTATCAAAGTGCCACACCTCCCCCATGTTAAGTATATGGAGCAAAGTTCAAATTCAAATAAACCGAAACATCATACATATTTTTACATGAAATTTTGTTTGAATTCATTTTGAACCGTATTCTAATGGGAAAAGCAATCAAAATCTGTCATCGATTTTTTCCCGATTTTTTATGAATTTTTGAAAATACGTATCTATCAACATTTATGGCAAATTTCCGATTCAAATTTGAAGCCGAATTCCCGATTCAAACATAAAGGCACCAAGTATGCCATATAACACGAGTATGAAGTACATTATAATACAATTCAAAAATGGCAAAATTGATTTGTTGAACTCTGGTGAATTATCAAAATGCGACACCTCCCCTATGTTAAGTATATGGAGCAAAGTTCAAATTCAAATAAACCGAAACATCATACATATTTTTACATGAAATTTTGTTTGAATTCATTTTGAACCGTATTCTAATGGGAAAAGCAATCAAAATCTGTCAACGATTTTTTCCCGATTTTTTATGAATTTTCGAAAATACGTATCTATCAACATTAATGGCAAAATGCCAATTCAAATTTGAAGCCGAATTCCCGATTCAAACATAAAGGCACCAAGTATGCCATATAACACGAGTATGAAGTACATTATAATACAATTCAAAAATGGCAAAATTGATTTGTTGAACTCTGGTGAATTATCAAAATGCGAAACCTCCCCCATGTTAAGTATATGGAGCAAAGTTCAAATAAACCGAAACATCATACATATTTTTACATGAAATTTTGTTTGAATTCATTTTGAACCGTATTCTAATGGAAAAAGCAATCAAAATCTGTCAACGATTTTTTCCCGATTTTTTATGAATTTTTGAAAATACGTATCTATCAACATTTATGGCAAAATGCCGATTCAAATTTGAAGCCGAATTCCCGATTCAAACCTCATGACAAAAAATATGCCACATAATACGAGTATGAAGTACATTATAGTACAATTCAAAAATGGCAAAATTGATTTGTTGAACTCTGGTGAATTATCAAAATGCCACACCTCCCCCATGTTAAGTATATGGAGCAAAGTTCAAATTCAAATAAACCGAAACATCATACATATTTTTACATGAAATTTTGTTTGAATTCATTTTGAACCGTATTCAAATGGAAAAAGCAATCAAAATCTGTCAACGATTTTTTCCCGATTTTTTATGAATTTTTGAAAATACGTATCTATCAACATTTATGGCAAGATGCCAATTCAAATTTGAAGCCGAATTCCCGATTCAAACCTCATGACAAAAAATATGCCACATAATACGAGTATGAAGTACATTATAATACAATTCAAAAATGGCAAAATTGATTTGTTGAACTCTGGTGAATTATCAAAATGCCACACCTCCCCCATGTTAAGTATATGGAGCAAAGTTCAAATTCAAATAAACCGAAACATCATACATATTTTTAGATGAAATTTTGTTTGAATTCATTTTGAACCGTATTCTAATGGAAAAAGCAATCAAAATCTGTCAACGATTTTTTCCCGATTTTTTATGAATTTTTTAAAATACGTATCTATCAACATTTATGGCAAAATGCCGATTCAAATTTGAAGCCGAATTCCCGATTCAAACCTCATGACAAAAAATATGCCACATAATACGAGTATGAAGTACATTATAGTACAATTCAAAAATGGCAAAATTGATTTGTTGAACTCTGGTGAATTATCAAAATGCCACACCTCCCCCATGTTAAGTATATGGAGCAAAGTTCAAATTCAAATAAACCGAAACATCATACATATTTTTACATGATATTTTGTTTGAATTCATTTTGAACCGTATTCTAATGGGAAAAGCAATCAAAATCTGTCAACGATTTTTTCCCGATTTTTTATGAATTTTTTAAAATACGTATCTATCAACATTTATGGCAAAATGCCGATTCAAATTTGAAGCCGAATTCCCGATTCAAACGAATCCGGCGGGGGGGAGGGAGGTGCCCTTTCCCCAAAAATTTTGGATTCATCATCGGCAATATAGGCGTTTCCCCCCTTTCAATTTTTTTAACATTTTCGGTAGCCCCCGGCCCCCTTCCAAATTTTGCAGCCGCCCTCCTGCCCCCGCCCCCTTCCCCCCCCCTGCCCCGACTTCTTTCTGGATCTGATGTGCCTGTTACGCGTCCCAGCTATTATTCGCTGAGGTGATAGAGACTGAGGGAACCGTGGAAATCCTCAGTTGATCAGGACAGTCAATGTATGTATGCAGGCCATGAAACTCGTACCAACAATGAATAAGTGATAAAAATATATCACCTCTTATCACTTAGGCTAACACTCTTACCACTACCACCTCGTCTGACCACTACCACCTCGTCTGACCACTACCACTAGATCTGATCACTATACAACTTAGGTCCTACCACTTAGTCTAGTGTTCCTACCACTAAGGCTACTACTTGCTTTACCACTACCACTAGATCTGACCACTACCATTTGGGTCCTACCACTAAGGCTACCACTTGGTCTGACCACTACCACTAGATCTGACCACTACCACTTAGGTCCTACCACTAAGGCTACCACTTGGTCTGACCACTCCACTAGATCTGACCACTATCACTTTGGTCCTACCACTTAATCTAGTGGTCCTACCACTAAGGTCTGACAACTACCACTAGATGTGACCAATTCCACTTTGTCTAGTGGTCCTACCACTAAGGTTACCACTTGGTCTGACCACTACCACTAGATTTAGTGGTAGGACCACTAAATCTAGTGGTCTGACCACTCATTTTAGGTGGTCAAATCATGACCACTACTTTAATTTTTGGACAAGGGACGTTTGAAGTATTTGTAATTATGTCTTTTTAAATAATTTTGTCATTCTTTTCTGCAATAAAAATATATGAAACTTTAACATTTCTATGCAAAAATTCAAGTTGGTTGGTTGGTTGGTATTTTGGGGCAAGTGACACATACATACATTTTGGTCATGTATGCCCAAACAAAAATTCAAGTTCGAGCTGCCTGTTAGCACTGTGCCTGCTGCTCTATTGACTTTCAATTCAGGCACAGTGAGCCCCTCCTACCACGACAAGGTCATAGCAGCTCCTGGGAGGAGAATTTTTTTTTTTTTTATTCCAATATATCACTTTTACAAAATAAAAATTACCATTTTCCATTCAACATTATTACAATTTTTATTCATACACACAAAATCATATTTTGCATTTTCTGCTGAATTAGTAATATTATACATACTGTAGAAATTTCAAACGACAAATTTGACTATATTGTGAAATTATTGACATTGGTTCATGTAAATATTCAGAATAAAAACAGAACAAATCATGTAACACATCATAGTTACATGATTTTGAAATCCTTGAATTTTTATTCATTATTGCAAATTTAACAAAATCTACTTTCCTTCACCTGCTTTTCTCTGTTTTACAAGTTATTAAGCGAAGACACAAGCTGTGACTGCTCTGATTGTAGAAGAGAATTTATCTCCTCTTCATTACTCCTTGTATGTGAAACAAAACATATTATCTTCAAGAAGCATTAGTCTAACAAAAGCTATTTAGAATCTTTTAAATATTGACAAAAATATTCTTAATTTCTATTTAATTATTATAAAAAAAATACATCAAAATATGTTACGAAAGAAGACTGAAAAGGTACATAAAAAGAGACTTTTTTTTAAAAAATTCTTTAAAAAAGTAAAATAAACTAGCTATAGAAATAGTTTTAATACAATTATAATATCCCTCACTAACAAAACCAATAAACCAGTAGTACAGGCTCCAAGTATTTCGGAGTATTCCTCTTCTACTGGCCCACTGAATTAAAGAATGACAAATAAATTTTATCTACACATATTAATTTTTAAAAACTACATAAGTATGGAAAATAGTAATTTAAATACATGCATTGAACTAAATTACTACTTCTTCTGCTATTGCTTCTTTTTCACATTCAAATGTTTGCCACTGCTTTCAGGGGTTTTGCACGTTGAACAGAAAAGTTTTTTAGGGACACGTCTCACTCTGAGGCATTCTAAATGGTACACTCTATCTGAACATGTATAACAAGGAATCATTCTAGTATTTGGAGACATACATTTAATCCCTTTAGAACACACACTTCTTTGCTCGTTTCGTAGTTCATTCTGCAATAAACTAGAGCAAAAATGAAGAGTTGAATGGAATCCTGTTGGCACAGAGTCCTTTATAATGTTTCCAACAATTCTCCTCTCTGGCTGTGGTTTTGTTTCGACCTTACAAGAAAGGACTGGAAACTTGTTCTGAGGATCTTTAAATTCCAATAATTCATTCATAATATATATTCTAGCTGAAGGTATGTTGTTGTGAGTGAAGACGAGGTGTGTACTGGTACAAATGATGTGTGACCATACGCAAACATGTACACCACAGTCATTGCCATTATTTTGATGAGGATTATCAGTTGGAAAATATATATTCCATCCTTGCCAATCAAATGAATCATTTCGACATTCCTGGTAAGCACGATCTACAAATTTCATTACTTTTTCCAGCACTGGTTTTCCATACAATTTATGATTGAGCAGTGAATCTAAACATAAAACTACTTTTCTTTTAAAAGAAATTACAAATAGTATCCAGTGATTGTGATTTACACCCGTAGGAAGTAGCCAAATGTCATAATCAAACACCATGTTATTTTTTGCAATTATTGTGTTGTCTCCATTTAAATAAGTGATTATGTGTTGTAAAGAACCACACTTTTCTTCCCAATTTATTTGCATTCACTGTTTGTGTGAAGATGAATGAATTAATAATTTCATCATTAAGCCATCCACCTACCTCCAATCTGCTCAAACCAGTTTCAATATTTATCTGAATTTTATTAATGATATTTGATTTTTGCCACCATTCATTTTTGTAATTTTTCTGTGAGATGATGGGAGGATTACATTTGTCTTCACAATCTTCTTGTTTTTCAGCTTTCGTTGTTTCCAAACTAGGATCAACACTTGATTTTGGTTTTTTAGTTTGCAAAATATCCTTGCTGTTCTTCTTTTCACTTGTTTCAACATTGAATAAACGTTTGAGCTTGTTATTAGATGATTCATTTACTTTTGGACCACCGCGTGTTGCAGAAACTGGTTTGCTAAACTCAGTGGGTTCTTTGTGGAGTAGTTCAAGGTGGTTTTCATGAACATCAATTATCAAAGATTGATCGTCTTTCAATGTATACGAAGCATCTTCTTGAACTTTCTCCACGCTAGCTTCCTTGGTTGGTGAAAGTATAGGACCACATTTTCCGATTTTTGCTTCACATCCCATATTTTTTGGGGACACTACTGATTTTGGTGAAGGCATACCTGGCTCAACATTAATGATAATGGCTACATTATGTATTTTTAATTCATTATTAACTTCATCTTTTGAAATTTCAACATTATTCTCCCCTTCACAAATTGGAGCCTCTACCTTCACAATTTTCTCTTCTTTTTGAAGCCCGTCAATCTTTTCACTGTTGGAGATGTTGGAAACTAATTTTTCACTATATTCACTTAAAAATTTATTTCTTACATGATCTCGCCACAAATTGTTCACCCTTAACACCGTTATTTCATAAGTGTTACCAAACATGATTTTTGCTGCTTTTTTAAAAATTGATTTACCTCTCACACGATTTAGTTCATCTAAGCTGGACAAATGGATGGAAAGATACTCGTGTAACTGTTTGGCCAATTCATCTGTACTTCTTGATTTACCCATTGCTATTAATAAATGGAAATTTGTTTAGTTTTTTTATTTTAAAAGTAAGAAATACAATTTCTTTTATTTGAAATAAATTGCCAATTTCTTTTTCTATGAGCGCACTATAAAAAAAATAATTATTACATTGAAGTTTAATTTTAAAACACTAATTTACAAGAACGTATGGGTCGTACAAAATGACATTGATCCTGCCAGAGAAAAAAAAACACACATAAAACAATTACAAAACAACACATAATTATTATATACAACAATTTAAATTGCTCTCAAGACTTATTATGCATTACAGATTTTTAAAAATAAATTTTTAATTTTCTTTTCATGTTGTGTTTATCTTAAAATGTGTACATATTTCATATATTCGAAGGCTAACTATGATGTTCATCAGCAGTTTGGAAAAATAGTCGCCGTACAGCACCAGGAAAATCTAAAAAATAGTGACAAATGATGTAAAACTCTATAAAAGAAATATAAATAACTCCAAAACCATCAAATCATTAAATTATATAATTTTGCGGTTTCCTAAAAATATTGAACTTAAAAGGGACACTCACGAAGTGTAAACACCAAATTTTATGAAACCTGGGATGTTGGACCCTTTTCTAATACTATGAAGGGTGGTACCTTTCGTTCGGGCTGAATCTAATTTTTTCCATATGGGCAAATGTATGTTAATCATGGGCCTTTGAGGGGTTTCAAAATAAAAATTCGATTTTTTTTCCTGAAATTTATAGAACCATTTAGTTGTAGCCCTTTGTTCACGGTAAAATTAATTGAAAAATCAATTTTGATATTTGACCCTATTTTCACATACACACCTATACTTGAATAGACCCAAAAATGAAATCTTCATGACAAATTATGAAAATTACCAAATTGATCTGTCTTGGACAATTTTCAGGTGGAAAAATAGTGAAAAAAATCTATTTTCATTTCTAACACTATTTTTAGGGATGTTCATAGGCCGCCATAGGTCCAAAATTAGAATTTCTTCAAAGAATTTGATATTTTTAGAATGTATCTCTTATACCCCCTTATTGTAGGAAAAAATAATGAAAAATATTAATTTTCATTTTTTGCCCTATTTTGAGGGATGTTCATAGGCCGCCATGGGTCCGAAATTAGAATTTGCTCAAAGCCTTTGATATTTTCAGAATATATCTTTTATAACTCCTTATTAACGGGAAAAGTAATGAAAAAAATCATTTTCTTTTTCTAACCCTATTTTGAGGCATGTTCATTGACCGCTTTAGGTCCAAAAATAGAATTTGTTCAAAGATTTTGATATTTTCAAAATGTTTGCTATAACCACTTATTATAGCACAAAATGAAAGAATCAATTATTATTTTTCACCCTATTTTGAGAGGTGTTCATAGGCCGCCATAGGTCCAAAAATAGTACAAACATTTTTTAAAAAGGCCTAATTGTTGAAAAACAAATCTAATTAATATTCCATTCCAAAAATATCAAAGTCTTTGAGCAAACTCTTTTTTTTTATCTATGCCGGCCTATTGACGTCACTCAAAATAGGGTAAAAAATGATAATTAATTTTTTCCATTATTTTTCCCCTTAATTAGGGGTTATAAGAAATAGATTCTAAAAATATCAAAGTCTTTAAGTCAATTCTATTTTCGGACCCATGGCGGCCAATGAACATCCCTCAAAATAGGGTAAAAAATGAAATTTTATTTTTTTTCCATTATTTTTAACTATAATAAGGGGTCATAAGTCATAAGAGATAAATTTTGAAAATAAAAAAGTCTTTGAGCAAATTCTATTTTTGGATCTATGGCGGCCCTATTGGAAATGTACAATTGTAATCAGTCAAATTACAATTGTAATTTGCCTCATTACAATTGTAATTTGACTGATTACAATTGTAAAATTTGGATTGCAATTGTAACGCTTGGTTACAATTGTAACACTCGGATTACAATTGTAACCAACCAATTTGCCATAAATGTTGATAGATACGTATTTTCAAAAATTCATAAAAAATCGGGAAAAAATCGTTGACAGATTTTGATTGCTTTTTCCATTAGAATACGGTTCAAAATGAATTCAAACAAAATTTCATGTAAAAATATGTATGATGTTTCGGTTTATTTGAATTTGAACTTTGCTCCTTATACTTAACATGGGGGAGGTGTGGCACTTTGATAATTCACCAGAGTTCAACAAATCAATTTTGCCATTTTTGAATTGTATTATAATGTACTTCATACTCGTGTTATATGGCATACTTGGTGCCTTTATGTTTGAATCGGGAATTCGGCTTCAAATTTGAATCGGAAATTTGCCATAAATGTTGATAGATACGTATTTTCGAAAATTCATAAAAAATCGGGAAAAAATCGTTGACAGATTTTGATTGTTTTTCCCATTAGAATACGGTTCAAAATGAATTCAAACAAAATTTCATGTAAAAATATGTATGATGTTTCGGTTTATTTGAATTTGAACTTTGCTCCATATACTTAACATAGGGGAGGTGTCGCATTTTGATAATTCACCAGAGTTCAACAAATCAATTTTGCCATTTTTGAATTGTACTATAATGTACTTCATACTCGTATTATGTGGCATATTTTTTGTCATGAGGTTTGAATCGGGAATTCGGCTTCAAATTTGAATCGGCATTTTGCCATAAATGTTGATAGATACGTATTTTAAAAAATTCATAAAAAATCGGGAAAAAATCGTTGACAGATTTTGATTGCTTTTTCCATTAGAATACGGTTCAAAATGAATTCAAACAAAATTTCATGTAAAAATATGTATGATGTTTCGGTTTATTTGAATTTGAACTTTGCTCCATATACTTAACATGGGGGAGGTGTGGCATTTTGATAATTCACCAGAGTTCAACAAATCAATTTTGCCATTTTTGAATTGTATTATAATGTACTTCATACTCGTGTTATATGGCATACTTGGTGCCTTTATGTTTGAATCGGGAATTCGGCTTCAAATTTGAATCGGCATTTTGCCATAAATGTTGATAGATACGTATTTTAAAAAATTCATAAAAAATCGGGAAAAAATCGTTGACAGATTTTGATTGCTTTTTCCATTAGAATACGGTTCAAAATGAATTCAAACAAAATTTCATCTAAAAATATGTATGATGTTTCGGTTTATTTGAATTTGAACTTTGCTCCATATACTTAACATGGGGGAGGTATCGCATTTTGAGAATTCACCAGAATTCAACAAATCAATTTTGGCATTTTTGAATTGTACTATAATGTACTTCATACTCGTATTATGTGGCATATTTTTTGTCATGAGGTTTGAATCGGGAATTCGGCTTCAAATTTGAATTGGCATTTTGCCATTAATGTTGATAGATACGTATTTTCGAAAATTCATAAAAAATCGGGAAAAAATCGTTGACAGATTTTGATTGTTTTTCCCATTAGAATACGGTTCAAAATGAATTCAAACAAAATTTCATGTAAAAATATGTATGATGTTTTGGTTTATTTGAATTTGAACTTTGCTCCATATACTTAACATAGGGGAGGTGTCGCATTTTGATAATTCACCAGAGTTCAACAAATCAATTTTGCCATTTTTGAATTGTACTATAATGTACTTCATACTCGTATTATGTGGCATATTTTTTGTCATGAGGTTTGAATCGGGAATTCGGCTTCAAATTTGAATCGGCATTTTGCCATAAATGTTGATAGATACGTATTTTAAAAAATTCATAAAAAATCGGGAAAAAATCGTTGACAGATTTTGATTGCTTTTTCTATTAGAATACGGTTCAAAATGAATTCAAACAAAATTTCATGTAAAAATATGTATGATGTTTCGGTTTATTTGAATTTGAACTTTGCTCCATATACTTAACATGGGGGAGGTGTGGCATTTTGATAATTCACCAGAGTTCAACAAATCAATTTTGCCATTTTTGAATTGTATTATAATGTACTTCATACTCGTATTATGTGGCATATTTTTTGTCATGAGGTTTGAATCGGGAATTCGGCTTCAAATTTGAATTGGCATCTTGCCATAAATGTTGATAGATACGTATTTTAAAAAATTCATAAAAAATCGGGAAAAAATCGTTGACAGATTTTGATTGCTTTTTCCATTAGAATACGGTTCAAAATGAATTCAAACAAAATTTCATCTAAAAATATGTATGATGTTTCGGTTTATTTGAATTTGAACTTTGCTCCATATACTTAACATGGGGGAGGTGTGGCATTTTGATAATTCACCAGAGTTCAACAAATCAATTTTGCCATTTTTGAATTGTACTATAATGTACTTCATACTCGTATTATGTGGCATATTTTTTGTCATGAGGTTTGAATCGGGAATTCGGCTTCAAATTTGAATTGGCATCTTGCCATAAATGTTGATAGATACGTATTTTCAAAAATTCATAAAAAATCGGGAAAAAATCGTTGACAGATTTTGATTGCTTTTTTCATTAGAATACGGTTCAAAATGAATTCAAACAAAATTTCATCTAAAAATATGTATGATGTTTCGGTTTATTTGAATTTGAACTTTGCTCCATATACTTAACATGGGGGAGGTGTGGCATTTTGATAATTCACCAGAGTTCAACAAATCAATTTTGCCATTTTTGAATTGTACTATAATGTACTTCATACTCGTATTATGTGGCATATTTTTTGTCATGAGGTTTGAATCGGGAATTCGGCTTCAAATTTGAATTGGCATCTTGCCATAAATGTTGATAGATACGTATTTTCAAAAATTCATAAAAAATCGGGAAAAAATTGTTGACAGATTTTGATTGCTTTTTCCATTAGAATACGGTTCAAAATGAATTCAAACAAAATTTCATGTAAAAATATGTATGATGTTTCGGTTTATTTGAATTTGAACTTTGCTCCATATACTTAACATGGGGGAGGTGTGGCACTTTGATAATTCACCAGAGTTCAACAATTCAATTTTGCCATTTTTGAATTGTATTATAATGTACTTCATACTCGTGTTATATGGCATACTTGGTGCCTTTATGTTTGAATCGGGAATTCGGCTTCAAATTTGAATCGGAAATTTGCCATAAATGTTGATAGATACGTATTTTCAAAAATTCATAAAAAATCGGGAAAAAATCGTTGACAGATTTTGATTGCTTTTTCCACTAGAATACGGTTCAAAATGAATTCAAACAAAATTTCATGTAAAAATATGTATGATGTTTCGGTTTATTTGAATTTTAACTTTGCTCCATATACTTAACATGGGGGAGGTGTCGCATTTTGATAATTCACCAGAGTTCAACAAATCAATTTTGCCATTTTTGAATTGTACTATAATGTACTTCATACTCGTATTATGTGGCATATTTTTTGTCATGAGGTTTGAATCGGGAATTCGGCTTCAAATTTGAATTGGCATCTTGCCATAAATGTTGATAGATACGTATTTTCAAAAATTCATAAAAAATCGGGAAAAAATCGTTGACAGATTTTGATTGCTTTTCCCATTAGAATACGGTTCAAAATGAATTCAAACAAAATTTCATGTAAAAATATGTATGATGTTTTGGTTTATTTGAATTTGAACTTTGCTCCATATACTTAACATGGGGGAGGTGTGGCACTTTGATAATTCACCAGAGTTCAACAAATCAATTTTGCCATTTTTGAATTGTATTATAATGTACTTCATACTCGTGTTATATGGCATACTTGGTGCCTTTATGTTTGAATCGGGAATTCGGCTTCAAATTTGAATTGGCATTTTGCCATTAAAGTTGATAGATACGTATTTTCGAAAATTCATAAAAAATCGGGAAAAAATCGTTGACAGATTTTGATTGCTTTTTCCATTAGAATACGGTTCAAAATGAATTCAAACAAAATTTCATGTAAAAATATGTATGATGTTTCGGTTTATTTGAATTTGAACTTTGCTCCATATACTTAACATGGGGGAGGTGTGGCACTTTGATAATTCACCAGAGTTCAACAAATCAATTTTGCCATTTTTGAATTGTATTATAATGTACTTCATACTCGTATTATATGGCATACTTGGTGCTTTTATGTTTGAATCGGGAATTCGGCTTCAAATTTGAATCGGCATTTTGCCATTAATGTTGATAGATACGTATTTTCAAAAATTCATAAAAAATCGGGAAAAAATCGTTGACAGATTTTGATTGCTTTTTCCATTAGAATACGGTTCAAAATGAATTCAAACAAAATTTCATGTAAAAATATGTATGATGTTTCGGTTTATTTGAATTTGAACTTTGCTCCATATACTTAACATAGGGGAGGTGTCGCATTTTGATAATTCACCAGAGTTCAACAAATCAATTTTGCCATTTTTGAATTGTATTATAATGTACTTCATACTCGTGTTATATGGCATACTTGGTGCCTTTATGTTTGAATCGGGAATTCGGCTTCAAATTTGAATCGGCATTTTGCCATAAATGTTGATAGATACGTATTTTCAAAAATTCATAAAAAATCGGGAAAAAATCGTTGACAGATTTTGATTGCTTTTCCCATTAGAATACGGTTCAAAATCAATTCAAACAAAATTTCATGTAAAAATATGTATGATGTTTCGGTTTATTTGAATTTGAACTTTGCTCCATATACTTAACATGGGGGAGGTGTGGCATTTTGATAATTCACCAGAGTTCAACAAATCAATTTTGCCATTTTTGAATTGTATTATAATTAATGTACTTCATTCACGTGTTATATGGCATACTTGGTGCCTTTATGTTTGAATCGGGAATTCGGCTTCAAATTTGAATCGGAAATTTGCCATAAATGTTGATAGATACGTATTTTCAAAAATTCATAAAAAATCGGGAAAAAATCGTTGACAGATTTTGATTGCTTTTTCCATTAGAATACGGTTCAAAATGAATTCAAACAAAATTTCATGTAAAAATATGTATGATGTTTCGGTTTATTTGAATTTTAACTTTGCTCCATATACTTAACATGGGGGAGGTGTGGCATTTTGATAATTCACCAGAGTTCAACAAATCAATTTTGCCATTTTTGAATTGTATTATAATTAATGTACTTCATACTCGTGTTATATGGCATACTTGGTGCCTTTATGTTTGAATCGGGAATTCGGCTTCAAATTTGAATCGGAAATTTGCCATAAATGTTGATAGATACGTATTTTCAAAAATTCATAAAAAATCGGGAAAAAATCGTTGACAGATTTTGATTGCTTTTTCCATTAGAATACGGTTCAAAATGAATTCAAACAAAATTTCATGTAAAAATATGTATGATGTTTCGGTTTATTTGAATTTTAACTTTGCTCCATATACTTAACATGGGGGAGGTGTCGCATTTTGATAATTCACCAGAGTTCAACAAATCAATTTTGCCATTTTTGAATTGTACTATAATGTACTTCATACTCGTATTATGTGGCATATTTTTTGTCATGAGGTTTGAATCGGGAATTCGGCTTCAAATTTGAATCGGCATTTTGCCATAAATGTTGATAGATACGTATTTTAAAAAATTCATAAAAAATCGGGAAAAAATCGTTGACAGATTTTGATTGCTTTTTCCATTAGAATACGGTTCAAAATGAATTCAAACAAAATTTCATCTAAAAATATGTATGATGTTTCGGTTTATTTGAATTTGAACTTTGCTCCATATACTTAACATGGGGGAGGTGTGGCATTTTGATAATTCACCAGAGTTCAACAAATCAATTTTGCCATTTTTGAATTGTACTATAATGTACTTCATACTCGTATTATGTGGCATATTTTTTGTCATGAGGTTTGAATCGGGAATTCGGCTTCAAATTTGAATTGGCATCTTGCCATAAATGTTGATAGATACGTATTTTCAAAAATTCATAAAAAATCGGGAAAAAATCGTTGACAGATTTTGATTGCTTTTTCCATTAGAATACGGTTCAAAATGAATTCAAACAAAATTTCATGTAAAAATATGTATGATGTTTCGGTTTATTTGAATTTGAACTTTGCTCCATATACTTAACATGGGGGAGGTGTGGCACTTTGATAATTCACCAGAGTTCAACAATTCAATTTTGCCATTTTTGAATTGTATTATAATGTACTTCATACTCGTATTATGTGGCATATTTTTTGTCATGAGGTTTGAATCGGGAATTCGGCTTCAAATTTGAATTGGCATCTTGCCATAAATGTTGATAGATACGTATTTTCAAAAATTCATAAAAAATCGGGAAAAAATCGTTGACAGATTTTGATTGCTTTTTCCATTAGAATACGGTTCAAAATGAATTCAAACAAAATTTCATGTAAAAATATGTATGATGTTTCGGTTTATTTGAATTTGAACTTTGCTCCATATACTTAACATGGGGGAGGTGTAGCACTTTGATAATTCACCAGAGTTCAACAAATCAATTTTGCGATTTTTGAATTGTATTATAATGTACTTCATACTCGTGTTATATGGCATACTTGGTGCCTTTATGTTTGAATCGGGAATTCGGCTTCAAATTTGAATCGGCATTTTGCCATAAATGTTGATAGATACGTATTTTAAAAAATTCATAAAAAATCGGGAAAAAATCGTTGACAGATTTTGATTGCTTTTTCCATTAGAATACGGTTCAAAATGAATTCAAACAAAATTTCATGTAAAAATATGTATGATGTTTCGGTTTATTTGAATTTTAACTTTGCTCCATATACTTAACATGGGGGAGGTGTGGCATTTTGATAATTCACCAGAGTTCAACAATTCAATTTTGCCATTTTTGAATTGTATTATAATGTACTTCATACTCGTGTTATATGGCATACTTGGTGCCTTTATGTTTGAATCGGGAATTCGGCTTCAAATTTGAATTGGCATCTTGCCATAAATGTTGATAGATACGTATTTTCAAAAATTCATAAAAAATCGGGAAAAAATCGTTGACAGATTTTGATTGCTTTTTCCATTAGAATACGGTTCAAAATGAATTCAAACAAAATTTCATCTAAAAATATGTATGATGTTTCGGTTTATTTGAATTTGAACTTTGCTCCATATACTTAACATGGGGGAGGTGTGGCATTTTGATAATTCACCAGAGTTCAACAAATCAATTTTGCCATTTTTGAATTTTACTATAATGTACTTCATACTCGTATTATGTGGCATATTTTTTGTCATGAGGATTGAATCGGGAATTCGGCTTCAAATTTGAATTGGCATCTTGCCATAAATGTTGATAGATACGTATTTTCAAAAATTCATAAAAAATCGGGAAAAAATCGTTGACAGATTTTGATTGCTTTTTCCATTAGAATACGGTTCAAAATGAATTCAAACAAAATTTCATGTAAAAATATGTATGATGTTTCGGTTTATTTGAATTTGAACTTTGCTCCATATACTTAACATGGGGGAGGTGTGGCACTTTGATAATTCACCAGAGTTCAACAATTCAATTTTGCCATTTTTGAATTGTATTATAATGTACTTCATACTCGTGTTATATGGCATACTTGGTGCCTTTATGTTTGAATCGGGAATTCGGCTTCAAATTTGAATCGGAAATTTGCCATAAATGTTGATAGATACGTATTTTCAAAAATTCATAAAAAATCGGGAAAAAATCGTTGACAGATTTTGATTGCTTTTTCCATTAGAATACGGTTCAAAATGAATTCAAACAAAATTTCATGTAAAAATATGTATGATGTTTCGGTTTATTTGAATTTTAACTTTGCTCCATATACTTAACATGGGGGAGGTGTCGCATTTTGATAATTCACCAGAGTTCAACAAATCAATTTTGCCATTTTTGAATTGTACTATAATGTACTTCATACTCGTATTATGTGGCATATTTTTTGTCATGAGGTTTGAATCGGGAATTCGGCTTCAAATTTGAATTGGCATCTTGCCATAAATGTTGATAGATACGTATTTTCAAAAATTCATAAAAAATCGGTAAAAAATCGTTGACAGATTTTGATTGCTTTTCCCATTAGAATACGGTTCAAAATGAATTCAAACAAAATTTCATGTAAAAATATGTATGATGTTTCGGTTTATTTGAATTTGAACTTTGCTCCATATACTTAACATGGGGGAGGTGTGGCACTTTGATAATTCACCAGAGTTCAACAAATCAATTTTGCCATTTTTGAATTGTATTATAATGTACTTCATACTCGTGTTATATGGCATACTTGGTGCCTTTATGTTTGAATCGGGAATTCGGCTTCAAATTTGAATTGGCATTTTGCCATTAAAGTTGATAGATACGTATTTTCGAAAATTCATAAAAAATCGGGAAAAAATCGTTGACAGATTTTTATTGCTTTTTCCATTAGAATACGGTTCAAAATGAATTCAAACAAAATTTCATGTAAAAATATGTATGATGTTTCGGTTTATTTGAATTTGAACTTTGCTCCATATACTTAACATGGGGGAGGTGTGGCACTTTGATAATTCACCAGAGTTCAACAAATCAATTTTGCCATTTTTGAATTGTATTATAATGTACTTCATACTCGTGTTATATGGCATACTTGGTGCTTTTATGTTTGAATCGGGAATTCGGCTTCAAATTTGAATCGGCATTTTGCCATAAATGTTGATAGATACGTATTTTCAAAAATTCATAAAAAATCGGGAAGAAATCGTTGACAGATTTTGATTGCTTTTTCCATTAGAATACGGTTCAAAATGAATTCAAACAAAATTTCATGTAAAAATATGTATGATGTTTCGGTTTATTTGAATTTGAACTTTGCTCCATATACTTAACATGGGGGAGGTGTGGCACTTTGATAATTCACCAGAGTTCAACAAATCAATTTTGCCATTTTTGAATTGTATTATAATGTACTTCATACTCGTGTTATATGGCATACTTGGTGCTTTTATGTTTGAATCGGGAATTCGGCTTCAAATTTGAATCGGCATTTTGCCATAAATGTTGATAGATACGTATTTTCAAAAATTCATAAAAAATCGGGAAAAAATCGTTGACAGATTTTGATTGCTTTTTCCATTAGAATACGGTTCAAAATGAATTCAAACAAAATTTCATGTAAAAATATGTATGATGTTTCGGTTTATTTGAATTTGAACTTTGCTCCATATACTTAACATAGGGGAGGTGTCGCATTTTGATAATTCACCAGAGTTCAATAAATCAATTTTGTTACTTTTGAATTGTACTATAATGTACTAATACCCGTGTTTTATGGCATACTTGGTGTCATGAAGTTTGATTCTTGAAGTTTGAAGCTGGTTTAATTTTTATTTTTAATTTAAATTGATTGATATCATTTATATTTTTTAGATCTGCTCTAACAGCATTTTCAAACATCGTAATCCTTAAAATTTCCTTTAAAATCACTTTAATATGTCATTTCTTCATTTTAGTGTTTTTTTTTTCTTCATTGTTGGTACCCCTGCGATTCCCACACGTCGTGTGGATATCCACGTGGCTAACTTCACTGCGGTCGAAATGATGAGTGCAGTAGCTTTTAGTCAATAAGTATATCATTTTTACATAAAAAAATTAATTACTCAAAATCTAAATCATTTTTTTAAAAAAATTTACAGCAAAATAATAATTATTTTGTCCATTTTATGGACTAAAAATATTTTCAGTTCATCATCGAAAAATATTGAGCAATGGTTGCATGGCGGTAATCCCAAGCAGTGAGCGCCAGTAAGTAGGCAACTTCTGCAGCTCACTGGTTGTGCGGGTTGCGGCAGCTTTTTCTTGCAGGGGCACGCCGAGTTCATGTACTTTATGTATCATGTAATGAGATGAAGTAAAACCTATCTTGAATCTTGAATCTTATTTATAGTTGTTGTTTTTCAACTTAATAAAAATTCTCTAAACATACGACATGCATTGATTTGAATACAATTATTAAATCATGAGTATAAATATTTTATATGAGTTTCAAATACCGTGACTCATGCAAATAAAGCGAAATATACTTATTTTAGTGATTTAACATATATTTCATTGCTATTTATGTAATATAATATAGTAATATATAGCAGCTGTATATACAAAATGTTTACATATATTAAAAAAATACAATATTATCCACAATATCTTACTCTAATAGCGTAATAAAGAATAAATGAAGTAAAAAAAAAAGTAATCTGTATCAGTCATCATGTCTGTAAAAAATTAAAAGTATAAAAAAAAATAAAATTTCATGCATATTTTACGGTTGCTATTAAGCGTCTGCCATTACGCAGTTTTAAAAGCATGGTAGCTAGTGTTGTGTGGACCAGGATGGGTGGTGGGGGTCGTAAGGAGGGTGGGAGACTATCTGCAGGCAGGCAGTTACTGTGGCTCAGGGCGTAGTTCACTCGGCGGCCACGATAACTTTAACTCTTGTGACGCTAATTACCCTTCTCCTCCTTCTCCGACCATTTTCAGCAAGGTCTCCTCGCGTAGCCAGTTTTCTTGCACACAACTTTTAGTGAGCTGACGTTTCACCTCTTAAAGTAATTTCTATCAGCGACGACTGCTGCAAGTTCCAACTTCAAATAAATTCCTCAAGTATAATTATATAAAAGGTGCATTTTATTATACATTACATTACTTAGGTATTTTTATGGATTACCTTAATTAAATTTTAAAAACTTTAATCATAATAAATTATATAAAATTTAGATTATGAAAACTATATTTCTCTCTCGTATTATGTTTGTAGAAATTCTACTTCTGTTAAATACTAGATCGTATAATAAATGGATATTATATATTTAATAAAATGCAGAATCAAACTTATACGTTGTAATTTTTGTAAAGCTTAAGGAAGTTTTATTGTGATTATATATATTTTTATATTATAGCAAAAACAATGTAATTCAAAACATTGATTATAGAAAGTATTGTATAAAATAATGTTATATATATATATATATATATATATATATATATATATATATATATATATATATATATATATATATATATATATATATATATATATATATATATATATATATATATATATATATATATATATATATATATATATATATATATATATATATATATATATATATATATAGTTATAAATAGAAAATAAAAAAAGATAACTCTGTAAGCTGCTTATTACTGCTATTGTATAGCTTTTAAATATACTGCCTTCCGAAAGTATTTTATTGTATTAAAAGGACGCGATGTAGAAATGCCGTATGATACGTAAGCAATCAGGCTCCGGTATACATACACCATCTAACAAGTTGATCAGAAAGCACACATACATAAAACGTCACGTACGTAACTGTGATGCATGCTAAACAAAGCCTCCTGGATTGTGTCACAACACAAAGCTTGCATTTTGCATGCTAAATAGCATACGTATTACCACAACGTCAAACTTATAATATAATATATAACATATTATAATATCTTAAAATTTGAATAAAATTTCTATAATGATTAATGTTTAATAAAACAGTTCATTTAATTATCACTTTTTGTTTCATTACTTAATAAACATAAATTATTTATGTAGTAGTATTATCGTATGTATTTAAGCTTATTGTAATATATGTGCATACATTTAGCTTATATTGAGCTTTTCCTGAAAGGCTTTGGAACGTACTAAATGAGGCAGTATATAGACCTTACAAAGATGAACGTCTCTATTTTGTTCGTTAACTTCCGTCTCGTTTGAATGGCAAATCAGTTTCCCGCGTGACCAACTCCTCAGCTTCAACAGCACGCAAAGTGTAGGTAAACCTTTTTGGTATAATAAATCATACGTAATGTGACGTTACCACGTAAGCATGCCGCCGTAAATATGGATGGAATTAGATCGCAATGAAATGGGAGAAGAAAGGAAGAAGGAGGAAGGCTATATAATATGTTTTCATGTATAATAACATCATGTTTCTAATAATAACTTGCTTTCATTTATCTTGATTGTATCTTTATTTGATATTTTATCTTATGAGACTTCTACTTTTACGCATGCTCATAATGTAAGTTCTTTACTATCATGAAATTTAACTCAGGTACATTAATAGGCATAATGAATATTATCACAAATCCTCTCTTATCATTCAGATAAAATGTATCTGTACACCTCAACACAGACCGAATGTTTTCTCTATACTCTGTTTCTGGGCACTGTCACGCTGTAATGAGCTTGTTTTTTTTTGCTGGGTGATTTTCTTACCTTTTCCGAAATTTTAAGCCTGCATCTTCTTTGTTGTCTCTTCTTTAAAATACAGTTCTAAATAATCTTGCAGGTGGCATTCGAGATGTCCCTAGTTGTACATGGCTAACTCTGTTTGAAGGCGATCCCACATAATATCACGACAACATACATTAATTATCAAATGTAATCGAACTCAAGGCAAATTAGGAGAGGAGACCGCAAACATGTTGACTACTGTTAGCTGGTCTAATGGATGCAACAATGTCATTACATAATAATATAATCATATAGTAACTTATTCAATTAAATTGAATAAGAATTTATGTTAACACAATTCAAGTTTTAATTAAAATAAATAAATATATGCCTTAGCATGCAATTAAATTATTATTATTATTTAAATTTTACTTACTATGTTTTATTGATATTTTTTATAGATCCTTTCTTTAAAAAGATTCCCCAACCCTAATAAAAAAGCATTCAACTGATTAAGTAAAAAATGAATTACATTATTAATAAAATTAATTAAAAATCTGCATGAATTATTCACGAAAGTTATTCAGAAAAGTATCCAGAAAGTATTTCACCAACCGCAGTTAGTGTTACTGTCATGAGTTAGACTGGACCTAAAAACAGTGAGAAGGCTAGATTTTTTTTTACGTATATAAAATACACGTTATTATAAATGCAAATTTATAAATTTCCATAAATTCATTAAACTAAACGGTTAAAGTCTGCTGATGTATATCATCTATATGTCTTATATTACTGTCTGTTTTTTTTTATTGTGTTAAAAAAATCACATAATATAATCAATAACACTTTAAAATATTAGTCTGTGTATTTTTATCACACACTCGATCCATCTTGAACACGTGATTCAATGTGTGCGACAGAAGAAAGTGAATTTGCCCTCCCCCCCCCCTCCTTCCTTCTCATGTTGTTTGGGTCCTCCAGCTGGGGGCGTGGAGGCAGCCGGCAAACGACGTGATTCAATTACGTCCCGGAGAATAATTCAACAAGTTGCTAAAAGCCTCGGAAATGCTACTTCTTTTTTTTTTATATAATGGACTCTTAGTCTTTGACACAACATTCAGAATAAAACCTTTATAACTAATTTATTATATGGTTAATTTTGCATGAAGAAAAGAATGTCTCACTCTTTACATTGAAAATGTAATGTACCACACCAAAATTTAGCTAACAAATGCAGTAACTGTTAAGTATACTCTGAGTTCAACTACATTAATGTTCTCATTGTGATAAAGAAATATATTTTTTAATAAAATAACACTAAATTTGACCAGAAACATACATTATATAGAAGTTTTAAGTGATTCGGTCTCCCTCCCTCATAGCAGTAGCTAGTTGCCCCGCCCAAGGTAGATATTTAAAAAGTAGGCGTGTGCTATGAAAGACTTCATAATAAAAAAGGGAGAAAGAAAAATAAGTGTTTTTTTTTAATAAATATTTGCATTTCTCTTCATTTTCATAAAAAGTTATTTCTGATCTAAAAATAGAAAGCTCTACTCATAAGTTAGATATATTTTTTACCGTTATAGAGTATATGAAAAAATAGGAGCAATTAAAAGGTTAGATACACAACTAAATTTTTTTGAAATTATAAAAAAGATATTTTTTTTTATTAAAATTACATTTATTGAGGTAAATAATTCGAGCAGCAGATGGCTTACAACTACATAATTACATAATAACATTACATAACATAAGGATAAATCTGGCATGGTGATGATGACTCAATATTGACATCTAGGTAGGTGCAAGTGGATGACGTCATAAAATATTGATGACGTCATAGAAAGGGTATTTACAGTAAACATTATGGTGGTGACGTCACACATTGCCTGCCTGTGACGTCACAGGAAGTGCAGGTATTTACAAGCATAGTTGAAATTCAGGATGAAAGTTTTTTTTATTTTTATATAATGTAGAAACCATGACTAAAATGGTTGATGGACAAAATGGTAATTAAGAAACGACACTCGTTATTGTTTGTGTGATTCAAACCTCTTCAATTATTATCAATGATACCAATCATCTCTGATGTCTCTGCACTTGAAAACGATGATAAAGCACACTCAATTATAACAAAGGGAATATTTTTTTCTAATTAAATAGTCAGCAAAAACATTTTTACATCTATACCACAGCTATATGAAGGGAAATTTACATTTTTTCTATATATAAAATCGGCGCTGCTTTTTTAAAAAAAAAAAAGATGTGCTACATTGACATTTTGTACAATTATAGCCACAGAAAATTAATAGCCTTGTTTTGATACAGTAATATTATCTTATATTGCTAATTAATTCAATTTAAAATATTTTTTTCAAGTATATAGAGCTCTATAATAATATTATATTCGTGAATTATTCAAATGGATCGCGGTATAAAGTCTTAAATTCTCCTAAAATATTTTCCAATTATTTTGTACAATATTTATTTGTGGCTATTATTGTACTTTTATACACTTATTATGAAACAGGTAAAACAATTATTAATAAATAAACATGTATTATCTTAGAGCCATGTATTAAATATTCATTATATATATTTTTTTTTACAAATATTAACTCATCATAAAATAAAAACAATAATAATTTACGACGGAATTATATATTTTTTTAATTTATTGTGAGCAAAAAAATAATTACACACAAAAAACATTTTTTTTTTCTTTCTTCACAAAATTCTTCTTTGGGTATATAAGATATTTATCATCATTATCATCATTACTGTTTAAGTTTATTTTTTTTAGTTTATAAAAATAAGCGTTACATTTAGATTGATGAAAAACCATGGAGTAAAGAGCAAGTTGCTCCTGTGAGGCGTCTCTGCGTGTCACATTCAGTGTAATTAACGAGGAAGTGGTGGTGGCTGCTGCCGCGACTCACTTCCACCTCAACACTGCTCGCTCGCCGGTAGGGACACGCTGCACTGGCAAGGGACCGCTGCGGCTTCGGCGGCGGCGGGGAACACTCACGCGCACCAAAACTCGCACCGTTCACCCACTGCGTACTTGTTTACAGTAAAAATGGGTCATGGTTCCCAACACTTCTTAGAGTCGACAGCTGAAATGTAAAAAGTATTATGAGTATGAGTACAATGTTAACAAAAAAGGCTTTACAATAATAGTAAACAATGTACAATGTTCTTGGCTTGGTTCTATTTTGACGATTCAAACGCATGCTAATGCTTTGTATTTGTTATAAATTATATATATACACACACAGTATAATTGTATTTTTAATTGAAATTAAATGAAAATAATTTGAATTTTATTATCGAATGTGATAATATGCGAATATCTGAATTAAATTTGGCGTAACATATTTTTGACTCCATCTAGTACTCTAATATAATAATAATTTCACAAACCAACGTAAAAAAAATATTTGGTTTGAACTATATTGATGAATCCTAAAGTAAAAAAGTGACACGAGAATATAAAAATCTAAACAAACAATATGTTTGTAAAACATTCCCTTTAAACATAATATTTAAACTAGTATAAATTTACATAATAAATATTATGCATGATGATAAATAAATATTGGTCAATATTTACAGATTCATGTTGTTTAATATTTATATTTACAATAATATTACATTCAATATTGAGTAAACACAATATTATAAGTTATTAAAACATGACTAAAAGAAAGTTAACTGTTTTTTTAAGAAGACAGCCATTAAAATCGTAGTAAATACGTCGCCTCGGAAAAGTTCCATTTGTGGCTTTGTTTAATCAAAATACGTTAAATATGATGTTATATTGTAAAGGAGAAACGATATTAAATATATCGTTTAACAGGTGTACTATTATACTTATACAGTATATAACACGTAGTAAAGTTGTTACGAAGAGGCTACTGGTACACACATGCTTGGATTTTGGGATTTAAAGTGGTTTTCCATGGAGCAAGTCGAGGAGGGTAAATCGGCTCTAGCAAGTCGTCGTAACGGTATATAGTGGTCACGTTGTCGAGTATAATGCAATGTTATTGCTTCCACCATTCAACCAACACATAATAATTTCAAATCGATCGCGTTATTCTTGTTTTACTTTCCCTTTTAGATAAAAGGAGGACAAATACTATCAACATGCAAATAATATTTACTCTTTACTTCATATGTAATTTAACTGCAAACTGCATAATATTGCATGCTTTTCTATACGAAGTCAAGGAGAATTGGCGCCACTCAATACATATTATCATACCATAAGAGTTTTGTCCATTAAACATTAAAGCCATATTTTAAGAGCCTAGAAGTACAAAAGGTAGACTTACCCTAGACTGAGCAGCGTCTATAGAGCGGCGGCCGCCAGGGTGACGAGTGGCAGCAGCAGCAGTGCGGGGTGGAAGGTCCGGTGCGGCCGAGCTGCGGCGGAGAGACCCGTCGTGCTGGCGTGCGGGCCCGCGTCCCCCATCAGGTCCACTTCCTCCAGCAGTGACTCTGCAACACGTCACACGTCAGGACAACAATGATAAGGACCACACAACACCCTCCTTCTTGGCTTTGCATAAAGAGAGTTTGATTCAGAAGTTTAGTGAAAGGGTTATGTTTGTGTCAGAATGTACTGACCGCTGGCCCCGCGAGTGAAGAACTTGTACAGGTCGGACACTTCATTCCAGCCGTATCTGTTCTTGGCCTGCACGATGGCCTCGTACATGGCGCCCGGCTGCAGAGGTCGGATCAGGTAAGAGGCGGCGTGCTCGCTCCCCGTGGGGGAGGGGGCCACGACCGAGGGGATGTCCGGGGCGGGGGCGAGGATGACGTCATGCCACTTGCCCGGCGCTTGGAAGGTGTCGTTCATCTGCACGCGGCGCCACAGCAGACGCACCTCCTCGAGTGGTGGCCAGCTCTGCACCACCCAGCTGAGGTTGTAGGCGTCACGACCTCGGCTGTAGGGCGCTGACACGAACTGCGCCGGGCTAGGACGCCCTGTTGACAAATCGTGCATATAAAGCATCAGTGTTGGCTCTTCAGGCGAGTTCGTAATTTGATGACATTTTTTCATGTTTGTTTTATTTGTATTCATTCTCTTTGATCATTTGAATCTTTCATTACGCTACACTCCTGTTTTTATTGCTTTTATTTGAATTAAGTATTTAACTAATACCATAAAGGGACGAAATAGGTTCAGCAAATTACTTATTCCTAGTACGTTTAAATCAAAAATTTTCACAACGCTCGAAAGTCAGTTTAAAAAATGTTTATGTCCCAACACCACATAGTATATATTTGCTGGAAAACACTAAAAATATAGCAATTAAAATTATATATTATAATGGATTTCTTCTATCCATGATACATCTTTTAATTAAACCTTAAAATATATTTTTGAAGCTTTAAAAAAAAAAAGTGTTGCTTAAATGTGTATTTAATTGATTTTCTTTATATAACTGTTTCATTAAAGAAGTCTTTGAGCTTGAGATTGAGTCCTTTTTATATATACGTTTCATATTGCATTGAAGAAGAAGGTTAAGAAACAATTATTCCGAAGTCAGCGATGCTGCTGTTGCTGCCGCCGTCAAAGCTTGTCAAGTGGTTTCATGAGTCGGTCGAAACATTCGTGTAGCCACTGAGTGCTTTCTTGCCGTCAGATCACAGCCGGAGAAAAGATGAAAGATGCTCCTCAACATCTCATAAGGACATAAAAAGGGGAAAAAATAAACTTTCTTGCTTAGTTTGAAGGAGAAAAAAATTCTGAAAGAAACTCTTCTTTTTTTTTTTTTTTTTTTTTTTTTGCAAAAACCTTTACTGATTACTTTAAATTTTATCCCCCTTTATTGCAAACTTTCTAAAAATGACCAAAATTTTTACTACCTATATGATACAAAACATGCGAAAAAAAAAAAACACACTCAAGAGTCATGCAAAAGTAGATGACATATAAAGTGTATTCTATTTATGTTTCAAATGTAAAATATTCTGACTGAATCTTCTCTTTGTGTTTCTCTTAGAACTTATACCAGACGTTGGAGGATTTTAAGCCGTTGAAAGGGACCCACTTTAGTTTGATGAAGCTGGCTCAAAGCCTCACTCCGCCGTGGACTCGAGTGAGGAGGAGGAGGTCTCACTGTATGCACTAACATGAAGCTATACGTTATCAAAGGTATGTTTTCTATTTTAATATTCGTTAAAAAATAGATAGCCAGTTTCTCAGTGTATATCTTACTTGTTACAAAACATGTTTGTGGGTGTTTGGAATGTACAAATAGAGTCAAGCAAAGCCGATTTGCATGCGATGATACCAGTCAATGACAAGTTTTTTCTCCTAAATACAATGTTTCTCGTTTATTAAACTACAAAATAATACGTTCGGAATACTGCTTGTCTGACGACACAATTTTTATCCCTTGGTAGACCGAACAGACTTAATTTCTCTTAAATGCTCCACTCGCTTGTTTGCAAAGTTCTAATTACTTGTCACGGTCATTGTCTTATAGTATGTCACGTGTGCCTGATATTTTCACATTTTATCGATTATTAAATTATTATTAATTATAATTAATTATTAAATCACCATAGGAATGGACAACCCCCATAAAACATTTTATTGAAAATTTGGAGAGGACCTTGAGTTATATTATCTTGTCAATATTTTTCAGATTTTTTTAACATCCTCAAAATCGAGAGAAAAGGCACTGATCATTCATGCAAAATCTTTTTTCTTTTGCTTGCGGGTTGAATATTTGCAAGACTATGACGTCATAGTGTTTTGCAGTACTATTTAAAGGTGTTAGAGAGTTCAAAAAGACCTGAAAATGTATTGTTGGTGTAACTCGAGGTTTTCTTTCCAAATATGCACAAAAATAATGAAGGTTATTTATTTTAAAGCGAAATTTGATTTGTTTTATTCCATTGTTAACCATATTATTTATTTTAAAAAATGTAAGAAACTATAAAAACGATTATCATCCCGCTCTCAATCGCTGCTATCTCGGAATAGGTTCAACACTAAACTTCTTAATTTCAAGTACTCTTGGTTATTCTGTGAACCAGTACGAACTGGTTTGAAGATATTAAATAATAGGTCTTAAATTTTGTTAAAGGATTCCAATCGTTCCGTTCTGATTAGATTTGCTGATATTTTAAGTGCTAAAAAAGGCAACAAAAATAAAACATACAAAATTATTAAATACACAAATACTACATGCAAAAACGAATGCTGTTTTTTTATTCTAATTTCTAATTTTACAATCACTCAAGTGCATAAGAAATTAATAATATATAAGCTGCTAGACAAAAAAATATTTGTAAACCACATTGTTTTCTATTCAAACGTATAAAAAAATAACAAAAATACTATTAAAATAAATACAACTAACCACGACAAAAAAACACTGATAAATTTATACATAAAAAAATCACGTAGCGTTCTGTTAATTAATCAAGTATTTTAAACATGCAAATGAACCTGTTAGCTACTATACAAAAGATTCAGATCTATGTCGTGCATTTTAAACAAGCTCTTACTAATATCGATCTGAATGTATTATTACCGGAGAGCTCCATGTACTTCTTGGCACGTCCCAGCGAGTTGTCCGCCACGCAGCTGTAGTTACCGAAGTCAGCACTCTGCACGCCGCGGATGGAAAGCGTGTGTTTGGCACCACGAGTATCCATGGTGCGCCTCTCACTAGGGTCCAGCATGAAGCTGTCCTGGTACCACATTACCTGCAGCAAACAAAACACGTCAGGGCTGCAGACAGACGGGACTAAACCATTTAAAATTTTCATCTCAAAATGTAAAATTATTATTTATAATGTGTACTGAAATCAAGAAATCTAAAACATACCACCAGAATCATGTACTTTGTTGCTGTTGTATTATTTAGTTTTTTGATAACATAATGACATTGTTTCTTTTAAATTACTTGTGAATACTCCTAATAATTTCAAATGAATCAAGCTATAAAAAAAATATGTTTTAAGTCCTACACAATAGCATAGAACAAAATGATAAAACCTGGTAATAAGGCTTAGAACATTGTAAAAAGAATTACAGTACATGTAGAATTTTTTCTACACAGATCTTGTTATATTTAAATTATCAAAGTGGTTTAATCCTTCGTTAATCTTTACTTGAGCCCTGCTTTTTTCTCCTATAACCAGTTTAAAGTGAACAACAAATGGAAGACCACATCACTGAAAATATTAAATCAGTAAATTATAAACGTATTTAATACTGGCTTATACTCTGAAACGAAGAAAATGCGAATAAAATTTAGAGCTATACGCAACGCTCATTTCTTCCAAACAGAAAAAAAAACTATTTTATGCTTGATTTCCCAGCTGAAATTTAAATTAGCAAGTGCTTAATAAGATAATAAGCATGTAAGTTGAAATACAACAAACCTTGTTACTGGAGTTTTTATTTAGGCAAAAATACAATCATCTTCTGATGCTAAGCTGAATTTACAAAAACTTGTATTAAAACTTTAATGAAATGATTTTAACATTAGACTAATACGAACTTTAATCTAGAGACTAAAACGAACGTATTCATATCACGAAGTGAACTTATTTGCATATTAATGGTTGAAATGGAAACTGCTGTTACGAAACATCACCCCCCTAATCAAAGAATATCTGGCATGATGAAGTCTAGAAACGTTACCGATCTTCAGTGTCAATTCAGAAACATGACACTTTTCACTTGATGATTTGAAAGGCATAATAAAAATTGATGATAAAATATAATGTTTTTTTTATTATTATACTTCGATAAGATGAACAATACTAACGACCTGGTTGCTCCTTTGTCCCCCTGCGAGCCCTCCCCCCCTCCACAGCTGGTCCAGATCGAAACTTGCTTCAAGCGGAAATTCTTTCTCTCGTGGCGGGATTTGTGCGGGCACCTGCAGCCCCCCTTTTGAAAGACGCGCACAGGCATTTTTATATCTCATCAGACGTGGGATTAGGCGGCCCAGTGCTGATTAATGGAAGAAGCGTGACGTGAAACAGCTTCGTTTCATATTACTCTCTCTTTTTCTCTCAAAAGATTTAAAAAAGATATACCTTTATGGATTTTTCTTGGAGATTTTATGGACTAAAAGTGAATAGAAGAAAGATGTCGAAACATTCTCTCTTTTTATTTTATTTTTCTCTTCTTGAAAGAAGAAAAAAATGTATTACAGAAAATGTATCATTCTTATAAATTGATCCGTATGGAATATCGTCAAGGTGTAAAAAAAACATTAAACTGAATAAATAGAAAGAGAGAAGAAATTTTTTACTCAATAAATGTTCCTTAAAACATTTTTTTTTAAATTTATAGGATATTCTCAACGTTCTTGCTTCAATTTATATATATTTTATGTAATAAATTTATATAAGTACGTTTAATAAAGTAATTACAATACAGCTTTTGTTTGTTCTAATTATTAACGACATGATTGATTAAACAACAAAAGGATATTATGGTATAAAATTATCTAATCTTATAAATCAATAAATAATTCAAACATTTTCATCATAACAACAATTGACCCTTATATAAATTGTATTATACATATTATAAAGAGAAGTAGATTAAATTGGTAGAAGCTAAAAGCAATTAATTTGCCACTCCAATACTGTAACACAAACATCAGTGGATGGTGTCTAAGGGTCAGCAGTATAGTAAGGGTGACCTACAAAGGTCAAGTGTTAACACTGGGTGAGAGAGCAAGGTAAACTTGGTCCAGTATGTTTGATCAGGACAAGTTCAATCTGTAACTTGGGAAATGCTGCTGAGATGCCAGATTTTCTATCACAAGATTCTCTCTCCTATCAGTCGATCAAAAGAGGGAGGGTAAATGTCGTTACACACAAGTAGCATCAAGGACATAAACCTTAATCACCCAATCAAGCAAAAGCTATAAAACCCAGTTAGTATAACATCACCTCAATCCCCTACATGTTTATATATAAATGAGTTCTGTTGATTATCGTTAAAACATTACTACTGATGTTTACTAAAGTTAAGGAAGTCTAAAAGAAAATTCAAGCTTTAAATAATTTAATATGAAAACCATCTAGGTAATTAAAATTACATTAATTAATAAACTAGGAAAACTTTCAATTAATATTTATTGGTATTTAATTAAAATATTTTTGTGTACTTTTTTATAATATTATATTTTATTTACATTTTAGTAAATGTTTTATTTATTTTATGATTTGTAAAAAAAAAGTAATTTTAAAAGTTATTAAGAGCAACATCAAATTAAAAATGAAATGAAAATAACTTTTCAAATATAAAAATTTTTGTTAAAAAAAGTTTTTTTTTTTTGACATTTATTAAAAAATATATGATTATCATGTTATCAAAATTTTGAAAAGTTAAATTATATATATTTTTAATTTGATGACGTATGGAAATTGTAAATTCACTGATTGCTCCTTGATTGACAAGTCTGCGATTGACGTCTGGCTGTCAGTTTGGCGGTGACGTTAGGGAGGGGGGGGGACCGCGTGACGTCACATCCTGCGGTCTCGTGACCATACACGTCCTGCAGTTGTCGGTACTGCTACTGCTAGAAACCGAATGTCACTAACAGTCGGGTTGTGGTAGTGAACTAATGAGCCCCTGTATTATAGGCAATTTAAATGGTTAAACGCTGAACAAGTTGCATACATTACAGGCGTTTTAAAAAATCAATTTAGTAAGTTATTCATCAAACTAAGATTGTTAGAAGATTTATACCAACTTAACAAAATATCTTAAATTTTCTCATTATAATTGATTTCTACTTAAATTTAGTTAAATCTGTACAAATCTAGTAACTCATCATTTCGATGTTCACTTTAGTAACTTTGAAAGAATGTAGACTTTTTATCTATACTTTCCTTTTTTACCCTCGAGACGGAACTACGAATGATTTGTAAAATTATATTTATATAAAAAAAGAGTGGTGGTATTTTCATAAAATTTAAACAAATCTTATAAAATTTGCATAAAGTATATATTATGATTCTAGTATAAATATATAATATGTTTTTTCTAGTTTAAATTGTATTTATTTTCTAAATAACATTTACCATTATCATAAAAACTTTTGTATATTATTAAATTGTATTATTATATAGAGCAAAAACCTGAATAATGATAATAATAAAATTAAGGTTACCAAACATTGAATACTGTAGTTGAAGTCTTTAGTAAATAATTCTCCACAAAAAAGGCCTATTATTAATGCATATACATATAGCAAAAAATTCAATTTTACACTAGTATAAAAACCAACAACCTAAATTAGTTTATATTATTAAACTATGAAGTTCATCCTCATTTAGACTTCATTGTTTTTCTTGCGTTATGTTTAAAAAAATAATCTTGGCAACTGTATGACTTGTTTACAAGAAAGGAAGTACATGCTACAAATTAGTCCCTGCATTTATCTCTATTTCGATCTTATGGCCTTTTTTTTATTTAATATAACTTACTTGTTTTTCTACGATATCATGTGCACAGTCTTTCTAGTTCACCTTAAATGGACAGTCAGCTAACAAATTTTTGAAGTTAGATTTAGGGGGGACAGCGATTACGCACTGCACCAATCAATGTATCTGTCTCCTTCCTTTATGACTAACAGGACATCTCGGAACAGCAAGAACTCGTGCCGACGTTACTTATTTGTAGACAGTCTATAATTCGTGGTGAATGAGCTTTTTCTTAATAGATGAATACCTGGAATTATTTCTTGCATGTTGTATTATGAATTGCAAATTTACATATATATATATTTTTTCTTAAAAAAAATTAGTTCCAGTTAAGTTTTTGGTGTCTTAAGTTGTAATGTAAATATAAATTTTTTTGTATTTTTAAATAGAAAAATTAAATTTCATGTAAAAATTTCCTTTTAAATAACTTAATCACTTTTTCACAATTTTAATTAGTGCAGCGAAGATGGTCGCTTTACATTCTTGCATATGACAAATACTCACCTCTGCAGGCGGTTCGGCGTGCACGATGCAGACGAGCTGCGCCTCGTAACCCTCTCCCGAATGCACCCAGCTGCGCTCCACCTCGATCTCAGGCGGGTCTGAAACACACACACGTCACGTCAGTAAATGTCAATAGCTAATACAATGGTGGTTAGTTAGTAGCTCATTAATATAGCCTCAAAGACAAAGTCACAATACCATACACTTTGTCACTATAGTAAATATTAGTATCATCAAGTCATAATCAATATTGAAATTTAATGTATGTAAATTATTATAGAACATGAATTAATTTTCTAACTATTATGCAGTTCACAGAAGCTATATTAAGTATGGTTTTGCATTATATCCAATAAGCTAAAATATGCAAATTTCGAATGTACATCGAAATGAAATATTAGTATAAATTGCTTTGTTTCAATAATGAAGCATAAAGAACGTGCCTTTTACTTCATATACGATATGTCATCAAATTGTTTGTAAAATGAGATACAAAAAATATGAGTCAATTTTTTTTATTGTGTTTTTTTGATTGATAAAACGATTGACATTACCATTTGACTGGATCACAGATTGACTCATCAGCAGAATTTATTTAAAAGCAACATTTTTTTTTGTTACTTTAAAAATAACCAATTTTTTATAGCTTAGTGAAGTACGAAATTGCTATTATAATCACAAATCAATTTGAAGTTTGCAGGAGAGCACATTAAATTTGTTCGAGTCTCGAAAAATATTTTTATTTGTATCAAACAATACTTATTAACGTTTTAAAAGCATTTTATTTTATGAACACTCTATTAAAAAAATGCCCAGTCTCCCTTAAATTTATGCAGCTGTGTTTTAACATGATTTAGTACTGACCACCTAATGAAGCTATAGTGAACTTTTTTTAATAGACCGTACACGTAGTCCCGGTAATAAAAAAATGTAAATTAAATTTTATTCTTAATAAACCTAATTATGCAATCAATAATTCAACATTTTAAAAGCCCCCCCCCCCAAGATATTAGCTTTAAAAAATAAAGTTTAAAAAGCAATAATCCAACAGGCTGTACCAAAACCCAAAACTAGTTTGAATCGAATTTTACTATTATACATAAACTTGTCTACTGGCGACATAAAATGAACTACAAATTGTTAGATATCATAGTCGGGAAATATTTGCTTGCAGAAATGTAAAGCACAAACATAAAAAATAATAATCACATTATTTACAATGAATATATTATTTTTAATTTTTTCAAATCAAATTATATATTTATAAATGGTTAAAATTTATATCGATTATGCAATGTTTTATGTTTTGTTTTCAGTGTCTGACGTGAACCATGTTGTATGTACAACCAGTTGTTCCAAAATAAAAATAAAATAAAATAAAAAAATATACTATTTTTATTTGTTTTTTTATGCAAATTTTTTCCACAATCATTGTATTAATACCCAATGAACAAACATTTATTAATATAAACATTAAAGAAATTTACTTTCATTTTCATAAGCACGATCAAATTAATTATAAACATAATGGAGTATCGACCTCAATTTTTTTATTGCAGAAATGGATAGAGGGTGCAAAGTTATGCTACCTTGATTTTTTTCAGATTTTTCAGAACTATTTTTAAAAAATTATTTAAAGTTCTTTTTGTTACGTCACGAGACGCCGCTCCTTAAGAAAAATATAGGACTTGCCGCCGCGTGACGTCACAAAAAAACTTTCATTCATTTTTTAAAAATACTTACCGGGCTCTAAAAAATCTGAAAAAAATCAGGGTAGCATAATTTTGCACCCTCTATCCATTTCTATAATAAAAAAAATTGATGTCGACACTCCATTTTATACGTAAAATATAGCTGTAGCCTTGGCAATTATTAGCAATGAAACAGATGTTCACGAAAAATACGAAACTGACCTCTAATTAAAAATGAATATATCTTTTTCTGCACGGCGAGTATTTGATTCTAAACGTTCCAAATGTTTCTGAACGATCAATTGATCATCATTAGCTATAAGAACTTGACAATTGGTAAATCGACACCAACTTTTTATTTTTTACTTTAGAGATCAAAGAACTTTAAAAAAAAATCAGTGACTTTTCATTAATTTCAACCATTTGGACTAATTTAGACTTAACATTAAAGTATAGACTTTTATCATGTGATCCATGATATGACATTTGTAAAATTCATTCCAAAATCATTGAAATTCAGTTAATTTTATTTATTTTTTTTTTTTTTTACAATGGAGTATCAAACCAAATTTTATTTAAAGTTAAAGGGTGCAAAGTTATGCTACTCTGAATATTTTCAAATTTTTTTAGAGCCCGGGAATTATTTTTAAAAAATTATTGAAAATACAAAGAGAGGGGTCACTTCTAAAAAATAAAAAAAAAATAAAAAAAAGATGTAAAAGGGGCACGAGTTCAAAAACGCGACCTTGGCAAAATAAACTTTTAAGCAACACATCATGGTTTCTAAAAAAATCTTAAAAAAAAAAACTTAGAGTAACATAACTTTGCACCCCCTATTCATTTCTGTAATCAAAATTTTGATTATTAATTTCTATTATTACCGATATTTCAAAACAGAATTTTTAACTATCCTTTTTTAAATTAATGTGATTTTGAAACCTTGCTTCAGAATGATTGAAACATTTATATGAAAATTTCGATGATACCAACTGTTTTGTAATTATTAGAGAAATTGAAGCACTTTGTTCCATAATTTGTTAATGCTCTCTCTTTGAAGTAACATATCATATATTTGTAATATAAATCTTTAATACTTGATATGTATGTGGTTATAATGTGTATTCAACAGTATACATTTTTAATGTAATAGTGAATACATAAAAAGATAAAAGAAACTAAAAAATAAAAATTGCACATTAAAATATTATACATTTGTTTAAATGTATGTTATATTTTTTTAAACTATTTGCGTTTTCATTTAAAAAGCCTATCTCTCTCCTATGTTGCTGTTTTTAAACAATAATTAGCTTTACTTTGTTGCTTACATAGGAAAACAGAGATAAAAATTATGTAAACAAAACAAACATTTTTTTCATAGCAATATCATTTTCAATTTATACTTTGACAACTTTTAAATATAAATATTTGTAATAACTAGGTTTATAAAATATATTATATTAATTAAATATCCCTTTAGAGATATGTCATTGTGTATATTGAACAAATATTGAAGTGCGTATATATTTATACAAAAAAAAGCTAGTCGTTTCTACTGCATTATAAACATTGTCCGTTACCCTTGGGGCCGAATGGCTATAGCGCGCGGTTTTGCGTTATTAGGATAATGAGCAAACAGAGCTGCTGAAAGAAAAAAAAAAAAAGCAACCATCCACTCAGCAAGGGTATCACTGACGGTAGACTGAACGTATGGTATCGCATGGAAAATTGAAAACACAATATGTGGGTAAAAATAACATAGGGTGTCATTATCAAATCATGCACAGTCTATATTTAGTTTCGTATCCAAAAAAATACTAACTCAGTTACTTTGAAATAAACAAAATATTGTGGTAAGTGTAATAAGAAACAGGAAAATTTACTATAAAAAAATATATATACATAACAAATATATTTTTGTAAATGAAGTGAGTTGATTATTGGTAAAAATTTATTCATGTAATTGAAGCGATGAAAATTCTATTTGTTTAATTTGTTTGAATGTGATGGTTGCGTTTGATTATAACAAAATTTGGTAGGTGCTTTTGTAAATCACAACCACTATATTTATATTACATAATATACTCTACAGATATAATCAATATTGATACATTCAGTTATATTTTGTTTCAGTATAATAAGTTATAATGTATGGTCTCATTTATTCAGGTTTCAAATTAGCTATAGCAATTAAGTAATAGCAAACACATTTTACATTATATTGTGATCTGCGAAATCCAAGTAAAATATTGAAATAAAAAGTAAATATTTGAGATTTAGCAACATTTCTATCATTTATATATAGATTGATGGACAACTCCATTCAAAAATTGTACAATGAACTCTTCAGTTATATAAAAAGTGGTTGTACGCTAGTTAAAAATTGATTTTTGCATGGAAAGAAAACACCTGAGATTTCATATTTTTTTTTACTCTATCTGTATTGTTTATTATTAAAACTTTCTAAAATATTATAGAATGCATTAATTAACTGTGCTAATAATTCTATGTAAATTCTGTTATCCTATTGCAATAACTCACAAATAAAATATCAATAAGAAATGTCGTAATGCAGTAATCTAGCTGTAATTATATCAGAAGCAAAAATTGGCAACTGCACTTTTTAATAAGAGTCATTTTCTTATACCCAATCATTGAAAGTATTCTTTATTGCATATTTCATTGCCTGCATAGTTTTGCACCAATGAATTGTAAAATTTTAATTTATTTTAATGTCATCAATCTGTTCAGTCTGCATAATCAAAGCAAAATAATATATATAACAAAAATCAATAGATAACCTGTATGAATTTGTTATTGCATATTTCAATATGCAGTACACGTACACTAATGTTATAACATATTGTAGCAATATATTGATTCAATGCAGGTGAAGAAAAGAAAATCTTAAATTGATTTTGGATTTTCTCTTCTAATAGACAACCTGTTTGAAAATTTTTAGTGCATGTTTGGATACAGCACTTTAAGTTATATATTATAAATTTTGTTCAGATTATTTTGAATCCTCAAAATCGGAGGGAAAGACGCTGTGACGTCATACGGTCATAGTCATGCATCTTGATGTTAAATATTTGCATGACTATGACGTCACAGTGTTTTACATCACGATTTTAAGGATTTTAGAGGCTTTAAAAAAATCTGAAAAAAATTGACAATATATATCCTGAAATACTGCATCCAAATATGCAATAAAAATTTTCAAGCAGGATATTAGAAGAGAAAATCGTAAAATCAATTTACGATTTTCTTTTCTTCATCTGCATTGAATCAATATATTGCTACAATGTTACAACATCAGTGCACGTGTACTGCAGCGAGAACACGTGTCAGGTAGACTGGTATTTTCGTGTATTTTTTTTACTTTTCGGTTCGTCCTTCCTATTACATGGCAATATCAAAGTTGCCTACTCTCGTTGGTGCTAGCAAGAAAGTTCGCATCATCATGTAGAGAAGAGGGAGGCGAGCTTTTTCTCTCAGAGAGAGGAAATGTTTGACAAGAACTCGTCTGGTCCGTCTTTTACTAGTCGTAATATTTAAAGTATGAAAATTACATAAACATAAGCACCCTCTTATTATATTAGACCCTTAAGTGTTTTTCTTTTTATAGTTCTTGTAAATTTTAACTTAGGACATTATTTCAACTAACATTATAACAATTTATTTCTCATTATATTTTTATTACACACACATAATATTATATGTATATATACTGTATATATATATATACAATACACACATATATATACATAAGATTTTCTCATAAAAGTATTTAAAATAAGCAATCATGTATAAATTTATTTAACTTGGAAGTGTTTGTCTTTTATATTATATTCAGTCTTAAATTAAATTATCAATACTAATTTAGAATTGAATTTTCCTTAATACACAAAGTTGATATTGTATAAGTGGTGTAATTAATCAACTTTAGTAATTAGTATGTTCTTAAGAAATTTTCTCGTGTTATCAACCTTCTCATGGTTCATTTCTTAGAAAATTATATATAAAGATTACATGTAAACGTAGCTAGAATGATCCCCTCTTCTGATTGGCTAACACCCACCACGTGCTTGTTCCAAGCATCATCTTCCGTGTTCCTCGTTGTGTTATTATGAGCTAGGGGAATTTCATTTCACATTAAAGTTACGGTGACATAAATTTTACGTTGCTGTCTGAGTAACAATTAGCCCCCCCCCCCCCACTCCTTGTGTGGTGTATTTAGCTCCTACCGCTCAATGATGCGCTCTTGCTACCTTCTGTGTGTAAGGTGGAATAAAGGAAAGAGAGAGGATGAAGGTCCCCATAAAGCCCCGCCGCGCAGCACGATGACGCTCGTTAATTATGTGGAGGTGGCGCCGCGAGTGGCGCTTGGTGCCCACAGCAGGCGCCACTACTTGACTGAAGACGTCGTCTCGCTCCTGCACTGCGCCACTCACCGTACCTCCATATAATTTTTCACGTACAAAATATATAATAAAGCTTAATCCATATGCCTCGTCATATCATTCTCAAACAAGCGGATGGTTTATATAGACGATTTGTGTTTCTTATTTTGTAGCATTTCAAATATATTCACATCTCATTAATTAAATATTATGAAATTTTCAAACGTAATTTGTTAAATTTTAATCATATTTGTTCTACTATATAGTAATTAAAAATTCTATATAAAAATAATTGCTTTGATGATGTTCATATTTTTAATTGATATTAATTGTATGTTATAAAATTATTAAATATTAACTAATACGTAGTAATAAGTTAAAAGCTCGTTGGATAAATACGCTACATGTATTTTATCAAACATTTTAGAAAAAAAAAAAAAAAAAAAAAAAAAAAAAAAACAGCATGCATAATTAGTGGAGGTGTTGCTGAAAATTTGTTCATGTTGATTAAATTTTAGAGTTTAGTTTGTTAATAACAATTTTTTTTTACCTTCTAATCACAGTTAAATTTGCCAAAAATTGTTCGTATTTTTGACAAAAGGGAAAAAAACATATATTAAATATTATGAATATTTTATCAGATCCTTAGTAGAAAAAAAAAGGTTTAAATAAATTTTAAGGCTATTGATTTCAGTTGATATTGAATTCATTTTTTTATGGATATAACTACTTGCATTTTCCCAAGCTAACTTTAGGGGACAGAATTATGAGTAATATTTGTTTGGTTATCTCTGAAAACCCATACAAAAATATTTCACCAAATATGCTGTAATATATTTGTGAACTGGTCGCAAACTTATAGGTAGGTGGGCGGTAGCCACAGGCATAGTAAGAAGAGGCATAGTAGGAAGGGGATTATCAAAGTAAGGTTGACTGAACCACAACCCCTCTCTTTTAGAACTGTTCTGACTTATGATATTCATAAATTTGATCTCAATGGCTCAACTTTTGCGCTTTCTTAGCACAAAAGAATTCTTCTTCGATCGTCATCTTTTTGGAAAAAAAAAAAAAAAAGTTCTCTCTTATAGCTACGGATAATTGAAAACCAATAACCAATATCTTACATATAAAGCTTCTTTCTAAGAGGTTGTGACACTTTCATTTGTGACCGCACAACTCGTTGAGAAGAACTCCTTTTCTCCTCCTTCTCCCTTTTCTTCCTCCATCTCTCCCTAGTATTTCCCGTATAACTCAGATGTAAACACGAGGCATGCATAATACAAAATTGTAGTAGTTCCCATAGATGTTGGAACCCATTCAGTTGAATATGTATCATACAAATGTTAGTAAGTAAAATATTTCATAAAATGTTTAACTGAAGACTTAGTATATAACTAGCTAGAATTTGCAGAGAAAGGAAATTTAAATTATGAATGTACGTAGAGAATGACAAATAATAACACGGTAACTCTAGTCAGCCTGCAACAATGGAGACAGCGAAGCATGAAGAGCGCATATTATAATATATATAAATATAGGATTAATAATATACAATATATATGTAAATAATTATAGCAAAGTTTACATGAAATTGTTACTAAACATTTTCTCATTGTTAAACCTAAACTCATTCATTCATTTCAATCTTTCATTATAAAGTGTTAAAACTATTAGCAACACTTTTGAAAAAAATAATTAATAAATTATTATAATTTAACCTCACCAAGTAAGAACGAAAGTCAGCGCACGTAATTCCATGTTAATTTTACATTAAATTTCTGAAAACGACTTGCTGGATATTCAACGTGCTAGAGATGGCTCATTTAAAATTTGATTTACGTATTTTTGTTCACAAGAGTTGTAACGTAAATTACTGGTTATTTTCCGTACTTACTGAAGAAGAAATTTGATGACTTTAAAACGATTAGAATGTCCATACAAAAGTGTTTTATATACCTAAAAACTTTAAAAAGTTGTACAAATTTACACACTTTATTTTAGTTCTGTTGAATTAAAACTGTAAGTATTTGAAATTAAAGTTGTAATAGAAATGAGCAGTTAACGTACACTCACAAATTTATTTAACTTTCTTAAACTTATCTTTACGTGGAATTCACGAAAGCAATTATGTTTGGGTATATAAAGTTTCATTTGGAAAATAAACAAATACCTACAAAATGTAATTAGTATTATAAATAATGTTTCTACGGAGCCATAGACATTTTTCTTTTTATTCCAAATAAATTAGATAATTTTTATTAATTTTAACACGTACATAAAGAAATGAAATTCTTGAATATATTGTACAATTTATTCTTCCTACGCTCTGAAGAAAAATCTCTGTAAAGAGTAATTTTTATTTTTCAACTAGAATTCAATTTATGTTCTCAAGATTTTTTGTTTCTTTTTTCTCGTTTGTTTGTTTCTTTCTTTCAAGAAAATTAATCTATTTCTGTTAAAAACGATGTAAAATAATTTCATAAAATTCTTTATTTCTCTCCTTGGATTGTCTATATGCTTCACTGCTCCTATTTATTTTTTTTTTTATTATTCAAATCGCTTCTTTTTCAAACTAAAAATTATAAGTGTCAGGATGAAAAAAATATTTTTTCTTTTGTAAACTCCATGCAAGAATTCTTTTACTATATTGTTTTATTTACTACATTATAAAAAGACACTTATACAAAAACTTCGTCGGTAGGCATATAATCTGCATTATCTGCCTTTTCCGAAGAAAAAAAAATCATGTAAGGGATAGGGGTTTAAAACTACTAATAATGTGAATTCTCTAATAACGCTAAGTAAACAATTAAGTATTAAGGTACTAAACACATTAAATAACAAAATAATCACTATCCCCATACACAAATTATTGCTAGTTTAAATTTTTTACTGCAGGGTGTGATGTATAACACACTAAAATGTGTGACCAATGTAAGAGAATTGATTTTAAATCTAAATAATTTCTGAACAAGCTTTTTTGTGTCAAGTGCAAAGGTTCAAGCGACGGTCTCCCTCTCTGAAAAGTGCTGTGCGTGCAGATCTTAGAATTTTGGAGAGGTCGACCCATTGCCAGACATTTAATACCAAGGCATTCATATATAACGCAAAGCACCAAGTGTAAATGATTGAGAGCTTTATATTATCTTTTGAACTGTAAGAGAAAGGCGCCAAGTAGGGAATTTTCAGAAACAGTATCAAACTTCTATTTTGTAGTGTCATTTTAACGCGAATTATGATACTTTGGAATATGCAAAACATTATTTATATGGGCTAGCTTACATGCTTTCATTCATAAAGCATTGACACTTGGCTCAAATTTATAACACCTCTGGATAGCATACATGTGAACCCTTTTTTCTTTTTGAGCATTACCATGCAGTCTACAGTGGACTTAAAACGTTTTTTTAAATATGAAAACAAAAATTTGAAGTCTAAATCCTATTGTCTCTCAGAGCTCAAAAATCAGGCGCAAGTTTGACTATGTTAGACTTGCCTCGAGTTTTATATGATCCATTGGTTTATGATACACAATCTACACATGCAGGTAAACAGGCACAAATATACTCACAGAGCACTTGTAGCGTCATGTCCCGCTTGGCGGGCTGTCCCACACCGTTGCTGGCTGAACATTGGTACACCCCGGCCTGGTGACGGTCCACCTGCTCCAAGGTCAGGGAGAAACCCTCGGCCGCGCGGTCACCGGACGTCAGGACTCCACTCTGTTAACATGAGCACCAAAAATTTCACTAACAGTTCGAACCAAATATCGTTCCTCGTTCGGAATAATGAGCTATTTGCTTACCACGATTTCGTTGCAATAATGAGCTATCTGCTCTTTCAAGTGTGCGCAATTATGATCTGTAAGTAGCTATAAAATAAAGTTCATTTTTGCTCTCACCTGAAATATCAGATAGCAACGAGATCGTCGTAAGCAGATAGCTGAATATTCCGGACGAGGGTCGATATATTGAAAAGCCAAGTTTTATTATTAATATTTTTATGTATAATGTTATAATATTTTGCCTCGTAATTCTTTTCTTTTATTTTTTAAAAAGCTTTATAAATTTTTAATGTCACATTAGCTACTGTATATATAGTTAGGCACTTTTTTCACTCATTAGTTGTTATTTTGAAATTTTGTTTTAAAAAAATATCCATTCTAAATGAGACACATAATTTTTTTTTTTTTTTTTTTTTTACATTTCAGTTCTTTTCCACGTTACATAAAAGTTATCATAAAAATATCCTGTGTAGCTTTCAATATTTAACACATCAAATTTTAATATATTCATGAATCAATTAATTTTTTATATATTTCCATTTTACTTCCATAATAATTATTATCTATTGCCGAATATTCTTCGCTGACAAGATTTTTTTTTTTTTTTTAAATGACGCAATTTACGATGAGAGTTATCCAGCTTTCTCACTAACCACGTTTAGCTCTGCAGCCTAAATCATTGACACCAAACGTGGTTAGTAAGAAATCTGTCTAATTTCTGGATAGCAGCTCCTTCTTGAATTGCGCCTATCAAAAGTCGTTAAGTGAGCATTTTATTTTCTATTTTCATTTAATGGAGAACAAAGCTCACTGACCCCTCAATTACAATGACCTTGAGGTCATATAAAGGTCACTCACCTTGCGTGTCCAGGTGATGGAGGGTACAGGGTTACCGGAAGCCTTGCACTCCATGGTCACCGTGCCACCCTTGCGTGTTGTCAACGTCCCTGTAGAGGGTTGAGCTCGGATCGTAGGAGGGACTGAAATCAGATAAAGAGATGACCGGTTAGACAAAATTCTTTAGAGGAATTAAACAATTTTGGTAGTACCGAGACATCAAGAATAAACTTCTAAATATCATCAGCTGAAATAGAAGTAGCAATGTCATCAACTAACGTGTCGTTAAAGATGCTTAATATATAAGACTTTCGACAAAATATTTAAATATTATTATTCTCCAGATTCTCCTTCACCTTATAAGTACAATACAAGTTATATTTTTCTAAAAATTAGATTTACAATTAAATGAAGAGAAAAGATCGATGGCCAGCTTTTTAAATATTTGAATTGAGTTCGCAAAACTGCCACCGCCCGAAAGCTTTCGAGAGCCGTTGAAAGACCCGATCGGAGCGGAGCCAAGGCAGGGGCCAGAAGCAGGTCACCTTACACTGCCAATGGACAACATACACGAAACAATTTTATTGCAGAAATGAATAGAGGGTACCAAATATTATGCTACTTTGAATTTTTTCAGATTTTTTTGAGACCCGGAACTATTTTAAATAATTATTGAAAGTCCTGTGATTTTAGTTGGCACCCCTGAAGCCTTAATAAAAAGGATAGAGACTGGACGCCTATTGACGCCTCCAGGGGGCGTGGCCGCACTTTCAATAATTATTTAAAAATAGTTCTGGGTCTAAAAAAAATCTGAAAGAATTCAGAGTAGCATAATTTGGTACCCTCTATTCATTTCTGCAATAAAAAAAATTTCATGTATGTTGTCCATTTTAGACTGTGCTAGTTATTTACCCCTGTTTTTATCGAAATAGATATTGGAATTTGACTTTGACGTCATCACCGTCACCGAGTCAATTTTTGTCCGCTAATTGGCTAGATAGCATCGTAACATTACAGAGTCTAATTCCAATATTTCTCTCGATAAAAACGTGAGTAAATAATTATTGCCACAATAAACAATCTTTAACATTCCAAAAAGAATTTTTTTATATTATAAATATTTCAATGTTATTTAATGGGTAGTATAAATATTTCTTTTACATATATAGAAAGTAAATTGTAATCAAGTAGTTTATAACAACAAACAATTATGCATTTAATTAATTTAATATTAGTACACGTAAATGTAGTTTCACTATGTAACTTTTGTTCTCTGGTATCCCTGTAAGACAAACTCACATCTTACTAACGATGCTGGAGTTTCAGTATGTTTATTCATATCGCTCAGAAACGAGGAAAATTCGCTCTCTTATGACCTCCTTATGAAGGTACATTAGTGCTACAGCAACAGTGAACCGGTCATGGGTAATGCAAACTCAGTTACGTAAACTTCTGGTGTTGACTTTACCATTATACGTGTTGTAAGAACTCTTCTGTAACCAAACTACTAGAAATACCGTAAAATTTGCACTCCAAGAACTTACTTATAAAAAATTAAATTTTTAAGAAAAAAATACTATCTTAACCTGAGAAAAGATTCCCTAGTTGAAAATTAATGTCTTCAACTCATCTTTTAAACGTCTAAACCTATTCTTATAACGTCTTTTTTTTTTACCTCAAAAACACATTTATTCTTCCTCGTTCAAAGTGAGAATGAAATGGAGACAATATTTCTAACATTGCATCAAAGATTTTAATATTACAATGAAAACTCTTTGATTGTATTCTCAATAAAAGGAAAAAAAATATGTAATTACGTCTTTTTCCTCTCCTTTCCTCTAAAATAGTGCGAAATAGGAGGGAATTAGACGAGGAGAGAGTTTAATAGTGAATAAAAGAAGAAATTTATTTTAACTTGGGTTTCTATAAAATAATTTTACACATAAATTGAAAGTAGATATCTTTTAAAAAAAAAATAATTATTTTTCGATCTAGCTTTGCTAACTTTTGCATTGACTGTTGTATTACAGAACTTTCTTTTTTAACAATAAATGGCTGCCAAACTTACAGTGAATCAAATTATATTTAAAGTTCAGGAACTAATTTGCTAAGAAATTTATCAAAAAGTAAAAAACTCATTTACTTCACTTAACAATCAAACGCTATAAAGTCACGAAGTTTTATTTGTTAAATTGAAAATTCTGAACATTCAGTAACAACTTTTTTTTTTGCCGTTTCAAAATTGTACATATTTTTTTAATACAAGTCTCTTTTTAGCGCAAGAATATTGCAAATTTATTTTTGTACATTAATTTCAGACATAAAATCAATCTCGATAGCTATAGCACATTCATGGCTAGTTAACAATCATTCATTAAATAATAAAAATTATGATATTAAAAATATAAATATAACCCATTTTAATTAATTTTAGTGCTATTATACTAAACACTTTTTCTGCGTCCAATCCTTTTATTTACATTTCTTCTGTTACCAGGTGGAGTATTACTATTACATTAATATTAGCATAATTATAACGTAATAAAGTGTGTTTTTTTATATTATAGAAAGGCATTCATTATTTTGCGCATCATTTATGTAAGTATTAATTTTAACTATCATTTAGAGAAAATCTTATTTAAAGAAATAACAAATTACATTTCAACACAAAAAATGTAATTTAACAAAAAAACAGCTAGAAGCTTTACGCTAGTTTAAAAAAAATAGTCTGATATGTTTGTTTTTTGTAGACACTGGAGAGACGTGATAGATTAAAAACATTACATTTTTTTTTAGATATAACATTAAATAAAGGTGAAATGATGGTAAGTCTAGAGAGTAATGTTGTTTAAACAGTTTGTGTCACGTTCACGCATATGCAGAGAAAAAACCCTGGACGTCCCAAGTATAGCTAAAACAATTCCAGCTGTTTTTATTATAAAAAAAAGAGAAGTTTTTAAGTTTAAGATAATTATAAAATAATCAAAATCTGTTGTTACTGACAAGAAAGTTATTTAAATTTAATTATCAATATGTCTTTTACAGATTATCAATAATCCATTCAAAGTTTTATCGTAACCGCCTAGCTAGTGCCACTTTAATTTACCAGTAATTAATTTCCTTTGCAAGCCTGAGAAGCCATGTATAGTCCTGTTTACGAGAAGACTGGAGGCATTTCCCGCCGCTACACGCATTACCCGACGTTATAACCAAAGTTATTTACTATAGAGATAATAAGTTTTGAACATGACAACAAAAATATATTTTTTGTGAATAATTATATTTATTTTCACAGTACAACATAGTTATAACAAAATACAATATATTCACGTGAAAAAGTACACAAATTTTAATTTAAAATATTGCTGCAAACTAAAACACTTCATGAAAGCTGTTTTTTTCTTTTTAATTACAGACCTAAATTTATTAAATATAAATATAACACCTATTTTATTATTACAAGAATACTCTATAATTTGAAAATGTTTATTTCGTATTTAATTAACAGAGACTCGATCTGTTATAAATATATGAAACTTAATTATGCATACTGCGATGTATTAGTTAATGAACTTCAATAAATGAATTAATTATTAGCTTTATACTAGTTCCAAACTGTGTTACTTCCATTTTTGATACGAATTAAAAAAACTGATAAGGAACATTTTTGAAAATAGAATGAGGGTTTCGTTTATTAGAATCCTTTTGATTTTGTTCTATATTGCTTCGTTATTAAAAATATTGTCATTTCGTAGGAATTCACAGAACTGGCTAAGGTTACCATAATCATATGTCACCTAAAATTTACATTCAATATACAGTATATTATTTACATTCACGAATTTTAATTATAGAGAGTACAGAGAGGATCAACATATAATATAGGTCACATTTGTGAGAATTCCATTTCTAAGATTTTTAATTGAGTACCTATAGCCCCCGCATAGCAACTTTTCTGCGTGTTATAGATACAAAATATTAATCAAAATTATAATCAATTTTATAGCTATATTATATACATATTTAAAAATATATATTAAAAAAACTAGTATACAGAAAAAAAATTATACAAAGTTCGAGAAAAAGTAATGAAAATATGAACTAATAAGTAAAAAGTTTACTCTCCTTGTATATATAAATATATTTTTATATTTATATATAATTTTAGATTATATAATGCATTATTTAATATATTCTCGTTATAAAAAAATACAATTTAAAACTAAATTTTATTTCAATTAATTATGAACAAGCTATATAAGAGTACTATAATAAAAACATGAGAACCTAATGAGATTTCGTTGCGTTTGGTTGAATCTTATATGATGTATCCCTCAGGAGAATTATATATAGAAAGCAAACGAGATGATCGGATTTAATCCTTGCTGGTAGGAGGAGATTTACTCCCGCATGTCCGGCTCTAATGGAATTCTTGTGTGACAACGTCTCCCGGTAACGTGTGAGACAAGCCTCATTGAGAGGAGCTGCTACTGTTGCTAATTATGGGGGTAGAAAAAGCGCTAGCACGTCATTGAAGGAAGGTCTCTTCCCTAGGCAAGGGGGGGGGTAGGGGACTTATAGTGGGGGGTTTTCTACTGTCACTCGAGGGAGATGGCTAATGAGCCAGTGATGCTGGCTCAAAGTCGAGTATGCCTTACAGTGTCGAGCTTTAAAACATGTTTAGTATAGCGTATAAATATGATGATGGTGAATTCTCGTATGAGGAAGGTCATGGGTTCGAATCCGGTCTTCTAAGGAAAAACTTTTAACCAATTTTCAAGGGTTCAGACAAGTGTCCTGCATTTTTTTAGGTGTACAGTACACCTTAGTTCTTGCAACAGGTCTTCATGGTTTGCTGTATTTAATGTAAATTATATTAAATGGTGGAAAGTTTGAATTAATAGGTAGCTCGTATTCGTTAGAGTTTTAGCAATATACTGTTGAGTGCTAATTGTGACATAAACTGCTGTGTGAGCAAACGCTGTAATAAAAAAAGTTATTTGATTTGATATAGAATATAATTAAGTACTAGAGAACATGAAAATTTAACATTTTAATTAGATTCTGTCGTAAATTTCAATATAAGACGTAAGTTATGTAATTTCTTGTATTGCAGTTATTTAAATATAAAGTAATATCAAAGGATTTATTAATTAATAGCTTATTTTATTCAGAAATGATTAATTAAGCATACGATCATAATTTATACTTCAACACATTTGTATTATTTTTAATATTTAGTATTTATTCATTCATAGCAAATTGAATGCCTTTGTAAAGTTTTTTGTTCTGTATAACATAAAATTTTATTATCCATCTATTTCTACCACGCAATAAAAAATATTAAATGAATTTTTTTAACTCTTGGTATTTAATACACAACACATTTCACACATTCTCTTACATTTTTTTATAAATTAAATTTTCATTATTTATTATTTGATAATTAATTTAATTATATAAAGATAAAGTTTAATAAGTTAAAATTTTAATTATAACATACCAAACATAATAAATTGTACAACATTATACATGAAGTATATAAGAGGTAGACATACGTGATTAGAGTGTCGTGGGGGGGAGGAAGGGGGGGTGGTAGAACGAGCTCGTTGGCCGCTCGAGAGAGAAGGGCAGGGTGTACTCCAGTGGACCCTCTGTAGTGGCCGCTCAAGGACCCTCGTCGGGTCTTCGTCTTCCTAATTAAACCCTCTCTGTGAGCCTTGAAAGCACCCTTGCCTGTCCCTTGACCCCTGTACCAGCACCACTATGCTTTAGGAAGATCCAAACGGTTACAGGAAAACAAACATCTCGACCACAAAATAAATAATACGATCTTTCAAGCTTTCTTTGAAACTTACACAAGATTTCATTTTAATTTAATACTCATTGGTTGAAACGTTTGCTAAAAAAAAAAACACGTTTACAAATACACTTATAACGTTTACAGCAATTTCAAATTAAATTAATTTTAATATCAATTTAATTACTTAAAATGTGAGCAATGTATACCAAGCTTAGACAAATTGATTAATTTTATTAATATATTAATGTAATTTATATAAAAATATAATATGTATATAAATTAATTAAACTTGTTTGATAAATTTTAATTTAAATATGTAGATAAAAAAATGTATAAGATAAAAAGAAATGAAATTAGTTTAAATTTTAAATGTTGAATATTAAGACTAATAAATTAATTTCTACGTGTACATGTTCAAGTGATGGACATAAAATTTGAAGTTATTTTACTATTATTATTAAATCATCATAAATGATATTTTATATAAATAAAAAAAAATGTACAATACGTAAGTTTGGTCAACATTGTAGTTTCAAAAGACGTCCATAATTTGATTGAAAAATTTCCTCTAATTGCATCCACACAAGTAACCAAAACTTATAGCAACAAGTTTGGCTAGATACGACTGGCAATCGTCATGCTGGAACTTGCAACAACGTAAACATGTTTGTGACCACCCCCGGGGACAAAAATAATTAGACCCTTAGTCTTGATTAAGAGATAAAGACCGTTTTATGAATTTGGTTTAATAATAGATTAAAAGGAAAGCAATAGTTTGTAGACTGTCTGGAATAAGTAATAACAAAACTTTGAGAGATCTCTGACATTCTGTGATAAAATCTCTCTAGAGCAATCATGTCTATAATAATTATTTAGTTGAATTCACTTATAAAATATTAATTCAATCTTTTCAATTTATAAAAAAACAGTAGAAATGCAGAAAAATGGTTGATGTGATGCAAATTTCATGCAATAAATGTATACTAATTTGGTAGATTTCAAATCTATACATTTTGAGCGCGGTTTAAGAAGCAAAAAACTTTGTTAGTTCCATTGACGCTAGCCGCGGCTATAGTTTTATAAACCTGGTTATCTTCAGAGTTTTTTTTCTTTTGTAATCGCGCCCAATATTAGGTTGAATTCACGAAGGATAAATAACCAGGAAGAAAATTTTTGTAAATTTCTCACAGATATTATTTTTAGTTTTTTTTTTTTTTTTAATTATAAATAGTAAAATTATAAATGATGACCGCATCTTGATGCAGTTTTGTTTCGTCTTATCACTTGAAATATTTTGTAAACCTGTAAATAATTTATTGTTTATATTTTAAATTGGATTTAAGAATCTTCCACGCAGCCAAAACCTGTAATAGTTTTAAATCTAATAATTAGTGCTAGACAATTTCAACCTCAACAACAATCATTTTAATATCATGATTTATAATATTCATAAATATGGCGTTAGTTGAAGTTATCGTACGTTAAGTCAGCCATATTGGTGGTGGCTCTATCTCATGTAAAATCATTCATGTAAGGCTCATGTATTCTGCAGCCCCTCATGTAGCAATGGCAATATACCTAACTGACGCTCGTAACTCGTTTACCTTCGCCCAGCAATGCATATTTATCGGCCACTACCATCCTTTACCATGTATGTAGGGGTAGCAAATGGTCAATGGAGCGCACAAAATTTATGGTTCTTCAATTTAAATGTATAAGATGCTTACATGTAATATTTTATCCTATAAACGACTGAATTTTACTAGACTGATATCATAGCTTTGGGAGTTATTTCACTTACATATACATATATTATAAATCTATGTATGCTGTAGTTTGAAGTAGAAATAACAAATTTAATAATTGGATTTTTTTAACTATAGAAAGCTAGCAAAGCAAGTAATAAATTTAAAATACTTTACTCAAAGTCATAACACATTTCTAATGAAATAATTGATAGCAAAATTATACTTAAGAAAATCCGAATCTGTGAATGTGTCATGCAGATTTCATAATATACTACATCTAATTTGTTTAATATTAAATTTAACTGACTTTTTTTCGGGTAAAACAAAGAAAATCAATTTATGCAAGTGCTAAGTACACGTGAGTGTACTGACATTACTGACAATCACTATCTGCTGTGTAATGCTAACCTTTGCGCTATATAGGTACTCGCTGTGTACATACAGTATAATTGCATGATTGTTTAGTTTGTACACAAAGTACGTGCTTTACTGTGTACACAGACCCTTGTAATTGATGTGGTCTATTTTAATGCGAAAATCAACAGGGGGGAAAAAAGGGAGGTTTAAAATTGCAAAATCTAGTAATAGCGAAAAAAAGTTGCAAAAAAGGCAATGTAATTTATAATCATTTCGTTCTGGAAAATAAAAATTTATATGTGATGACATGGGCAATGACATCACAACTCACTTTATTTGACACCCAACAGCTTTTCTGTAAGCAAGATGAGTTTACCGGGCCAGTTAGAAACCTTTTTTAACTGATCAATTATTACATTTATTATTGATCAACACATTATTTAGAAATTATAACAATAGGAACTCAAGTGAGTGTACATTGTTGTTGTTTTTAATACAAACAAAAAATCCATCAGATTTGTTTGGTTTCTATGTCGAGCTATACGTGCCTATTATATAAAATACACTGTACATGTTGATATTGCATATTTAAATTGTGTTTTCACAGTACTTGTGCACATATCCCACCATAATCTTTTGTAGTCATAAAAGGGGGAGGAGCGGGGGGAGATGGTATATCATGCGTCGTCAGTATAAAAAAAAAATAATAAAAACCTCTATTAAATCACAAGTTGCTCAACCATAAATGATAAATATAAAATGTAATGTTCAAACAAAATTGACAGTAAATACATTAATAACAGTCAGCATAAACACTACTGAAAATTTCAACATTATGTTAAAAAAAAAATAAAAAAACAGCTTTTTTTATTTTTTACTTTGGACAATTTTTTTACGTTGGAATATGTTTGACGCCTGACCAATCAAAACTGCTAGTGTTAGTCGAATCCCCTCGTTCAAAAGCACTTCTACGTCATTCTAAGGGGAGGGTGGGGGGATTGGCACGCATCACTGCCAGGAGCAGCGTGCTGGCTGATTCAGAGAGGGTAGCAACTACCCCACACTCTCCATCAATCTCCCTTTAACCCCCCCAGCAACCCCCACCAATATCAAGCCTGCAATGTCTCTTGCCATGTCACTTTTTATATTAGAAAACTAGAGTGTGACCGCCCCCATATGTCGTGTGAACAATCATTGTAGTACTTGTGAGATAATATAAAATAATGCTGTTACATCCACCGTATGGAATAAACAAGTAGGTTGTAATGCAACTAGTGATTAGGTGCAGTTTGAATAAAGATATCCCTCAATCTTATGATAGCACGAGATGCTTGGTTACAAGTGACAATGACTTATTTTTTTATATAATCCTGATCTAGACCTAGCTTAGGATAACATTGGATTCTTTTAAACCATGTGTCCACGGGGATTAAGAGCCCCCCCCCCCTTCCTCCCAACCTATTGTCCTCACTAGTGCAACCAAAACTTAATATTGTGGGCTTGGAATGCTGATTCCTCACAATTCAAACTAGGCCGCCCCTTCATTTTTTTTTTATTATTATTATTCATCGTCTAATCGGTCTAATGTTAAGTTCCTTCATATACTACGAGTTTTTAATTACAGGTTGAACTAAGAAACACTGAATTAAATTAAGCTTATTTTTAAAACTATTAAAAGGTCAGGTACTGTGATGTGTGACATTTCGATATGTTAAACTTTAAACTACATATGTATAACAGAATACGTAATGATTTATTGCTGTTCAACTCAATGAATAATTAATAAAAAAAATGTTTTATGTGTTTTTGTATTTTATTGGTGTCATTATAATGTGATTTAAACATGACATTGCCTGATAAAAATGAACAAAAGATGAGTTATTATACTTTTTGTAAATTATTAGCTATTGTAAATTACTAAATATTCAGCAACTTTTGTTTTTATAATGTACTTAAAATTTTTGTACATAAATGTATATAGCGTTTGCTTGGCTTTGTTGTTGTTTACATTCAGCAGTAGGTCCTGAGAGAGGGAACTGGAATCACTTAATTTATTCCTCCTAATTTAACATATTTTAATTTTTTTTAACAATAATATATACGTAAGAAATAAATATACATAACTTGAACATATACATTTTTTTTATTTTACCTAGTTTCTTTATCATTACTTTTTGTTATTCCGTTTCCCCCTCGTATTCAAAAGTCCGCGGGGAAAGCAATGGCCAGTGATTGGCTGAATTTTTTTAGAATATTAGGGTCAATATCAGTGCATAAGTGTCGTAAAATGGTCATTATTGACGTGAAATTTGGAGTCGATTTACATTTTATTTAATGATTTATTGTATTTTTCACAGATATCATTGGGAAATATTGTATTTTTTTCCATTTACTTGACATCTCAATCTATCAAATAAATAATTGTCAAATGTACCATGATTGTCATATCGCAGAAAATAAATAGTTTTTGGTATGCTACTACCATGTTAAATAGGTGCTTTTTGCCTACATTCACGTGACGTCATATTTTTGTGACGTATGGTGAAAGACCCGTATACATATATGATCTAGAAAGAACTTGAAAAAAACATTGATTAACTTTTATATTTAACGAAAACTGTCCAAGATTTATTTTCTAATTATTTTACTTACAATTAAGAAATAAAAATACAACTAAAAGAAGTACAAAAAAATACTTAATTCAATTGCACTTGGCCATTTGCTTTGTACGTATTTTGCTAAATGTAATGAAACATAAATGCAAGAACTTAATTTAATTTACATATGAAACGTAATTTAAATTTTCTATTTGATTGTGAAGTACAGACCAAGATACAAATTACAGTATTACAATTTATTTGTGTACAACAAAGAGAATTTAAACTATTTTTTAGTCTCGGGCCAACTGGGCTGGGCTAATCCTATGAAATGAGAGCTTAGGCGCGCTGCCCAAGTTAGCCTAATTATATATATATATATATATATATATATATATATATATATATATATATATATATATATATATATATATATATATATATATATATATAGCAAACTACAGAGGCAACAAATTTTAAATCCCTCGTCCAGGTCATACTAGATGGCTTCTCTTTTAAACTCCCTATAATTTTATCTTGTAATTAAACATTTAACTTAGGGAAAGATCGTAACTTAGACTTCTCTTTCAAACAATAAAAAAAACTACCAAATTCCTCTCATCATCCTCATCTTGTCGAAACCTTTTTAATAAACTCTTGTAAATTATGTTATTAAATATTTACTTGAAATTCAATTTATTTTAAATCGAGTTGGAGCAAAAGCAATGTTTTAATTTAAAACTATATACAAAAAAGAAATTTATACAAGCTTCAATATTTCAGAAATCAGAAATATTATTTAAATTATGATCCGAATTCAGTTTGAAATCTTAATAAAATCAATGCATAATTTACGTAGATTTTTTAAAATAATCAAGAGTTTTCAATGCATTTATATTAATGGATTAAATGAAATATATTCTTTGTTTAAGTATCCAAATTGTTGTATTTTTGTTGATTTTGGCTGCAAGATGTATACTAGAGCTTAGTTGCTTAAGTTTTAACAACTTTTCTTAATATAATAATATTAATTCAGCTAAGAAGTAAGTTCATTTCTCATCTCACACAGTTCAAGGCAACGCTCGTTTGTTCAGCTAACACATTTGATTGTTTAGGAAACTCGTGTGCACTGACCGTAATGACTGGTAAGTAAAGTGGACCTCTCATCACGACTTCACAGGGTGGCGGCTTGCACGGATCATAATTTTGTATGTGCATGCATTTAACCTACCACCATGAAATGGAAGGAAACTTCATCTTTCAATGGACAACATACATTGTATGAAAAAATTTTATTGTAGACATTAATAAAGGGTACCAAATTATGCTACTCTGAATTTTTTCAGATTGTTTTGAGTCCCGGAACTATTTTTAAATAATTATTGAAAGTTCTGTGATTTCAGTTGGCACCCCTGAATCCTTAATAAAAAAGGATAGAGACTGGACGCCTATTGACGCCTCCAGGGGGCGTGGCCGCACTTTCAATAATTATTTAAAAATAGTTTTGGGTCTCAAAAAAATCTGAAATAATTCAGAGTAGCATAATTTGGTACCCTCTATTCATTTCTGCAATAAATTTTTTTCATACAGTATGTTGTCCATTTTATATTTATATTAGTCATTAATCACCTTGTAATATTATCAAACATTTGGGGGAGCATTCAGAGTATGTATAACTTTAGACACACTTTTTTTTTCTTTTAGCTTGGGTTAAATCAAGTGCCAAATGTAGTAATAATATGGTAAAAAAAAATTGAATCTGGGCAATGTTAGAGAGAAACTTAAGCACATATTTAGCTCACATTTTTTAATTATAAAATTTAAATACACTTTTTATTAAAATATTAAATCCATATATTTGTAGTTATATAATAGCAAAAAGATTAACTGTTTGTTTATCACTCATATTGAAACAATGTTTCTTCACGTGAATTTGGCAACACCTAAATTTTTTGCGATGTCGGATATTGGGTTGAATAAAATATGTCACTTCTTTTTTTCGTTTCTTTTGTTTTATAGATAAAAAAAAAAGCATCGAAAAGTTGGCAAAATTGTCAACGAGGGAGTGGTTGAATAAATTTATAAAAGCTGCTTACATTCAAACAATAACCACAATATTATCTCGCAAATATTTTCTGTTTGAAACAAATTGATATTGAATTTTAAAATAAATTTACAAATACACATTTCAAACAAAAAATAGAAATCTTGGTTTTATCTCGTTGAGTTCTTCTTTAGCATATAATATTAAAATTTATTATTTCATTCCGTTTGAGAAGATTTGCTCTGAGAATCTAGTTTTAGGTGAAGAGGTTTTCAAAACTAGGGCATGCTGAGAGATTGTGCTGGTTGCTGCGGAAACGCTCGCATCATATCGGATTCGAGCACCCAACAAATATATAACAATGTAAAGTTCAACTTGGTTTTCGTCGGAAATGCTCGGGTATCTTTCGGCTCGGTTCGACCATTGAAGTTCTTCGTTACAAACTACATATCAATGAATGAAGACGTTACAAACACGATGAAAATCAATTTAAAAGTGAACCAGAGTATAGGAGCACGCTATAAAGAGTTCTATGCAAAATAGTGCGCAGTAAAATAAAAACAAATGTTAAGAGTTTTGGTTGTGTGCCTTTGTTGATTTTTAAAAGTCTATGGTAGCGTTCACAGGAGAGCTGCTTAAATTTTCTCGGTGACGTGGTGGTGCGAAATTGCCGCAACTTTGTACTTTGTAACATAACCTCAGACAACTCTATTTGCTATTTTAACTATAGATTTATCATTAAAATATATAACAGTAAACGCACTGTCATGAAATATTTTTTATTGTGTAACAAATTTTGGCAGGCTTTGAGAGCTATTTAAAACAAATTAAAATTCGAATAAATACATTATTTAAATAAATATGGCGTCATTAACTCTTTATATTGACGTTAATGGCATCCTTTATTTTTTTAAAAGTTGTTAACAATGAAAATAAAGCTATTTACGTAATACGTAAACAATGAAATAAACAAAACAAATCCAAGTAAGATAGCTCGTATTTAAGGGGCCCTCTATTCAGTATTTAATTAAATTTATACTTTCTTGTTATCTAAGGTATTGTTGCAGCAAAATATATAAAACCCTGCATTGCTAATGAGATTATAATTGAGACATAATAAGAAAATGAACTTTAATTACTTTCATTTATAAGCAACCATTTTTCACCACACTCCAAAAATATTCAATCATAAAATATAATGCTTATAAACTATGTATTTTTGTACTTCGTAACGTCAGTAAATTTATAAGTTATATATGAATCAATTTTCAATGGAGTATTGACGTCAATTTTTTTTATTGCAGAAATGGATAGAGGGTGCAAAGTTATGCTACCCTGATATTTTTCAGATTTTTTAGAGCCCGGGAACTATTTTTAAAAAAATTATTGAAAGTTATTTTTGTGACGTCACGAGACGCCGCTCCTTAAAATATATAGGACTTGCCGCCGCGTGACGTCACAAAAAGGACTTTCAATAATTTTTTAAAAATACTTCCTAGGCTCTAAAAAATCTGAAAAAAATCAGAGTAGCATAACTTTGCACGCTCTATCCATTTCTGCAATAAAAAAAATTGAGGACAATACTCCATTGCATTATAGAATTTATCATTTAAGATATTTTAAAATAATGTAGAACAAGCTGTGCAGTGTTGAGATACATTTTAAATTTGCATCCTGAAAACTACACTAGCGCCTCGAGCGGACAAGTCTTACTTTGAAGTATGGAGTTTAAAAGTAGTACACACGAAACGTAGTGAAAAGTTCGCTGTCATGCTCGCCCGCCCATCTGTACGTTCGTAGTCTCAACAATTGAAGAGCGATTAACGCTGCTGAGCTCAATTATTTACACTTTACCGCGTTCGTAGCTTGCACATTGAAGCCTTCAATAATGAATTCTTTCCCCACCACTCTCTACCTACATCTCTCTATGTTCGACAAAATTTAAACCATCCTCCCATGTTGACATGAATGAACAACTTTAATCAATAAAAATAATAATTAAATGATTTATAGATTTTTTCCTTCCATTATGTATTTATTAAAAAAAAAACATTACTCAGCAAAAATGCCAAATGTCTAATCAAATTTGATGTAAATTAATTAATCACTCCAATTATGTGAAGCTTCGGGAGCGTATAAACCTGCAGCTTTGCCTCAGTGAGCAGAGTATACTTTAATGAGATTCTAATTGGAATCGAGATATTCAAAGCATGATGTTTTACCGATATTTTTCTTTATATAAATATTGCTTAAGATTTTCATTCCAATCGGAGTTATAAATTATATTGACATATTTTTTTTTTATACCTGGCTGTTTTATTTAAGCTATTGAAGTATGAATTTTCTACGTAACTCTAATATGCATATAATTTACCTTTGTTATGAACTTCATATATATTTAAGTTTTATATTTATATGATATGCATGTTTATAACGATATATTGTATACTTTAATTATTTTCCTGGCTATCATGATATTCCATTTTCGGTATTAAACTTTAATACCGAAAATGGAATTATCATGGTAGCCAGGAAACAGAGGTTGGCAGTAAGGATGGAAGTTACAATCCCAACTATCAAACTCCAATTTCTTGAATTGTGTTTGAAATTAACATCCAATATATACAAAATTTAATTATTATGATAATCGTACAATTAATTAGGTTTGGAATACATAGTAAATATTTAACATTATATATTATACAATAATAACATTAATTTATTTGTTAAAACAAAATTTAATTTACAATCCTATGTGTGATAAATAATTAATATGTTAATTTATGAAATTAATTATCTGAAAATCAATTACTGTTAATATAGGCTGTTTGAAATTAGAAGGTTATTTTGTCACAAAACAAATAATGACACCGCTGTTATGTTAACCTGAAGGTCCCTCTGTACTCACCCAGGATCTCGACGGTGTGGGGCTGCTCGCGGTTCTCTGTGGAGCCGATCTGACACACGTAGTCTCCAGCGTCCTGCGGCATCACGCTCTGAATCTCCAGGTTGTAGCCGTCCACCAAGCGGAACCGAGGGTCGCGGGTCACCATGAGGCTGCCTGCCGTCATCACCGCACTACTACGTCGCCACAGTACCACGAACGTGCCTGAAACATGATGTCATCAGGTCAACATGGGTCAGGTCACTAAAGTTCAAGGTCACGTCACCAAGGTTCAAGGTCAGGTCACCATCACGACGTCAAGACGGCATCAAGGAAAAGAATAAAAGTTCTATAACTTTAGTATCAACAGCTGTTTGGTAAAAATTAAAATTTGAATGATATAATAATTTTTAATTGTTACAGGGTTACACCCCTTTGAGCTTGAAGCTCGAGGCGGGGTGGGTAATAAGAGAGAGAAAATATGGTGGACACGACCTGTTACACGTCCCAGCATTCACTGAGATGAGACTGAGGGAACCATGAAACCTCAGTCAAGGAGTACACCTCTATACTTGTTATCAATGGACCAAGTGATACCCAAAGCCTGTGGGGAACCACACAAAAGTTCATCACTACAGTGGGTGGAAAGCGAGAAGAATTTACCGCAGGAGGGAGTAACGTAATTGTTACTAAAAATGGTCACCCATCCAAGTACTAACCATGCTTGATTTTGCTAACTTCGTTGATGTAACAAGAACCGGTCAATACACTGCGCAACGCTGAACCTTAATTAAGCCTTATTAAATATCAAAACTTAAAGCCTTCAGCACTTAGGAAGAAAGCCCAGATTAGTTCAAAATTTATAAGTAAGATGTAATCTACAAAGTTCTGCAAGAAAAATAGCAGGGAGGGAATTAATTCAGCTTGCAATTTTTTAAAGTCTTAAGTTAAATAATTTGTTTCTTGAGATGCATGAAGCCCAAATAAATGTGTTGTGTTAACATTGTATCGAATTGAATCAAGTATTGACATAAAAGCTTTTCTTATCAGTTTTTCTCGGAAACTTAACTTCAGAGTCTTCATTTTAATAAAAAAACTATACACGTGTCGTATTTTACAATAACTATCTCCTTCTTACCACTTTTTTGGCTGTAGTTTCACAGTTATAGTTTTATTATCCTAAAACTATGTTTCAAAATTCGAGAGAATAAAGATGTTCTCGGTCTATGTTGCCATATAAATCGTAACCTGTGACATCTTGAGAACGGTCAGTGTTGACCAAGAACAAAGGGTCATCTCAGACCAACTGACCATAAGTTACCACATCGTTTTTTAACGTCCATGTCAAGCAGGTCTCAAACCTCACGACTAAAAAAATAAAGCAAGAAAGTGGGGAGAGTTTTTGCACCCTCCATTTCCTAAGTAATTTCCGCGGACAAGAGAAAACCATCCACAATCGAGATGGATTCATTTTTCATTTATCGCTAGTCCGACAATCTCTCTCACTAAAGATGATCGAAAAAAATCCATCACTTTTCTCCCCCTCTCTTTTCATTAAAAAAAATGGATTTCAGAGTAATTACTAACAAAAATATATCCTTTGTAATATGTTCAGTCGTAATTATTCCATCATTATATAAAAAAACAAAAGAGTACTTGAAAGTCACGTAGCATTGCAGGTAATAAAAGTATTGAACGCTCAATTAATCAGCTATGTCAGAGTAAAAATACGTAGCTATCAGTCTCTGTCAAATGTGTATATAAAATATATATTATAGATTTTTTTTTTTTTTTTTTTTTTGCAAAATAAGCACCAGCCTTAGTTTAGGATTTAAAGTGCTTCAAATATACGTAAAAAGAAGATGAATACTTAACTTTGATGAGCATGAAAGTTTTATAATTTGAAAATTTCACAATAAAAATTGCCGTCCATCAGTCGTAAGCGTCTCATCAACAAAACCTTTTCACATTCTCTCACGGCGAGTGTGATGAAAGAGAGAAGCTGGGGCGCCACAAATCAGAGACGCCAGCCTGAGCTAATGGCGCCATTCCGCGAGCCGTCACCGCGATTTATGATCTAGCCCACTCCTCTCATCACGTGCTAAACCTGACTAGAGCCGCGCCACCGTGTACGACACCTCGTAACCGGCGACGTCGAGATTTATCTCCTACTTGCCACTTTATTAAGTCAGTTCTACCTTGGTTTACCTGCCTTTTGTTATGAACAACTTATACTGACGTATACTTTATAATAATAATATGTGTAAGATTTAAAAAAATAACTGAAATATTCATATATGTTAATAAAATGTATATTTTATATAATATTGAAATTACCTTATTTATAATGTTGACATATGATTTTATGATGTAACATTTCCATGTCTGTTCTATTTTCACACTTTTAAATAGTGTATGTATAGTTTATAGCTGGATTAAATTGTTCACGTCACTGATGTAGAAAATCTGACAAAGTCTCTTTAGTTGGTGTGCGCTAAGCTGAATGCTTTTATATTTCGCGTCAAATATAGCTGTGTTAGTACATCATGTTAATACTATGGAGAGAAGTGCTAGACACTTTTTTTATTATTATTATTCTTATTTTTTTTTTTTACTTTGACACTGATAGAGATTCTTGACTAAAACATTTTAAGGGTAAAATAACGCCACCAATGTTAAAAAAAATCCCTCACACAAAAGTTCTGAAAAAAAAAATTAAAATGTTCTCCTCTACACCCCCTATCAGTAGCTAAAATATCAGGTACACAAATACGATCTAGTTTTTGAGTTATGAATTTTTAAAGTTGAGATACTTTAACATGGAGTAAAGGAACTCCCATGTTAAATTAGTCAACTTTAAAAATTCATAACTCAAGAACTAGATCATATTTGTGTACCTGATATTTCAGCTACTGATAGGGGGTATAGAGGAGAACATTTTAATTTTTTTTCATAATTTTTGTGTGAGGGATTTTTTTTAACATTGGTGGCGTTATCTTACCCTCAAAACTAAAATAATTTTATTAACAGACATTTTATATGAAAAGTTTCTAGTTTTAACATTTAAAAATATATTATATGAATATCTAATTAATATACTTTACCTTAAAAAATAATTAAAAACACTGCAAGCTAAAGTTTCTTCTTTTTACCGTATATAAAGTAAGGATAAATAGGAATTGGAAATGAGATACATTTTATGTTATCAGCCCACAGGCACTGTATAAGAGAAAGTATTCAAGAAAATCTTTGAAGCTTTAACTTTGGTGCACATGCACTGCTATATTTGAGTATAAAAGATAAAACGCAGACGGGTAGCTTATCACGACGTATAATTTGAGCCACCGCTGCCATGTGTGTATATGTGCCAGAGAGGGAGTGTGGTCCTCCCTAGGGATGAATCCTTTAGTAGAACCGCACTTCCTGAGAAGAGCAGCAGCCTCTCTGAATTTTTACTATTAGTTCAGGTAGGTATGGGACGACGCCAACGGCACACTTATGGAGCATGCACTCTTACAATATATACATACTCAATTGCAAGAAAAAGAAATTCGATATTTTTAATTATACTAAGTGCTTCTGTAATGTTTTTTTTTCCCTCTGTACCAATATAATATATCAGTAACATCAATACTTATATATACTAACTTTTCCTCTCTGAAAGTCCAATAAGAACACAAAGTTTCTTATGAAAACATCAAAAATCTTCTAACTTGGAATATTCACGGAAACTGAGGGATATTTCTAGCAGATGACCAAGTTATCACCAGCACTTTGTCGTGCATTGACCTTACTTATAAAAGGCAATGAAAGAAAAGTATATTGGCTATCATAGGAAACTTTTTTAATATTGATATTGAAGGACTAGCAAAGAAAAGTGTTATTACTAAACTATAATATATAAAAAGTTTGCTTTTATATTTTTGTACTTTTTTCAATATTATTGATAAAAATTCCGTAATTTATATAATATGCAATAAGTTTAGTTGAATACAAACTAAAAAATACGATGAACTATTATGACTGTGTAGGACTGTCTCAACTGTAAATCAAGCGCTCTACAATTACGATATTTTATTTCTTTAGTATATTGTACTAACACTACTAACATATTCAAGCCATAAACTTTGCAATTGCATAGTTTAGAGAAACAAGCTTTAGCACTAGAGCTTTCGTATAAATATTGTGTCTCTTACTTCTCACCTATTTTTAATTTAACAGAGTGCTATCCATATATAGAGAAAAAAAAACAAGCATTATAGTAAATTTGTGAAGGTATTAGTATTTTTTGTTTCTTTTTTTGCTAGTGTAAATAATTTATATATTTTCCTATATAGTGTATTTTATTTTAATACAAAAATTATTCATGTATATAAAACAAAGGAATTGAGGGATTTAATAAACATCAAAGTGAATAAAATATTAAGATGATGACTCAACTCTGTATTTACTTGTTCACTTCATTTCAAAACTACATCTGTCAGTTAAAAAGAGCAGAAAATAAATGTTGTTGCTGTATATATTCTCCATGCTCCGACTTATTCGTACAAAACTATAACAGGGTTTCCAGTTACTAGAGCTGCGATGTTTGTTTTGACTTGAGAATATAAAAACATCGATATTCTTGTTAGAATCCATTTGGGAGTTGTGAGCGATGGTACAGAACGGAAGATCTAGCTGCTCCATTAGGCCCGTGGTGTCGCGGCTATCCTGTGAAGTCATGCAAGCGCCTCACGGGGCCTTGCTCTGCCGTTTCTCAGCTCAATACAATACAAGGACGTATTTTCAGCTCTGATAGTTTTCGTTTGACAGTATTCTGAATTATGAATATTTTACTGTAAATGTAAGTTATATCAAATTTATCATTTCATGACTAACAATTGATTCAAACTCTTAACAAAATAGCGAAATTGCTATTTTATACTACACTTAATTAATATCATAAATAATTATAAATATTATTATTATTACCGACTTCAATTATTATAGTATTACCTTCTTTAAACTTGATTTTGAATAAGGAAGAGTTTTTATGCTTAATTTTAAATTCAAAATGAAGCTCCCATATTGAATTATCCTCAAAATTCCAAATCTGCATCTCTTTTTCTTTTGAAGCTGCCGCTACAGTAAATACGCTGTTTAACTTTCGATATGTTCCAAGTGCAGTACGTTATATTCACTGAAATTTCTGTCATTAATGCCAGCACATTCCGCCTCTTCCTAGCACATTTTAACGTTGATTTACTTCATCTGCTGTCACAAACTTTTCTCTGACACATAATAAACTAGGCTCTAATTATTTTCCATTATTATAATATTATTACGCTGCTGTCATTACAAAGTTTGTTCATAAACAAAAGCGATCAGTGTAGAAAAAATATGTAGTAAGCCACCGAAGTACTAATGAGTAACATGGTTATATAGTCTAGACAATTATGACAATAGTTTTATTTCTTGTTCATTACTGTACATATATGAGTATAAAATACATGGAAAACAAGTGTGGTTATTTAGAAAAAATCCCTCGTAATATAAGCTAGATAGAAATTCGTCATATTCAACAATGTATGTCTTTCCGCCTTAGGTTATTGAATGATTGTATCACGTATAAAAAACATTATATCAGTTTCAGTTTAAAAAGGATTTATTGTATAAAAAAAACAACAATACAATAGTTTGATAGTATGACACAACCTGGTCACCACAAAATAATAAATGTGGCTTTTTTTTCTGTGGACAGCTAGTGTATTATTCATATATATCGTATACCATACGTATTTTTGTTCCTAAGATAGAGATTAATTACAAAAATTGAAATTTAATAGTTTGCAAGTATTCCTGATTTTGTACCATCATTGATATTCAAAAACTTTTCAGAAAGGACTAACGTAAATTTTTTTAAAGTTTTAAAAATGCTGAAAAACTTTAAATTTCCTAGAGTAATCTTATTTTTTGTAAACTGTAATTTAAGCTTTTCAAAACCTATTATATTTATTTTAAATACATTGCGATGCTTATGCATATATATCTACAACTCAATGCATGTGATTTGGCAAAGATATTTAATAACGCATTATTCAGTCTGCATGTATTTAGAATCCCTTGAAGAGGGAGATGGTCACCGCAGGTTAAAGGACGTTTTTCGAAAGCGCACCAATATTATCTTATAGACAAATTTTAATTTCAAAAATCTGTAACTCGCTGTAAAAAAAAAAAAAAAAGAAGACTAATTTTAAACAGTTTAAAGTAGTTGAATTCACCTAACCTCATTGAATATAGTGTCCTAAAAAAATCCCGCCAAAGGTGCAGTACTTTTCTTAAGGAGCGAAAGGAACGTTAAGTTCTCCCCTTCAATTTTTGTTTGTTTTTTGTTGTTGTTTTTTTTGCAATAGGGAAAATAGCATGGTGTGATAATACATAAGAATTTTAGTTGATCAGAGACCCTACAGAGACCTCCGTGTCTTATGGCCAGAAATTTGACCAGCTTGGCTGAGCTTCACTGTAACTGAGAGTTGTGGCGCCTCTGAATCGCAGCGGCACGGCGCGGCGCTGGCTGCGCGGGCAATTTTAGCCAGCAAGAACCGGGCCGTGCCGAACACTAAGCAGCGCCGCCACTCTCAATTACAGTGAAGCTCTGATCAAATCCCTGGCCATAAGACACGGAGGTCTCTGTAGGGTCTCTGCTAGCTGATGTTACATGCATGCACCTCTTGAACTCACAAAAGTAATACGTACATACAACAATGCAAAGAAGTTTGTATACTCCCAGTACACAGCGACTAGTAAGAAAATAAAAGTACTTTCACGTTTCCTGGTATGTCGATTCATGATAGCGACTGAACTTTGATGTGCCTTATTTTTTCAGACTTTACTATGTGTCCCTTTCATTTTTTTATGGAAGATAAAATATTTATAACTTAAAAGTAAAAAAAAAAAAAAAAAATGCAAATTTTCAAAAATGTGATAACTTAAATTTTAATTTAAACATTTCTAAATAAATTACAAATTAGATTTGGTAGAACTTCCAGGTAAAATATGGTTCACTTAACATTCTTGAAACTTAATGTTTATTTAACCAATTTAATGTGTATACATTTCACATTAGAAATAAAGAAAGTGTAAGCTCTCTGTAAGCTAAAAGTTGTGTATAGACGACTATTTTTATATTTCCTTTTAGTAAATTACTGTTAGTACAACTTAAATTTAACTTTAAAAAATGGAGTTTATATAAGAGTGTGTTTGTTATTTCGTTTTCTTTGACATTTATAACATAAATTTAATCATTATGTAAGACATGAAATTATGAGAGACACAATTTTTAATATTTATATATCTTACTTTATTTTACTCAAAGTTTGTCAAATATCGCAAAATAAAAAGTTGAGAGGAAAAAAATAAAATGATGAAAAAAACCTTCTGCGCAGATATAGTTCATTGCATAATTATCTAGATCGCATGATAATACTTTGATAACGTCTCCAATAAACTTTGTTTATTATACAACTCCAAATTAGATAGTTTATGAAATATAAAACCAACGCGAAATATGCAGAAATATGGTGTCGCTCATAAAACTCATTATTATACTTAAATTTTATTACGGTTGGTATTGAAAACATTCTATAATAAATATTTAACTCAGGAGGTTAAAGATTAGATTACATTTTTTTTTTCACTTCAGCCGTGAAATTCTGCAACCAGTTGGTCTTCTTAGTGCTGATGGTTGCATAGCCAGTCAGGAGTTCCGTCTCGGTCGTATTCACGACAGCAAGCTTCGATTGTCAAAAGGGAGACTGAGATTGAGCTTTTATTCGGTGCAGCACACCACACACAGACTACGATAACATATAAGGTCAAAGCTTTTCTCCCGCTTTGTTGGCTTGAGCCTCCACTGTCAGCGTAGATTGAGGCAATCTCTACGGACGCTACTAGTCTCTCGCGTCTAGCTGCTGGACCTCCTCGCGATACGCCATCGTTTCTAGCGTGGCCAGTAGTAGCACCAACACCACCACTAAGTCCGCTTCCCGAGGGAAAAAAAAACCTTCTCAACCAAGAAAGCCTCAACTCCCAATAGATTTTACGTCGTATACCCAAACACGCATGCATTGCAAAACAACACACTCACACTTTTACTATCTAGCTAACTTTATACATACGAAACAGCAGGAAAAAAATAAAAGATTGAGAGGAAAAAAAAGTTTTATATTCGATTAATTTATAAGGAAATAAAAAGTAAATAAAATAGACTTGGTTAGGATATAAATAAAGTAAAGCAGTGTGGTTTTCTCAGTTTTATTCTCAGATGAGTTTCCTCTCGCGCTGCTGCCGCTAATTCCCACGCCAAATATAAACTATATATGTTTTCCTTCAACGTGTTCTCTATACTGTGGCCTAGCCTTTGTTGTTCTGGATGCTGTCCCGACACGAGTTCATATGAGAGCAAACTGAGACTCCAGCGTATGTCTTAGAAGAATATAAATGAAGTTTTAGTGGCTGACGAAGACGTCACGCGGAATTACAAATTTCTCGATTTCCAGCTGATAAGGAAGTAAACAAAAGAGAGAGAAAAACGATGCTGAAACAAAAAGTGCCGCCAAAACTCGAGGGGCGGGAAGTAGTTGTTACAAAGCCGCTCCTCATTACTGCTCTCGTAAAATATTTAATATTTTTACACTCACTTGTATAATAAAATGTACCAGGGATACTAAAAAAATATATATTTACGGTGGTGCTCAGTCAAAAAAGACTAACTCATTTTATCTCGAGCCGAAATGGTCACTTTTGGGTTTCCAGGTAGAATTTTTTGTACCTGAAAAATCATAGTGCAAAAACTGTAATAAAGACTTATAATATAATTAGTTAGTCGGTTTTGAGAATCAGTGAGTTAAAATATATTACTCTTTTTTACATATTTTTAATATATATATATATATATATATATATATATATATATATATATATATATATATATATATATATATATATATATATATATATCTTTTGAGGAAATAACATGGTAATTGTGAATTATTTAATTTAATTAAATTTCAGTAATGATATAATTAATTTTATTAAAATTCAATTCATGTTAATGAATTTTATTAATAAGCCAAATTTAGTTTAAATTTTATTAGAATTTAAGCCTTCAACTTTATATTATTTGAAGAGGAATTTTCACTCCTATAGTCAATTTAATTTGTAGATTTTACATTGGTTTGTAATATATGAAATAAGTAAGTGGAAAATCTGGGTATAGAAAAGCCAATAATATATATTGAGAGAGAGAGAAAGAGAGGAAAGTTTGGGTTTATGTTTTTTTACCAGCACACTATCTCACATAATGTTATATTGTATTCTGTAAATCTTTGCAATCCTTCAAAGCCTTTGTTCAATTCGAGGTTTCCCTTTTATGGTTGCTTTCTCACTGATATGCTGACGTTGTTCTAAGAGCCTCCACAGTCTATAGCAGCAATGTATTTGACTGGCAGCATCGCTCGGCCATATTGACATAAGCCTATTTGAATCGCAGTAGCAGCTACACGAGGCGGGCTAGTCAGATCCCACCCCCCGGCCAATCTGTCTATTGACCATTTTCCTTTTATTCTGCTTGAACGGGAAATATTGTGTCTATATATATATTGAGCTTGCAAACTGGCTGGAGGTTCTCCAGCAAGAAACAGACTGAATACTTGGTGTTCGGGGTTTCCTCTGGATGCTGCTGCTATTGTTAGTCCACAAGAGAAATGTTATATATTCCCCAAGTTCTTGTTAGATCACTTACATCGTCTCAATTCCTTCAGTAAGATCAATGATGATCTTATACATTGAGACCTTCGGTAAACTTCAATTTGCTATAAATCAAAAATTTTGCCATCAATAAATATTTTGTGATCACAATATTATTATATGGCTTTTTTTATATATGTTTATTGATGTATATCACGCTATGGATTCGTATATGTATTTTAGGTCTTAATGTATACAGTGAAATAATAAAAAAAAAGCATATTTATATAATGATATATTGTTTTTTTTATATATATATACATATATTACATTTGTGTATATGTTATTCACTGGACACTTAAATTTGAAAACTCACTCGCAAATGTAAACGAAGGAGAAAAGTTTTATTTTTTTCATTTTTTTTTTTCTCCAGTTTTTACTTCAGTTTCCGCTTGTTTGCCCGGTTTCCCTGAGGACAAAAGCTTTCTTCGCTGAAGTAAATGTCCTCGTAAAATCTGCTCCGCCGTAAAAACGCTATCGATCTGATATAGCCTCTACCGCGCCTATACCACGTTGAGGGTGGTGGCGGCTGATTCCTTTCTCAGGTTATTTCACGGCTCCTGCACTCTTCTGCCTCGCGGTTCATCGCGCCCTCAAGTCAGTGTTATATGTCAAAAAAACTCTCACCAAAAATATTAAAATTTTTGCAACCATATACTTATTTCAAAATAATATGCAAACAGACATTATTTCCACATCATAAACATAGAATGGTGTGGAAAACAAGCTTTACATCATATCCACCTAAAAACTTCAGGAAGTTATATCTAGCCAGATTTTGTGGTAATCTATGCTTCTTATACTTCCAAATGGAACTATTTACACTGCCAAGAGGTACACGGGAAAAAATATAATATAATATGCCCGGTATTAACGTTAAAGAAATTGTGTTATAATTTTATTTTGATTTATTGCTAAAGGTTTCGTGCCCTATATTTCCCTATGTTAGCCCAAACGTATGGTCTCTGTAAGAAAAACGGTTGAAAATTATGCTGTCACCATGCTGCTTCCTAAAGATAACAATGTTTTATAAATTTTGATTTTTCCGAATTTTTGTAGAAATCATACGAAATTTAAATGCAAAATAATTAAAGTTTAAGGGGATTAAAATTCATTCTTTTAATTGTATTTGGTGTATTACGTTTTGGTATTTCTGGTAAGCAGCTGATGAATGCGCAATTTCCCCATCCACTCCCCCCAAAGACCGTACGTGCCTCAAGTAGCTGACCACACATCCAGAGCACTGCGAAACTCTCTGGACGAGATATTGTGCTTCATTTTTATTTATTTATTCATTTATATTTTTTTTTTTTTTTTTTGTGAGCGCTTGAGTTTTTATACCACATTGAAAAGGTAAGGTTCATACTCGACTTTCAACAAATCTCAGATAACATTTTTTTTTCCTTGTTGGTCACCTATATTTCGAACGTCAAACCTTCTGTTATCATTGCATAGTACAATTGATTTGCATGTTAAAAATATTTTACTCTCAATAAAAATAATATTTATGATCAATTCTAATCGTACCATTTAACCTCCTTGCAGTATTTTCAACTATACATACGTTTATAAAATTCACATCGTTTTGCTATGAGGTTTATATGGGCTGATAAGATTTTTTGGGCCTTTACTTAACATGTAATACCAGAGGCATACAAAGAAAGAATGTTATGAAAAACACTCAAGAAAATTATATACATGTTAACCCCTTATTTAATAAAACATAACATTTAATTTTTTTCCCTCTACTGCAAAAAAAAGAGAAGGAAATTTAACACAGAATAAAAGTCTTATAATGTTCTTAATACATAAATAAATACTATAATTTCGATTTAATTGCGCGTGGTGCAGTGAGGAGGAAGAGAGGGACTTTGCAGCATGCACCCCGGGCCGCGGCGACAATGGAGGCTGCTCACCGGGCTGTCCTAACGCGGGGATTGCGTGACCCGGGGAGGACGCCATCAATCACCGCCCGACGTCAGCGCCCAAGACCGACGGATATTCAGACCCGCTGATACGTACAACTTGCTGCAGAATGGGGTATGCGTGCAACAAATACTGCAATAGTCACGGAGCGTGGTAAATATTTGTGAATGTAACCGTTTTGAAGCAACATTTTGTAACATTAATAGTTGATTAAGATTGATAATAAATTGAAAATAAAATATCAGTTATAATACGTTTGTTTTTTAAGATTTGAATAATTTAAAATAAATAGATACCATTCTGAAAATTTATTTCTATATTTGTTTAAAAATATAGAAACTGACCTTTATATATAATAATATAATGTTATAAAAATGTAAATTGCAAATAAATAAAGTAAAGGAAATCGCTTTTAAACTTTCTCGTACATTTTCTATACTAAACTCGCGTATATACAATACATTATTAGAGTGTATATTAAAATTATGAAATTAAAATGTTATGATGTTTAATATAGTCTAAATGCATTTTGTGAGTCTGATCTCGTGTTTTTGCCATCCACTGTACCAAAGGGGCACGTGACCCCCCTCACCACCCATGCACGTCAGCGCTGCCTGCCTCCAAATACCGGAAACTTTATCACGTGGAAGTTTACGCCGGGGAAATTTCACTTTGATTTAGACCACATTGAATCTCCCAAGGTAATTTTTTATATTACAGATCTGAAATGAATGACTAGAATTTTCACTCTGAGTATTTGGCTGACAGAGGCTGCCACACATGAGTCACCACCGCTCGAATCCACATCAGGACATCAGTGTGCACTCTCGTCCGGCCCAGTAAACATGGCAGCGCGCGTGTCAATACGATTTCGAGTAGGATCACGTGTGCTTATAAAGCACCGCGTCACAAGCCGCGATTTGGTGATAAAAGGTGACTGGGAACATCGCACAACAAAGTGGGCAATCGTCTATTGTAGTTGACAAAACACAGCAAGTTAGTCTATTTACTGCAGGAATCAAAATTTTATCTCTCATATTGTTTAACTTTATCCTTAGAAAAAATACACGTTACACGAAATTTCTTCAGATATTTTCTGTTAAATTTCAAGACTTTGAATTTATTTCCATATTATAGCTATTTCAATTTATTTACGCTATATTCAATGAAATGGTGATAGTATTAACTGACTTTAATGAGGTTTTCTACTACAGTCGCAGTTCTGAAGACTACATGTTAGGCTGCATAGAGCGCCTCTCTGGGGCGTTGAGCTGCACATTACGTAGCTTTAGGCTGGCAAGCGCGGGAAGATTCCCCTGAGATTACAAGAGCACTCGCGCCCGCCGCCTCAATGGCGCAAATCAGCTACCGTTTCACCGTAAAGAAGAAGTATTTTTAAGCTGAATTGCATAAAACTCTAAATTTTTAAATACATTTCTGTGAGAGAAATAATTCTCTAAACTTATGTAAACTTTAAGTAAGCAAAAATAAATTGCCATCAACGTTTTTCTTTTTTAAAAAATACATCGTTAACGTTGTTTTGTGCGTGATTGAAAATATAAAATTCTATTTTATTATTAATTATTTTTAAACCCTAAAATTAATGAAAATTGCACGATGATATATATATTTATTTTACTTTTATTTTTAAAATCGTGATTTTTTTATACGTTGATATAAATATAATTAAAATGAATTCTACCCAGGAAAAATTGTGCTATTGCTGCAAAGTAAAAATTAAATGAAATGTCATTAAAAATTGGTATGAAGAATAATAAAATTTTAGTGAAACAGAAATAATTAATTTATATTTTTAACCATTTGTATACAATGTTTTTAAGTTATTTAAAAGCATGCAAAATAAAACTGAAGTAATAAGGAAGAAAAAAAAACAATTAAAAAGAGAGTAAGTTTTTAGTGTTATATACAAGAAAAAATATGAAGAAGCTTATTTTTTTTTATAACAACAATAATATTTATATAAATATGTATACAGTATTTATGTATATATAATTATAATACATGCACATAGCCAGGGGCTTACGAAGTTTGTTGACGAGTGTAACAAAGTTTTTTTTTATTTTTTTTTTTTAAACCATTATGGTGAAAAATAAGCAAGTTAATTTACATTTTTATTTAACATGTTCTCAAGAACATTTAAGCAGGACTGTTTTAAATTTGAAGCTGTTATTAGGGATAAATGTTGGGTTTACTGCATTTATTGTAAGATAAGCATTAATGCAGCAGCTCTTGAGCGTGCATGCAGCTGCACTTCACTGCTATAAATATCTTTCTCGCGTGCCTGCATGCCTCATGTACGTTCTAATCAGACCAGGAGGGGGAAACATTCAAGTAACAGCCAACAGCAATGTGCGAGTATAGCACTAATGCACCAAGCGAAGACTAAAATCTGAGTCATAAAACAATGGAGGGGTTGAATACTGCATGCCTTTTAAATAGAAATATTACTTTTACTGGAATAAGATTGCTTGCACTTTACCAAGTGTAAGTCTATTTTAATGCAACAGTTTGAAAAATTTTCCATTTCTAAAGATCAAGAAATGAGCTAACGTTATTACGTTTTTACCAATAACTTTTGCAATGAGAGTCCAGGTCGGAGAAACTTCTTTGCAAAAAATCTGATACGCGCGGTACTGTCAGATTATCATTGAATTAAACATTGATTATAAAAAACAGTCTAGACATCTTTAATTATGGAATTTTTTAAAAATTGAAAACTAGCTTATAAACTCAATAATATCCAAAGCTTTCAAAACTGGCAGTTATTTCATTATTTTCATTATATTTAACTTCTGAACTTTTATATATACTTTTAACTTTTAATATTATACAATATTCACGAAGGAGGCGGATAATATCAAGTTTTCTCACTTAAACATATTTAATGCCAGTCTCAATCAATGACACTAATCACGGTTAGTGAATAGTTGGATAACTTTCTAGATAAATCCTTCGTGAATCGTGCCCATTATATGGATAAATCATTGCAGTCAAATCTAATATTTTTTCTTTAATGTTAATGTGCATTTTTTCCCTGAATGCAAAATAATTTAAATTTTAGTTTAAAATAACACTATGTTCAGAATGTTATAATATATTTGAAACTTTTAGAAAATTCAAATTTAATAGAAAAATTATAATTATATTATGTATATTTTCAAAAACATGGTGTTGTAAATTTTAGGGTTGTATTTTTCTTTAAAAAAAAAAAAAAACTATAAATTTATTGGATAAAATAAATTATTATAAAAAAGACGAAAACAAGAAGGACGTATACATTTTTATGACAAAATAAATTTAAGATCCAAACAATTTCATTTCTCCTTCTTGTATAAATTTCTTTATGCTTTGTTAGCAAGCAAGTAGCAGTATCGTATCAGGGCACAATTGCACCAGCAGCAGCAATTGTGTTCATTCTCCCCACTCGCAAATGAGACGCGGGGACCGCCCTGGCAAGTGTCACAGAGTAACGAATTGTTCTCCACGCGAAGGAGAAGAGGACACAAAAGCAAGCGCCTCAGCATGAAATTTGCATTTATCTGCTGGCTGCTGCCACGGTGGCCCGGCCTCGGAATATTTATTTAAATTTCTTCTCAAGTGATATCTGATTGTGTCAGCTGTCTTGACTTAGCACGCTTACTGCTTAAACAGGAAAAATGCAAAGAGCATTCTTTTTCAAAATAAAAAATATATATTATTGTATGTATAAATATTTTTTTTCCAACAGAAGGAAAAAATCACAAATATAAAGCTTTTCGTTCTCCCCCTTCCATATAATAAATTGATTTACGTTTATTTAATGGAACTATTAAAATTTATGCATGAATATAAAATTATAATATCTGATTTTTTTTACTGATTGCATCAATGCTTTTATATAACTCACTTGCAATTCAGATATTATGTATTTAAATATATACGGTACAGTATTAAATGTGATTTTTTTATTGCATTTTTTATTATGTGTCACTTTGATTGGGTGTCAATGCAATAAAAAAGTTAAAAATCTTAATATGTATAATAAGCTTACTTGATTGAATAATTTATAGTCAGAAAGTAAAGAAAAAGTGTTAATAAAATATAGCACTATGTTTTGCAAATTAAATCGCATTTCAGTAAATTACCTACTTTTTTTTTAATTAAGAGCGTACCGTTTGTTCAAAAACCTACATATAAAATACTGTATTAAAACCGTTACAAGACTTTATTAAAAAGGTAAATTTTAAACAATTACAGCTTAAATTTTCTATTATTAGTAAAAATAAAAAATATAACCGTAACAATTTTATGATCGATATATTGTAACTAAAACTTGCAAATCTCGACAGTTTGAACCTTACTAACGCTTAAAGGACAACATAATATTTACATATTTTCTATTTTGGTGTAATGAGAGTCTTCTTTATCCCATCAAAGGAGTTTCGATTTGCCATGTCTTTACATTATAATTCACGTGACAACATACATCATCAGAACGCAGGAGCTATTTCTACACACTCTTTGACACTTTTTTTTTTTTTTTTTTTTCGGAGCAAAGTCACAATCAAAGTGCTCAAAGGTCAAGCACCAAGGTCAACACGGCACAGCACTCGAGGCAGTAGATTGCTCGCGACATGACTTTGGCGCCGCGGGATTGCCGCGAGCTAGAAGCTCCAGCACATTGTAACACAGACTACACAGTATAACCGCACCATGCACGTACACGCTTTAAATATTAACGCCTCACAAAGTTGGCCGCGGGATTAATATTTAATACGTGGCGGCGGGTGGCAACAAGAAGAAAACTCTGTACACACACCTAACGTATATTTATATTTATATATTTCTAGATAGAGATACGTATACATCACACAAGAAAAAGTAAGTATATACTATATATATATATATATATATAGTAACAGCATGCTGTTACTTTATGCTGGTAGATTCTGCATTACCTTTATACCAGTCTGCTAGCTGTTAGTTAAGTCCTTAGAGAATGTGTATATAAGTCTGAAAATAGGAAGAGGTTTGCTTGCAGGCAAAGCAGCAGCCAGCACTATTGGGATGTTGCTTTGGGATTTTCACCACCATCAAAAACTGACTTAGAAAATATATATTATATATATATAGACTCTCATCTCTCTATATATGAAAGTGAAAATTAATATTATGAGTCTTAAAACTGCCTCTGACATACAGATATTCGCTAGAGAATTATAAGTAAATTGAGCCAATATATATACGAAGACTGCTGTCTGAGCTGAGATTCATTTGTGGCTGACGTTTCTGATTAGCTCGATTAGTCTCCGGCACTATAAGCCACTAAGTACACGACTTGCTGCAGTAGCAACTTAGCCTGGTGTGACGGACCGGAAGATTACATGGGATTACCGTACAGTTCGTGTGATACCTTTAGCACACAAGTTCTAGGAGAGAGTCGACACAACTTCCTCCACTTTGGTGAAACGTCATAATAAAAATTATGACATCTCAGAAGCAAAAAATCGATTAGCTCTTATGAATAATTATAGTATGTAAATTAAGTGAGGGAAATACGTAAGGGAAAAGGTATTTTGTTATAAAATCCATCAGTCAGTCGAGATTACATTACACATCCATTGTTAGTTTCAAGCAAAAGACAGTGTGTCACAAACGTAAATGCTGAAGATACAGATTATATGCAATAATATTACATTACCTATTATAGTATAGAGTATTGAGGGATTAAAACGAAAACCAAACATGTTTAGAAATGATCCATGTATATATATAGATGAAAATTAATAATTATTATTATGACTGATAATTAATAACGAACAATTGTGTAATGCCATGCAAATTTAATATTTCAACAATACACTATTAGTCCTATGAACCATCTAAATTTAACGTTTTTAATCCTAAAATAAATTCAATATAATTATATTGAAAAAAATAATGTTTGTGTTTATAAATAATAAATTAAAATAAATTTTATAAAAAATGAATGCCTCTATATAATAAAATATATTTTTGTTATTTAATTTTGTTATTTATATTCGGAATAATTTAAGCACATGGAAGCAAAAACAAATTAATATATTATAGATACATTATTAGCTATTTGTAATAAAATAAAAGGTATAGTAAAATTTTAAATATTTCAAATTATTATTATAGGACACTCTACAACTGAAAAAAATTAATTAATTAAAAACTATTACTTCATTTAAGACAAATTAAATAAAAGAAATCAAAGGTGAGAAAACTTTGATAAATGGAGAAGGGGTAAAAAAAATAGGTTTCTGAACAGGAAAATTGTTTATACACTAAATTAGAAAATTTCAAAATTACTATAATATAAGGACTATTTTGTACATTTTGTACATAATAGGTGCGATTCACGAAGCAGTTGGCCAGGTTTCTAACCACGTTTAGCTTAATCACGTTTAACTATACCTGTTTAACGTGTTAAACCACCTAGTTAAACGTGGTTAAGCTAAACGTGGTTAGAAACCTGGCTAACTGCTTCGTGAATCGCGCCAAATGTAGTTGTATTTATGTTCAGAAGAATTAGGTATATGTAACTAAATTAAATACTATTTAATAATAAATCAAAGCAAAAGACGCCTTAAAGAATGCTCTGAACAAATCAAAGACTAATCCCAGAAGTAGCACAATGTAGAAAAAAAAAAAAAATTACTATTAAAATTGATATTTTAAAACTTTGCAGAGGATAACTCCTAATAATTATAACAAAAATTTCAGTTTTAAAATACTAAGGCATGCACTTCCCTGGGATAATCATCTGTTTGATGAGCTCTTTGCAAGGTCACTCACCTAGGTCCTGGATCTCGCAGGGTAGCACCAGGGTGTCTCCGATGACGACGCGGAAGGTCTGACCGCGACTCAGGAAGCGCGGCACCATATGGTCACGTGGTTGTAGCTCGCGGCGCTGCGATTGTGACTGGGGTGGTAGCGCTAAAACAAAAACACCAACAAGTGAGCATGTGGTACTTCAAATAAATGTGTTTTGTAACAAACGTTCATTTTTTTAAGTTTAAACGATCTTAATGAAATTGCACTTATAAACTGTTTCAGGTATGAAAAAATAATAATTTAGTTATCAGTGATATTGCACATGCAGTTCCAACTTGTTTCATATGAAATCATTTGCTTATAAAACGATGCGTATAATTTTTCATAGATTTTCAAAGTACTTTAAAGTATATTCAGTTGTAGAACTCCTTAAAATAAATTCACTTAACTAAATGCATGAAAATGCATAATTATACGATTACATCTATATATGTTAAATAAAACTTCTTCCTATATGGTAGCTTTAATAAATTTTCATTTTGACAAAGTCTGCAATCTGGATTACGATTATAATTAGAGACATTTCACTCTGGTGACATAAGTTTATCGTTAAAATAATGGACAGCTTACGAAGAATAGCACTCAATGAAAATTTGACGTTTGACAGCTGCTGTCTTTTTGAAAGGTGAGATATAGAAAGTTGGAAAAAGCAAATCAAAAATTCAGTTCCATTTCAATTTTTTCCTCTCAATGACATAACTACTGATTATCATTGCATTAATGATCAAAAATAATTATATATATCCATATTAAATTTCATTATCAAAACATCGATATCACATTATTATTTTCAGAGACATGGTAAGTCTATTATTATGTCTATGATTATTTTTATTTATTTATATTTTTTTTTAGGAAAAAAAAAACATTATTTAAAAATATCATTAATATCAGATTGTGAACTTTCATTGAATTTAACCTTTTTGCAATTTTGTAGCAGGTTTATTTGAGTGGTTGTAGGACTCCTAGCTCCACCCTAGCATGTGAGATGAGTCGCGAAGATACGCTTGGAGCCTCCTTCGTCACACACACACGCACTTCGTGGCCCACTACACTCGACATTTACTGCTAGATGTCACACACTTTGATCGCCGTCGCTCCATAAAACGATCCACACTCCCAGAGGCGGTGGAGAAAACGAAATATTGGCAAGCCATCTTTACGATCAACCCCCCTATTTTTTTTCTATCATCGTCCCCATGATGATTCCATCTCATATCCCATACCAAAAATTTATCTTAAATATTATGTTTACATAAATATATATTTTAGAACATGTTTTAAATTGGTATTAAAGTTTATTAAAGTGGCGTTTTATTCACGTTTAAAGTAATTATTATTTCATTAAATTGAAGTTTGCCAAAAGTATATATATATATATATATATATATATATATATATATATATATATATATATATATATATATATATATATATATATATATATATATATATAGTGTTGGGATAAAAATGAAAAGATGAGTAGAGGGGGCAGAAGTGGGGGGAAGGGGTGATATAGAGGAAGTATTTAATGAAGACTTAATAACTTGCCCTAACTGGTAAAAAAAAATTCAATGTTTTAATAAAATAATATTTAAAATTCATCAAATATCTGACATTAATACGTATAATCTTATTTAATTTTTTGTTATATAACGAACGCGCATATATTGGTAATAAAATTAAATTGGAAATATAATTAAAAAAAATTATTTCAATATTCTTTATGAGAGAATTTTTTTGTTAAAAATTATTGATTTTATTTCTCATAGCATGTTCAAATATTGTGTAACTAGCTATATACAACTTTCTGACTCCTGGGAAAAAAATTCTACATCATGTATAAAATTATATTAACATGGTAATATTGGCAATTACATTTCAAAATACAGACGTCAAAGAAAAAAAAAACTATTGTGTCAAAGAAACAGTAGTACTTATTCTATGCTGTTATAGCGCTCGATTTGCGTAATGAGTTTGGCTTACAATGAATGTTCATTACAGTTGAGACTAAATATATATATATATATATATATATATATATATATATATATATATATATATATATATATATATATATATATATATATATATATATATGTAAAAAAAAAACTTCAAACAACATAGAGAAAATATTTAAATTTCAAAACATCATGAAAATCTATTCAAATTAAAAAGAACACATGAAATGTATGATTATTGACAATGTTTTTTAACCTGCGTTTCTTGAAATTTAAATACGAAAATTTATTGTTGGACATAAATATATCAAAGAGGGCGAAGCATTTTATTATTATTTTAACAGGATTTCTCCGTACATGGAATTAACAAGCAATCAATTAGTATTATCAGAGAAGCTTTATTAAAAAAAATAAAAAATCTTATTTTTTTTAAATAAAATTATTAAATCGAACTCTCATTTAATATAATAATTTATTAAACACGCAGTAAATGCATAAAGAAACTTTTTTTATATATAAATCTGATATGTACATGATCTATAATTGTAAGACATCATTCTAACAATCATTTTCAGGAGGGTAATAATTCTTAAGCTACATTAGCCGGTTTGGGGCGGGGCCGCTCACGGGTCAGATAGCACGAATTTCCATAGCTGCGGTGGTGGCCAGGTGTCGGCTTATAACGAGCGATCAGCGGGAATTAACGCTGACATGGCACGCCACTCGAGATATACTTACTACAACCCTTACTGCAATACAACCTCCAGAGCAGTAGAGCAGTATACGTGCTGCGTCACGCCCTTTTAACTTCAAATGATAAACAAATATTTAATTTAGATTTTTACTTCCTTTGTTTGTTTATTCAATTTTGGAAACTAAAATGTGTGAAAAGAATTAGTTTGGTAAATATTTTGTTTTTATTATCTCTTTTTTTATATGGTCAGTCAGTACAGAAATTTTAAAAAAATAGTGATAAAAAAAAGACCAGGGGAAAATGAAAGTATAATCCAGATTTTTTTTTTTAAAGTTTAAAAGTATACCTTTATATATAACTCAATTCTTTATCTCCTACCATGCACCTACCTGGTGTTTTTTCACACCCATGGCATAGTAAAACTCGTGAATTATCAAAACTTCAATCTGTTCTCATATATATGAAATTTTATGGAATTAAGAGCCTTTATATTTTGAGCTGCTTTTTCTTATTAAATTCAAAGTGCAGTTGTCCTATTTTTGCCCTTTTTTTTTAGAGGGGGGGGGGGGCGGGATGAAACAAAAGTTAGATTGAAAATGTAATTCATGAAAATAATTTTGTTGTGCACAATACATCACGCTATAAGTTTACTATCGTAGAATGATATAAATAATGAATCAAAAAATAAATATATATTGTATACCTCTCTGTACAGAACAGAAAAAATACGTTATATCGATACTACAACAATTCAAGTGGGGACACAAAGAGATACAAATAAAGCTGCCATTGCCAACTATGTCTAGAATAAAAATGTATATTTTCTAATTTCATCTCGTATCAGTGCCAATGCACGCACAATACATTCTCTGACTTGAATACATTATATTATAATTACACATTTATTTTGTGTAATATTGAATTTAATTTCATGCAAATGAAAGATACTGTATTACAAATTAGCGCTGTAATTTCACTATTCTGTACGCGTTTTCATATAACATATTCTCTCTATATAATAATAGTACCACATAGTGTGACATTTTAAAACGAACTTCATGACGAAGTGTTGTTTAATTATACTCACCAGAGATAACATGCGTTTTTTTTTTTTCTTTAGTTTGTCACGCCAGCAATATATAAACATCACGATCCCCGTAAACGTGTGTTAAATTATACATTAAAGTGATATACTGCAGACAACATGAGTGGCAGATCAAAATCAGAGTCGAGTGATGTGGTCAGGATTTACGTGTTTTAGTGGTTTACTATATAGCTCCAGCCATGTTATACAATAACAGTTTATACAGAATATAACCAATTGAAATATCAATATTGTTTATCATATAGTGTCATTAAAAATAAAATTATATCCACATGTGTTTTAAAAAAAAATCACATTAATATTTATTTGTTAATATTATCAAATATTTGAATTGTTAATTGCATATTATTAAAATGTTAATAATTTAGTTATGTAATTAATTATATTTCAATATAAAAGGTTAACCATGATGAAAATATTTTCTGTATATATATTAAATATAATTATTAACAATAATATTATCACAGTTATATTATATATTTATATAGAGCTCTGTGTATTATATTTTCATTTGTCCATTCTCTATGTATGTTTATTAACTAATTATACTATTCTGTATTTTAGAATTATTGACTAAAACAACTACTTTCATTATATTACAGTACCTAATTTCATAATATAACATGTATTAGAGTATTAATTTATCGAGAGCTGATATCTTTCTTGTGGAAGAAGAAGACAGAGTTAAAAATATTCAGAAAAATATCAATGATGGAACTTAAGTTTCAATCAAACAAATTTTAAATTTCATATACATTTAAAATTTATATTCGAAATGGGTAACTAAATTGCACTTTCCATAAAGGTCATGCAAGGTCTTTTATTGCCCAATATAAACAGTACACTGAGGTTTACGTATGGTAATTCAGCTAATTAGCAGTGTTTACAGAATGCTTCTAGCAGAAAGGGTGCGAGACCAGTTGCGAACGTTGAAAATAAACACATCACTGCGTGACGCAATTAACGTCGGGGTCAATTGTTAACTTGTGATCATCATTAAAATAAAATGTCATGCATCAAAATTACATTTATAATATACGACTGGAGCCAGCATTAACCCCCGAATTTAACTTCTTAGGAACGTTTTTAGACTGGGAGATGTTGTTTGGTTGTTTCCTCTTCCAAAATACTGCATGCATATTTTTGCTTTTATGAGTTCCAGTAAATCAAGCTGGGATTCAGCATACGTTAAGCACAATATACAACTTTAAAAAAAAAAATAGTTTCAAACATAACAGTTTTTTATTGATCTTGAATTATTACCAATTAATAGACACAATTTAATGATTTTAATTTAAAACAGATTTAGTCTTAAAGAGCGGGCCAGAGAAAATGGTAAAGTACTGTCTCATCAATGAACTTTGACTACGTCTGGACAACTTAAAAACTATATGACACAAGGTTACGACATTTCGTACACTCATTAAAAGTTGTTACGGTCACTTAAGCGAAAAGTATTAACTCAAAGTAGGGCGAGTTAGAAAAGTTTTTTTGCTCAGTGCTAATAACTACTTCACCATTGGTCATGAAGATGCAAACGGTCTGACACTGGTGAACCGATGACGTCACAGCTAGCTTGCGTGACCCGGAGGCTAACTTCCGTTACTGCCTCATATATGAAGTACGAGCTCACATAAAGAAGATGTCTTGCAACAGCCCCGGCATATGGGGTAGCCGCTCGGCTGTATAACCCTTCTAATTTATCATCCCTCCTCCTACTTCTTCACGCCACCACAAACCCCCCTGTAGTTTATGTTTGTCTCTCTTGCATAATATAAAACTCACTAGATTTACAATTACTATTGTTATATGAATTTACTGCATAGGGGTTAAAAATAATACTTGGTTTATATGATTTGATTACAATTCTCATTACTGTATATTAAAACACATTTTTTTTTTAATTATTCTAAAATTAATTAGAGACTACCAACAAGGTTACATTTCAGTGCGTATAACATTTGTTGCAAGTTAGATACATTTTTATTATATTTCATAATTATATCAACGAGAGACGAGAAACAATTGCGGGAATGAAATAGTTGGAAGAGAGAACGAGAGAGAGAGAGAGAGAGAGAGAGAGAGAGAGAGAGAGAGAGAGAGAGAGAGAGAGAGAGAGAGAGAGAGAGAGAGAAAGGAGGGGGCGCCCCCACGTGCATGGTACACGTAACAAAAGGCGATGCTGCTCGTTAGCGCGGGTGGGAACAACTGGCTCGTCTCTCTTGCGTTCGTTATAACTTCACGCGATCTTATCTGCCAGTTGATTCCGTTGCTACCTTACCTGTCCGTCGGCCGCCCGCTTGCCTGCCTGTGCGGCTTCCTGCTCAAATCTAGCCTTTCAGTTTTAATAATCGTGTTTGCCTCATTTAAAAATTATTGTTACAAGTCCAATTGTTATAAAAATAGCTCATACACTTATATATAATTTTATATGTTAAAATGTTCCGTCTGGTCTAACGTATATTAAGACTGCTGGTGTTATTTTTCGTTTATATAAAAAAAATTGTATTATGTTTTATTAAAAATATAATTTGCTTTACTTGCACACACATTAAATAATCTAGAATTCGGTTTGTTGTTTTTTTTCTGTCATTTTCCATATATAGAATTGATACATTTTTTTTTTTTTTCAAAATATACATAAACCATTCAATTATTAAAAATAAGAAGCTGCGCACCATCGACCCAAATTCATGTTTTCAAATTAAACTTCTGCAATTAAGAGCTACGTATGTTCATTTAATATATCGATGTATATTTAAAATCTGAGCAATTATTTGTAAGATAACATTATTATCAAATACTTTTATTATTTCGTACAAGCATTCTCCATTTCGTACATTAGATAATGCATAAAATGCTACTTTTTTACATATAACAAGTTATATATAGTTTCTAACGTTTAAATTATTCATTACATCAACTTTTGTCTCACAAATTCTAGAGGGACTGCCATATTTTGATGTTTTTTTTATCGTTTCAATTCGAGAATCGTATTGCAAAAATGAGGATGGTATTTTCTACCAAACACTGCATTGTACAGAACAAACACGATGAAAACAACATTAAAAGTAACTGGTAAAGTTGATAAAAAAAAATCATGGTAAGAAATAGAATTTCACCTAAAATCGATATAATAGTTTATTTTTTTATTATTAGTTCTATTCTACAAGCTCTTAATGCCATTGGCTTGGTAATAAGGTCCATGTAAGCGCTGCTCAAGAAGACAAGTACCCTCTAGGGCCTCGCCTTAGGCCCAGCTCTTGTGAGTAGCAGGACGCAAGCGTGGGCTCGAAACAACGCCAAGTCCAATTAAAATTATCGCGCGCGATGATCTGGGATCTTCTGGCAGTCCCGAGGCGATCGTGGGTTTATAGTTGAGAAGAGAGGAGCGGTGAGCTTGGGAGCTAGCCTTCACGCCTTACCAGCTGTCAGGACAACGTGCTTAACATGCGTCATGTCATATACAGATATACGCTGTTTTCAGGTGTGCTGTCTACTCAAATCGTGTCTAATTGGGAGAACGAGGTGAGACTTTTCTTCTGCAAACTACATTTCAAAGAAATAGTTTTATAATTTTATTCAAAGAGAAATGTGAAATTAATAGTTTTTTTATAACAGAAAATATTAATTAAATTTTACTATTATAACTTTTCCACTTCGTACATATATTTTTGTTCTTTTAATTATTTGTAAAAGCTATAAAATTATAATGCAATTTACATTTTAAACAAATATAATAAGAAAGAATTAAAATAGAACAATTTGTTTTTGTACGTTAATAACAATTAAAAAGTTTGTTTACTTAATTGTATAATTAATTCCACTTTTTTTTGTACATTAATTTGGTTTCAACACTTTATAAATTATAATATACTGTAAGATTGTTGGATCTCAGCTATAAGATATGCTATGAGGCTGCGTGGTATCAATTTCGTGCTTGTGCCGCGGGCCAAAAACAACAACGGTGGAGTTCTCGCCAATTTGGATAACGAGTCTGTCTCTGCAAGCTTATAGCTTATTTACGATGTTCTTTTTTTTATTTTCTTCATTGAAATAAATGTAATAGACCAGTTGGAATCTTTTTGTGTATATTTTATTATAAAGAATGTTGTTGATATTATCTTGTCTAACTTCGATCATACAATTAGGATATTTCCTAAACAATATTGTTCATTTTTTTTTATATTTGAACTACCATAAACTGACTGATATATTATGTAAATTTATATAACATTTTTATATCCAATTATAATTTATATAGTAACATAAATAATATATTTATAACAATGTCAAATCAATTACAATACATCAATTTTTATAACCGTGTGTATAATTTTATATTATAATAATTTCTTAAACATTTTAAAGGTATATGTATATAGTTCGCATGAACATTGCAGTAATATTTAAAGGTAATATCAAGTTATTTATTTGTATTATAACTTTTTTACTTGATACATGTTGTATTACATATTATTTTCTCCAATATAACCTATATATTTATATAATATAACCTTATATATTATATAAGATTATTTTTTAAATAAAATTTCTCGTGTTATTTTAGAACATAATTATAAACTTTTATACATTCAGAAAACTTTTAAACTCTTGTATCTTCGTATACCATTTTAGCTGGAATTAACGTAGTAAGTAGAATATGAATGTAAAAAAAATTTATAATAATAAAACAAATGTTTGAATTCTATGTGTCATACACGCTATAGTTTTAATTTCCTTTCATCACAGTGTTGCATGTGATGACAGTGGCGTGCCGTGACCTGGAGGACTAGGCAAGCAGACGAGCGCGAAGCGCGAGCCGTCGGGGGTTCCAGGGGGGGGTGACCCCCCTGGCCGCCGGAGGCGATTTTTTTTTAATTTTTGTAATGGAAAATACCTAATTTTTATACGAAAAATGTATTTTAAATCGTAAATAGCTAATACTTTCTAATAATAATAATAAAAAAATATTCTTACCTTATTTGTAGGACAGCTCGATTTGCCTAGGTTTTTGACGTATGAAATGATCAATTACTCGATCATAAAAATCTGGCTTGCTCTTTGCTTTACGAATTATGTCCTTTTCAATATAAATCTTACATTGTTAGCTAAGGCCTGCAATCGTTCCTGGCCCATAGTTGTTTTTGACAATTTTTTTTGACGCGATTCATAACCGAGAATGATCGCTCAACCTCAACATTTTGCAATATTAATTAGAGAAAGACAAAATAATTTACACAACTGCTCTGCTCTTCATAAGCTGCGAGACTAAGAAAATACCTCCAAAACTGCCCCTATGCTTTAAGTTTTACAGTTAGGGTATATTTCATTTTATTTTACATTTTAGTAAATAAGGTTTAATATTCTATAAAATTGTAAAAAAATGGCTTGTCTCAAGTGGTGAGGGTTCATAAGAGTTATTTTTCTATCATATTATAAGGGATGAAGGATTTTTTTTATAATTTAGAACTGTTGACAAAACCATAGGAGCCTTCCATCACATGTGGGAGTGATAGCCGACACGTCCAGACAAGTCAATTTTTGTCCTGGTAACAAGAAAGAGCAGTACTGCAAATTTTTATTAACATTGATAAATTTTTTGTTGACAGTGAAGTAAATTTCCTTTTTTAGTTGATCGATTTTAAACTATTTCCATAATCATATAAAGACACAAAGCTGCATGTAAATAAAAATAAAATATATCGAAGGTCCCACCTGCCTCTATCTTTGCCTTGCACGCCATTCATACAGTCCAGACCTTCTCGTACGTATACCTAGCAGCAACCCTCAGTGTTAAAAGTATAGGGAGATTTTCCTACAGCGATATCTTTACCGCTGCAGTAGCGTCCATATACTGCCGTGTTAGAGAGCTGAGCTGCCTCTTGCCATATGCGGCTAACAATTCCTATACGAAAATATAAGCTAGCTTGCCTAAAATAAAAAGGCATACACTACAAATACACAGCTTGTAACTTTTCGATATATTACTTAAAATATATATTTTTTTTTATTTTTTTAATCTCTAAATATTTCTAAATTAATTATTTTTGTTAAATTTATCTAATTTTTATAATAAGATTATTTAAAAAAATTACTCTAAATCATTACTGAAGCACTGCTTGCCTTGCTTAGTGTGACGGCACGCCACTGTGTGATGATTATACAGTACTGTGTGAGGTCGTGACAAGCAAACGGAGCGAACAACTTTTTAGCAACACAAACATACACGCTATAGACCCTAGGATTACATAGCTAAGTGCACGAGGTCGCGAATCCCGACAAAACACTGAAAATCTATTACTGGTAGCACGGACTTGTTGCAGAAGGATTACGGCTTGAAACTTTGCCTGTAGAGTATCGTCAGACTGAGTGCCCCTAAAGAATGTTGTGGTAGAGACATATATAGCACCAATGTTACTGAGAACAGCTGTCACTGGAATACACTTTGAATCAAACAACAAAACAAATTAATTTCATGCTTTATATATTATGAAACTGCGCGTGTGCAGTAACGTCGTATATGAAATAAAAATTTGTTTAATATTCAATGAAATGAAAAAACATTATAAAATATCTTGTGAGCGCATAAACATGATTTCGAATCAATATTTATGAATCTAAAAATTGATTTTTTTTATTGTTATTCAAATTATTTTGTGTTATCTTTTCTTTTAACTGTATTTTTATTTTATCTCCAAAAATCAAATTTAAATCAAATTATTCAATTTTTTCTCATGCAGTATATAATATACATCATCATGTATAGTATATTAAATCGAAGTAATATATTATAAAAATATATCGTATATTATTGGTAAATATATAATTATTATTATTTTTTAAAAAAAGTGTTAAATGGTAATTTATTTAAATATGTTAAAATTTGAAGTACTCAACGATATCGAATATTACATCTAAAAAACATGGAAAAAATCTGAAGAGTTGAAAATAATGTAAAAAAATATTACTTTTCCTGATACTATCTTGCCGATGGCTGTCAGTAAATATCAAGGGTAGGTCTCACGAACGTCAGTTTTCATTTCAGAGAAGAAATTTAAAGTTATCGGCGAAATCACTTTCAGCAGCATCTCCTGTCTCAACAAAGCGTATATCGATGTGAAGCGCTGCCACCTTTTACATGACGTCGTTTCTTCAAACAATATTAACTTTGTAATTAGAGTAGATATATATTTGGAATGGATACCTGAGTATCTGGATATCTCTCTATCCCTTTCCCTTACACATTAGAAAGAGAGACAAAGGCTCTGATCCAGAAGGCACAACAAGAGCTCTTCTCTCTCTCTCTCTCTCTCTCTCTCTCTCTCTCTCTCTCTCTCTCTCTCTCTCTCTCTCTCTCTCTCTCTCTCTCTCTCTCTCTTATGTCTCACCTGACGATGCAATAAACAAGGTAATGTGTGTCCACCGGTCCCCGCCCAAGTGTCGGGTTGCCAGGAGTATATATATTATACATTATATAATCACCTGCAGCAATCCAAGCAACGAACACAATCGTCCCCAGCAAACCATCTGCTACGTCAATTCCCACAACACATTTAATTTAAATTTGAAATTGAATTTGTATATATACACACACATTGATTAAATGACTATACCATTAAATAATAAATAAAAAAAAGTTAACTAAAACCTAAATTATATTATAATACGATGAGATAGCTAGTTTCAATAATATATATCATCCTAACTTAATACATAACTATATTATATTTTATTATTATTTATTTTTGAATAGATATTTTAGCTAAAAGAGTTCATCATAGTATAGGTTATTCTTATCTTGTCATGTCCAAAACTTCCATTCATCATTTGAGAAGAGGAATAAAACGTTCAGTGAGGCAAAAAGTAACTGGCACATATGCGTGGTAATAGGATTACATGAATATCAACCACCGCCTCCTACACGCAGGCTACAACAATACATAGACAGCAGCAGCATCAGTAATGTTACCATGGAGACGCATCATTGTTGGGAGTGGCATTGTTTGCAACAGTAAAGCCGCAAGAAATTCTCATCTCTCTCTATGTGCCTAGATTACAACAATTGATCTGTAGAATGCCGCAAGGTCTTCGTCACTATGTCTCTTTCAAAATGAGAAACTCTATTCAAGCATTCTACCTCAACTCTATGTGCTAATGTATATAATCAACTTAATTAATATTATACTGGAAGGCGAGAGATAATTACAATTAACTATATTCATCAAATCTGTATAAAAAAAATATAATAAAAATTAATGTAAATAAGTCAATGATTAAAAAAAAATAACTGAGTCGTTAAATGTGTATTGAAGCATAGCGTGAGCTCATTAAACTTAACTTAAAAGTAAAGTATATAAAACTTGGGATAGAGAGCACTTCATTGTATAAAATTGTATATAAGCACTCTCCAACATGCATGGTTAGCGTTGGTTGCGGCTGAGCACATAACCTTATTTCATGGGCTTGGATGCTCTACGCTTTTGCTATATAATAGTATATAGGGGTGAATAAGAAGAAAGAGAGAGATAGAGATAGGTATCTCAGCCTATTATTCAGAGTTTCATGGCCTCGGGGACGGAGAGCTTAGGTGGGCATTAGCATTCACGAGGTAAAGTTCGATTAAAATCCAATAAGCTGCGGTAATTGGATCGGCCGCCGCCACCGCTGCGCCGCTCCGCAGTGGTCCGTGGAGATTAGCTTGGCGGCCACTGCAAGGCCCGGGTGGACGGTGCCGGACCCAAAAGGAGGCTGGCCACTCAGCACATTGCACTTGTCAGCATGCACTAGCCCGAACCCCCCCCCCCCCCGACTCAGTGAAGAAATTGATAGATGATTTAGTAATACAGTGAATAATTTTAAATTTATATTCTATTTGTATTAGTAAGTTAAAATAATCAAATTTCAAGTATAACGGATGTAAATTTAAATAATTATTATTTAAATTTATTTATTTATCTAAATGTCACCTCACCAACTTCACAAAATTCAATTATTAAAAGACGAAGTTTAAAATAGATTAAAACCTTTTTTATTTGCCTTCACTTATAACTGCCATTTTTTCTATAATTATTTGGATACATATTTTTTCTCTCTGATATGTATACAATTTTATATTTAATAAATTTACTAATGTTTCATATTCTTACGGTCTTTATTAATTATTAAATTGATTATGTTTTGCTTATTCACAGTATTAATTAAAATTAAAAACGTTAATTAACACTTAAATAAATAAAAATATGTATTTTGTGAAACTAGCTGCATTGCATATAATAATATAGACACCATACTTTCCAACACTGAATCATGAAGCCTTATAAAATTTATAAACTAACACCTATAATTATATTTAATTACATTTCAGTGTAGATAGAATTAAACTAGACTACATACTATAATAAATTTGTATTATTTTTTTCTAAACACTGATATATCGACGAAGAAGTAAGAAAAGTTTTCTAATTAAGGTTTAAAAATCAATAAAATAACCTCTAAATTGAGCCTTATAGGCTTTGTTTACTTTTATAATAACAAATAAAATCAGTATGATGTATAATGTGTTTTGTGACTTGTCTTCACGGACGAGTTTTGATCTAAAATTTATAATGTGGGCTCGCGTGAAGGGAACAGGCATGAAGGCGCCTTTAGTGACGTAAGACAAATCTGTGAGATCACGTGATGAGGGCCTCCAGTGAGCAAGCAAGCTAGGGCAGCTGGAGAAGAGCCCGAGCGAGCAAGAAAGTCAGCCACGGGACGTCGGACCAAGATAAAAATTAATGACTCCCCGCAGAGAAAGAAAATGAATTAAACAAGATTGAAATGACTTTTCCTTTTGTTTTCATGAACTTAAAACTATTTTATAATGAAATAAATTATATTATATATATATTTTATATATATTGAAATATTAACTTTTTTACACTAGACAAAAAAACAATTTTATATTATATTAGAAGAATAATAAAATAAAGTTTAAATTGCTATTCAATAAAATTAAAAAAAAAAACATTTTTATGAGCACTTAATATTATACAATTTAAAATGTAATTATGTAATAAAATTAACCATCATGTTCTTAATTTTATATATAACTAAAATTTTAATTAGTATTTTTATGTACTAAAATAATGATGCTCATAATGTGTATCAATAAAAGACAATTTGATTTCGATCTCACGCTGTGTAGGTAACGCTTTGATCTAGCTGCAGGGAGCGCATCTTGCTTTGACTGCATGCAGAATTATGCACGCGGTGATGGCGGTCGCTTTGACCGTCTGAAGTATTACAGGCTGTAAGAGCACAGCTTGAACATTCTCCCCTCTTAACAAGCCAGCCGTGGCAAATTTGTGCGACACTCCATTAAATATTTACGCTTTACTTACTTTTATGCTACATCTAATGTTCTTAACTAGTAATCATAATAAAGGTATTTTATTTCTTAATTTCAAACTTATCAGAATTTAATTTATGTTATAATAGGAATAGTCACTATTTTATGTTAGTTTTACAAGTGTTTTATACATTTAACCTATCTAAATTAATTAAATTATAGTATTTGATGCTTATCTATGAACCTTAAAAAATTCTCTTGTTTTTGTAAAATTACGATTACAATAGTCCATCATTTAGAAGTTTCATCAAGAATTCCTCCAACAAATAATTTATTGGTGAGGATCATATGAATTATGTTAAAGTTATATAATATCATATTATCATCTTCTAGGTAATATTATCTCTAAAAACCCTTAAATATACATGACCTTTTATAAAATATTTATTTTTATAATTCAATATAATAATACAGTTTGAGTGACTTAAATTTATAATTTTTTATAAACAAATAAAAAGTTTATTATTTGAAATAAAAATAACCATAGGACATTGAATTTGTCTTCCTTTTTTTTATGATTTTGTTTCCTTGACGATATGGTGTTATATTTTTACTGACTTAGACATAAAAAAAAAGATAAGGATGGTCGACAATTTGGTCCAAAGTTAGTACCTTGTGTTCACATAAAGATGGTGAGGCATGTGTCAGCTAGCTGGCAGTGTCAACGCTCCAAAGTGCTGATAAACATCTGTGATGCTGTTGCTGCAGTTTCCTCGTATCAAGCACACCTGAGAAGACGCATACCTTGGACCCCCCGCCGGACACACGGATCAGTTTCGACCATAATGTCAGGTCACGAAACTGCTGTATCCCTGGAGGGGGGAGGTCAAAATAACTAAATGTTTTGATTCTTTTTAAGTATCAAATCTCATTGTATTGCTAAAATGTTTTGACCTAAGGTAAATTTATAACGTTTTTTATACCTGTTTTTTTATGTTTTTAGAGTTTTCAATGGTTTCATTTTCTATTTTCAATGCATGATACTTCATTTAACATATATTGTGTATTAAATATTATGTTAAAATATTTCATTTTGCATGGATTTAATTATACTTTGTTTTGACATCGTAATATATGTACTACATGATTATAAATAATTCCTTGCTTATATAATTACAATTAATTTGAGTATTTTTGTACCGTTGTCTAGGAACATTCCCTTTTGCGGCCTTGTTAATCACCATGTCCCGTAAAAATAACACAGGTGATTTAAAGGGCTGCAAATGGGAAATGTAATTTAAATATAATTTGCGATGTATATATAGCGTATACGCAATACAGCTTATAAGGCATATTGTAATGCAGGAAAAATGCATTTAAAAACAATCACAATTTAGCCATAATTCATAGTTTAGTATAGTACAATAATGTACTCAATAATTCAAATAAATAAAATCATTTTGTTATTTGGAATAAATAATTTAAACATACACATATTTGTTCAATTGAAAATAATTTAAATACCAATTTTTGATGTAATCCTAATTAATTTATCACAAATTCAGGTATTTTATAAATTTAATAAAATAAAATTATATTTCCACCCATTCATTTTGTATAAATATATATAATGTATATTCATATTAACTATAACAAAATGAAAACAAATACCTTCATGTTTTATTTAAACACGCTATAGAAAACAAAATTTATAAAAAAATATTAATTTCTATGTAATTTTACATTGGCTTACACATAATAAACCTTATTAAAAAACTTGTAATAAAACCCTTTTGAAATTTTCACACAAAAATCCATTCAAGCAATGCCTCTTGTAAAAAAATTTTACCCCATTTTCATAAATTGCTTTTATATTTCAATTCATTCAACAACACTTGTAATCAGCTTTAATAAAATTCCTTTTTTTATATACATAATGTTGAAAATGTGTAGTTAATTTGTTCATTGAATATAAAAAAGGGTTCCATCTCCCACACGAGATGGGCGGGCGTGGCATTGGGACTGGTCTGTCTATTTCTGAGGGGCAATTAATTGCAACGATCCTTCGTATACTGGCGACCGCAGTCCCACAGTTTTCCACGTCGCAACTATAAAACCCCGTCCCTCCACCCTTCTTCTCCCACTTAATTAGAATCTCAGAGACGGGAGGATGCTGCAAGCTCTCCAGAGGAACAAGACTAGATTAAACATTCTTCGAGTCGCTGCCTCAGGCCGTTTGTGGATTTCTCTCTCTCTCTCTTTTGAACCAAGCCATATTGTACCTTATTAGCTTGGCTTGCGCGGCACAACCACCAACCAAACCCAGCCTTTACTTTTTTTTTTTTTTTTTTTGGGTCCAGCCACCCACGTTATATTGCTTTACATGATGTCGGGCTATATAGAAGAGGAACTCACACGAGAAACTTGAAGTTTTAGACAGGGCTGCACGTTCGATCGTTCTTTGATTACCTTGCTTCAATCAAGAACCCACCACTACAACCCCAAGCAGATCCCTCCTATAATACCTAACCAATAGAGATTACAACAGCTTGGTTTTACTTGAGCACAAGATGAGACAACATTTTACAAGTAAATATTAAAGTATATATAATACAAAATGTTACAATATTGTATTTTATAACTTTGATATACTTGAGAAAAGGGTGTAGTATATCTGATATTATAGAATGCAATCTCAATTATAATATGCAATCTGGAAACGATAATATCCCCACACTGAATGTATATTGGAAACTCCCTTTCTGTTCCCAAGCCCTTTTTATATATAAACAGGCTACTGTTTATTAACAATATTAAACGTATAACTATGTAAACTCGTTTCGGAAAATGTAATTGGATTTTCTGTAAACAAAAATGTAAGCGGAAATAAATTTAATGAAAATAATTTCTTGCAACAGGGAAAAAAAATTAATGTAATTGTGTTCATTTTTAGTGGTATATTACAATTTTATATGCATGGTACATTTTTTTATAATTATTATTACAATCAATTAAAAGCTTTGCAATTTCTTTTCTATCACAATATAGATATATTCTAAATGCTTGATTCTTTTTACTATTCGTATTTTCAGCGTTAATTAAATGTTATTGTTTGAGAAAATAAACAGACACAATGGTACCTAACCGTGCTCGAAATTTTAATCGAGTTAATTAATTATATAATTGATTCTCCAAGCTAGCTAGGAAGGTACAGTTCTATCACATTGTGCAGCCGTACATTAAATTTAGCTTGAGGCTTTGACAAACCAATGTAATGATTGTAGACACATATAACACTATCAATGATACAATAAAAAATAATGTTATTCTATAGTTTATATTTAGCATGAAAATGAAAATATATATGAAATAGTCTATTCTAATATACAATAGATACAAATATTTATCTTATTTTATGAATTTTACCGAGTAAATACAAACAGATTGAAACATTAATAAGCCAATACATCCAATTTTATTTTTAAAATAATATCAGTATTAAACATTTATTTTTTATATAATATATATATATAGAAATATATAGAACAATAAAAAATAAATATACTAAAATTATATCTATAATAAAAAAATGTCTATTGATACTTAATTGAATATCAAATCATATAAAAACTATTAAATTTCATTTAAATGAGAGTAAAATAAAAATAAAAGATTTTATTGAATATAAAAAAGTAGTTAGTTTTTTTTAAACCCATTTATATATAGCCTTTCAATAAAATCAAATTAGCTCATCAAATTATATACAAACTTAAAGAAGTGAGAACTTGTCGAGGTTAATTATTCTTTGGTAATATCATTAGAGAAAGTGTTTTATGAGTTTAACTTTGTTTAAATGGTGCTATAAGGGTAAAAAAAAAAGAAGTAATCGATACTCTCTAGTAGGATTGCACGACTATTGTTCTTTCTCACGTTAGCTCAAAGGCTGCTGCTGTCCTTATAGTTCGCCCACCCACCAACTCGTTCCCCACAGTATAGGATTAACCTCGCCCCCTATATCGCACCGACAGATCCAACACACGGCGACGAATCTAACACTCACAGAAATTTGAGCCTATGACAGCTTTAATACTAAACGATAAAATCATGAAGTCAATAAATTCAAACAAGTTAACTTTTTTTCTTCTTATCTTAAATCCAATACTTATAAAAAATATAATTATAATTCATTTTTTATTATTTATTAAATATAAAAAATAAAAGTAAAATGATATTGGTAAGATAGTTCAAATAATAAAACAAAAAAGATGGGAAGGTTATTTTCAAAACTGTTATATTTTATCATTATACATGCATGACGTATATTATATATGTATAAAATTAGCATAATATATATTTTTACACCTTATTGTAGACTAAAATATATGGTATGGTGATAAGATTTGTTATAAAAAATTATTTGATTTAATGCTTCAAGAAAATCTTCTTTTATGACGTAACTATACTGCAGAGACGTGTGACTATATTATATTTATCGTATCCCTCTATATGCATGTGATAAGACTCAAAACTGTAGTCATTAAAATGTAAAACAGAGCTTTATTGCCTAAAATTCACATTCTAACTCATCAATGACAAAAAAATAATATTCATTACATTGTTACGTTAATTGTTGATTTACTTAACAATTAACTCAGAACCTAGTAGTTTTTTTATTTTATTATTAAGATAAAATCGATATTATAATCCTTTTCGTAAAATGCTTTATCATCGTTACGTGATTCTCATTGCCACATGCTAAGTTGTAAAAATTAGGTAGAAGTTTAAAAGTAAATTTACATTTTTTATATAATTATTAAAAAAATATCAAGTTCCCTGTATCTTAACTTTTCTAGCTCACCCGACTTAATTTTCCACAAAACAAAACTTACAAAACACTGTACGCTATTATATATCGCATCACCTTACATGCCAGTGCCTCTGGTCTCTCATACCAAAACATGGTGGTCTGCATGGACTTACGTAATTAACACCCGCCACACGTTTTGTGATAACAAGCTCCATATTAAAAAAAAAAACAAAAACATGCAATGTGAGTTCTGAATTTTTATGTGCGATTTTTTTTTTTTTTTTTTTTTTACGTTTTTGTCAATTTCTTTAATATTAATTTACATTTTATATAACTTTTTGTTTTATTGCAGTATATAGAACACATTTAATATTATTTTTATACCATTTTTACAGCAGAGAGAGAGATGCAAATGAACAAGACTAGAAAAACTCACAAGGAGCAACATATGACACTGTATAATATTATCTAACCAGATGACTCTCTCTGCTCTAACTTTCCATCTTTTTATGAGAATTCTTTTCAGAATATAATTATATAAGTCTACATATAGAAGTTATATTTTTAATAATTTTGTAAAGTGACATTATAATCAAGAAATGTCGTAAAAAATATGAAATTTTTCTTATTATTTTGTTAAGTTCTTTTATATCATGATATATTATACTTGCTTCTTGTACTGAACACTGCCGGAAATATATGATTATAATATATGTACATTTTTTGCTCTACTAATATGCCAAAGCTTAAGACTGAGTTTTGCAAAAAATTATATTTAAGTTCTATTTGAGCTGCTCTTCATAATAACATGGGAGTAACATTTGCACGCGCGCTTTTTGTGTAAATATATAGAGACCTCAAGTGTTCTCCGGCGGGAAATTTTCTCCAGAAGCCACCATAATAAAAAAATTAAAATTTTGATTATAGGGAATAAACTATTATTTTCAAAACATCTCCGAAAACCCAGCTAATTTGAAACCTCTACGACTCCATACATCAAGACTAGTGTTTGTGGACATTAGGTCTGTTCGTAAATACATAATCAGAAAGAATCGATTATTTGTGATGAACCTTCTGTGCATGTAACATAAGGTTCATCACAAATAATCTATTCTTTCTGATTGTGTATTTACGAACAGGCCTATAGTTGCGTAGCTTATAATGACTTGGTGACCATAACTTTATGTGTGTGTATGGGGGGAGGGAGGGGTGTTTTATTAATTTGCGAAATATTCATTTTTTTCTTGAACTTTCCTAGAGCTTTAACGTTTGAACCGTATCAAAATGTATACCTGGAGTGTCTTGGCCAGCCCAAAACTGTCGTATACAGAATGACGATACGCCGCTGCAGTCTTGACTTCGTCGCACTTTCTGCCTACCTGTCAAACGTGATGAAAAAATCAATGAAAACGCTCAAATTCTCAACCGTTCATCCATATACCAACTCCAATGCTCTCCCTCCAAATTGCTCACTTATACCCTCCCCCAATTCAACCGTTATATATTTTTCTAAAGAAAATCAGGCACTTTTCATATTGCATTTGTTTTTATATTTTTTTTTCCACCCTTTTTTTTTCTTTTCATACAATGTTTTATAGTAAAAGCTATTTGAAAAACTATTTCTGATGTTCTTCTATAGGTAAGGTAATTTAAACGTAATCTAAGGTTTGCGTGTTTTGTAGAAATAATAATAATATTATGACAAGCTGCTGCGTTTAGTTTCAAAACACCTCCTTACATTTGATGCAAATCATACAACATTTTTTTCATATTATTTTTCTATTATAAAAAATTCCAAAACGCTTCTTATAGATTTCTAACACCTTTTTGTATTCAGCACGACATGTTCGTGCTTGACTTTCAATACAAATGATATTTGAACTTGTAGCTGCTTGTTTTTATGTAGTTAGAACATGAAAGAATGTAATTTATATAAAATTTAATTAATATTCATATGCTAATGATACATGATTTTTATATATAAAGTGTACCATGTTTATAATACAAAATATTGATTATCTACTATCTAGATAGCATACTATTTTCTAAGTGAATGTAATTTTTCTTCCCCCCCCCTCTTGAATCTATGAAAGTTGTCAAAGTAAAAAAAGTAACACTAAATCTCTACACGACAGAACAATTTACTTGAATATCTTTTTTTCTATTTTTTTTTGTGTGTATGTATCTTTTCTTGAATAGCCTCCATCATTTCAGCCAATTAAATCTTGATTACTTCTTCTATATATACTGATTTAGGAAAGGAAGGCTCAAGCAAGCATTGTTAAAGATAAGGACTTATTCCATCATGTATTTTACTTTGGTATATTATATATCATCAGCAGCAGCATATAACATCCACCATTACTCAAACTGCTCTCTTCCATTTATTTTTTGCTTTGCTATTCGGAGGAGATTTACCTCTGATATAGGTTCGAGTACACAAAAAGTGCTTCTATAGAAGGCTGACGGCTGCTGCTCGCGGCCAAATGGAGCATAAAAGTAAATGGTGGGTCTCCATCACAAGTAGCAAGGGGTGCTGGAGGAGGCGGGAAGCGAACGAAAGCCATCAGGGAAACGCTTTTCTGCAAGCGCGAGTGAAGCGCGGAGGAGGAAGAGTGAATTCTAGGAGCTCACTTGTATTGTTGCAGGGTGAGTGGACGTAGAGCATTGTTGTGTCAACAACACTGCAATCTAACACACCATTGTCAGTAAATATATTGCTTGTGCACGCGGCAACAAGGACACCCGATTTCCGGTTTGTTTGAGTCATACAAATTTACAATTTGCTGATGTTCTCTCCCCTTGAAAAACACATTTAATTTGACAATTGTATTCAGATATATTAACATTGTGTCAATTGATGATTCCTTGCATCGATAAATGGACTTTGCGAGTGGTTTCCTATCTGCAGTATTACAGTTTACTCTCATGCTAATGATTCTTTGCGTGAAGTCAGGAAAGAATAAAAATAAATTGCCTTTCAAGTAGGTTCTGACAACAAGAAATCGATGTTTTTTACATTGTTATTTTGTTTTGAGCTTACAAAACGACAGTCTAAAGCTTTATCTTATATACTTTTTCAACTTTCAAGTCATATAAAAAAATATACATTTCTATATATACGAAAATTAATTTAAATGTTCGTACATACAATATTATAATATTCATATATTTTTGTATAAGAACGCGGATATATTACCAATTATTTCTTCATAAACAGAGCATGTGGGGGTGGAAAGTATACTTGGAGTTTATGATGTTAGACCTCTTTACACAAAAAACTGGTAATGAAAAAAACATAAAAACACAAAACTAGAAACATAAAGAGAGTATGTGAGTTGAATATTTAAAAATTGAAATGAAAACATGCTGTATGAGATTATAAGTGAAAAACAAGAGAAAAAAAATGTGTTTTCATTGAAATTTTCTTTAAAAATGTTTCATTTTTACGTAGAGTTGTTCTAATAAATTTAATATTTCAGTATTTCAATGTTGCTGTAAATGTAACTGAAAATTAGTTCTTGAGTGTGTGTTTTTTTAAGTAAAAAAAAAATCAGGTAGAGTTCTGTTATTCTAGTGGGGTATTTATTCAAGATACAACGACTTGAAATTAGAAGAGCAGGCCTGCACATGAAATGGCCTGGGATATAAACCTCCTGTATCATTTTGACGGTGAGATAACTCATATATCAGAATTCGAAAATTGAGCTGATGTAATTTAGTTATTTCAAATGTACAAAAGGTCACAAACATACGAGGTCATTTTACTTAATATGACCTACGCCACTTGACCTGGTCTAGACTTGCAGATAACCACCAAATTCTAGTTAATTTCAACTTACCAACGCTCACTGATTATATTTGAGGATATATAGTACTTCATTTTATTAAATATTGATATACAGAGTAAAAACATAATAATATAACATACAATAATAATAAAATTAACATAGTAAGATTTTATATGGGGAAAATAGAAAAGGCTGCAAATACAGCCTATTCAGTGCCTATATTTTCTTGCAAATTTTAGTATGGGCAAGTATTGATCAAACTATTGATGTGTATATATGTAACTCACTATGTATGTACAGTACAGTATACTAATACTGTTAATATAAATTCAGTGGGTCAACGTATATAGAATATTCAAAGAAAGGTCATTCAAATAGGTAGCATGCATACAGTATAATATTTCATTCATATTACTGTTATGGAACTCAAGGGTATTCTCACTTCAGTGCAGAGAAAAAGTATTAATAATTAAATTATAACAGTTCATTTTGACGCTATAATTTTACTAAAAAAAATATATTTTCAGTTTAAATGTCTGCTTTGTAAAAAAATAAAATAAATTTCTAATATTTTTTTATGTAAAAAAATTTGCTATATCAAAAATTTTTTCAATAAAGTCTGTGTTGAAAGCTCTAAATTATACTACAGTGTCACGTGTCACCTGCTCTATGATTACGTGTGATTACATCAAGGTGAAAACAATCCGCCGTAAGTCAGCTCGCACCCGAGGGCTCGCACCTTCGCACTTTGAAGCTAGCACTACCAAATTATTAATTTACATACAATCCCTTGTACACTTTGAAATTGAGGAGACCTTTTGTATATTATACAACTGAGATTTTCAAAAGCTATTGTTTACTATATATAATATTTTATTCTATAGTAATAATACTCTGTTGATTAAGTCTAGAATTATCGTTTCATTACTACACATTAATTAATTAACACTACTTCCAGTATATCATAATGTTTAATTATAATGCTGTTATATTAGAGCATAACAGTATTTCTCTTACACATTAAATAACATTTATTTAATTTAACTCGCTACAAATGAAGTTTCATGATGTAATATAATCGTAAATTACGTTATAAATATAGAGCATAAAATAAAATTTTAGATAAATAATTTTTATCTAAATATACGTCATTTTTCAATTATGTTTTAAATTGATACTTTTCAAGGAAATCAATATTCTTGTACAATAAAAAATAAGAGGTAATGGATATTTTAGTTGAGATTGTAATTTTCATGTAGGATGAAGTATGTTTATAGAACGTAAAACTCCCGATATTCTTTTTCTATAGAATATAATATTCATCTTTAAACCAAAAAAAATGGATATAAATATTTACAGTAATCGTATTTTAAATAAAAGTCTGTTTATTGAAGCGGATTATATTCAAAACCATTTAAAAAAAAATTGCTTTTCATATTAAATTTATACACTTGAAAGTACATTATGAATATGCAAAAATTACAAAATGTCCTGTTACACGCGATCCACTTTTGAAAAATTATTACCTTTTCATCAGGTGATAACGATATTCATTGTTCAAATTTATGTAATTTCCAGTGCGTGATTTTACGATGTTATATAGTGAAAAAAAAATCTCCCTTAACACTTTACTGTCTCCAATATATACGTTAAGGTTGCTCTTATATTAATTTTGAAGATTGGGAACAGCCCTATTTAAGTGATATACTGCTCAATGACTTAATTTGCCTATTAAAGTTCATAGACCATAGACATTAAATTAAATGATCAATTTTCTATTCAACACTTTTTTTTTACTTAAACACTGATATAGAAAGTGTATTTTATGGTATAAAAATTACACGTATTACGCAAAGTAAGGATGGCTTTTTATAGCTCTGATATCATTATTAAGAAGACCATCTTAATTCTTTATGAACTCAATACATACGATACTTTTTTATCTTTAATTTAGGAGGTTATTAATGCACGAGTCGTCATCATTTTATGCCCTTTTGAACGTCTGTGTTCGCCCTCGGCCGCCGCGTGAAACGTTGCGTGCGGACCAAGAAAGGCGTTCCAACCTATAATCAGCCTTTCCAACACTCCTATAAGCTTTTCAATTACCTCGCGGCTGCCCCCCTCTTGAGCTTTAGGAGTGAGAGTTGCCGTCACTCTTGGCTTGAAGTGTACCGCAGACAGCATGCAAATCGAGACTCTTATCGCATTGAAACACATGCTTACCAGAAATCCTTGATCGTAATGAAAAATATTTAGATATGACTTAACTAAAAAAAAAAAGTATATATGTAAAACGACCGCAGAGATTGAAAATAAATAAATATATATATACATAAAAAATCAATTCTATCAGCTCAAAATATACAATTGTATTTCTTTTCAGTTTGAATTACACAAACTATAACAATATGAGATTGGAAATAAATAAATAAAAAGAGGTAATCATGAAATTCAATCGAATATTAAAAAACGAAAGCAGTAACGATATTCAGTACTCTGATCGGATTATATATAATACGAGTAATATATATACAAGGCTGCTATGTGGTAACTTTTTAATCAATGTGTCAATCCCATGAGCGTATTTTAAATAAAAATTTGACGTCCTGTCACATAAAGAGAAAATTGAGATTGGAAATTTGGTCCACGTCTGATGATTGTTAAAATTCTTTGTATAATTAATTATAGAGAGACCACATTTGCTTTCCTTTCCAGTCAACTTCTTGGCACGAAATAGCAACTTCGAATTTTATCCTAAATAAATATATAGCATCTTGCTTTTTTCAACTTTTTATTTTATATTATAACAACAAAATTTGCTCGTAAATTGAGAAGATTAAAAAAAAAAAAATGAAACTTGGCTACACACTGCAGCGTACTTTCTATGATATTAATAAAAAAGAAACACCTTCTGCAAGAAATAATAAAAAAAGAATCATGCACTTATTATGTGCTTCAAAATTTTAATTCCAAGTTTTTTATTATAATATTAATTAATTTTAGAGCAGGTACGTTGCGTTGAAATTTTTTAATACTTAAATTGATACTGTTATAAAATTATAAATATTTTCACACAATTATATTATACCTGTGTATAAGTTTTCAATAGTTTCCCATGGAAGTTGAAGTGTATGTTTAAAATAGAACCCTGAAAAAAAGTGCATACTTTCTGCATTCGATTATATGCACTTGATATAAAAGATCAAGTGGATACTCACTATTCAGAGTTTGGAACAAATGATATTAATTAGCACGTCATTTATGTTAATTTCCCATCCCATAATTATACTAAAATATCATAATTTGCAATTCACTGAATGAACCTTGAAATTAAACAAAACAAACTTTATATGACATAGAGCAGCTAAATCATTTTTTTTATGTAATTAGCGTAAATTCATAATATATTTTATACATTATAATGTATAAATTTAATATATACATATAATATTTATACAGTATAATAATGACCTCATATTAACTTATAAAGTAATATTTAAAGTCTAGTACAGTTCTGACAGTAAATATTATAAAATACATAAAATTTAAATAATAATGTAAATTTTAGTGACGTCACGTTTTAGATATAGGTGAAGTTTCCTTAGTGTGTACAACCTTTGGTACCAGCTAGTCTCGCTGCTAGATCTGGACTCCAGCCAACTGGGGTGGTGCCCCCCATGACCCTTCAACCCCCGAGCTGCAGCAACGTCGCAGTACCGTGCATGCCGCATCATGGTCCACTTGGCTTTCAGGATCATATTTACACCATGTTTACACGTCCATAAGACTATATAATAAATTCAATAAATAAAATAATAAATTCTCTTCTTCCTTTATCTCTTTATTTCCGTTTGTGATTAAAATGGAAGCGATTTAATAATATATAAAGGATTATGAAAACATACAGGAAAGCCCTAACAGTATATATATACATAGAGTTTATTATATAAAAAAAACGACTGATGTGTAGCTCATGCATGGTATAACAAAAAATTTATTGTTGACCATAATAGCATAGCAAAGCAATTCTCCTCCACTTTACCATGAGCAATCTCGATAAAATTACCTTGGTAATCACACAATATATAGATTTAATTTTTTTACATTATTAAAAATAGTTTTAGATTAAAAATTCATTCTTGTATGTATTGCCAAGTTTAAAGTTTTTTTTATATATCTTTAAAAAATATTTTATAAAAGCTTTATGAAATTGTACACTGTTGCTACCTTACTTTTTTGTGTTAACATCAATATACTGTATAAAGTTTAGATTCCTTTTTTTTATCATTCCTTGGAATTTCCCGTTATAATATATAGCATATAGGATTATTTTATCAAAAGAACAAGTTAGTACATACAGCTGCTTATATTCTGTCAAATATCTAGTAAAATGAAGAACATACTTCTATATAGGTATACATAAAAATTCATATTAGTTCATAGTTCTATAATAATATACTATTTCATTTACACAAGAATATTTAAGTTATTTTAATTATAACAAACTCTTGGATAAAGTTTTTTTTTAGATGCATAAATTACTTTCATGTGCATTCAAATGTATAAACTTTGTTCCAATGTGTTCCACTGTGCATCTGCCTCAGGTGTTTTAATGCATCCTGAGACAATTCCTGCACTTTTAGTGCAGCCTGAAGAAAGATTTGCGAGCTCTTGTGTTCCAGGCCAGAGGCGTCACAAGTGAAGAAATATCGGCGGAGCAAAGAACTCAAGGGATTACGAGACTCTTCTTCAAACTTTTTGGAGGAAAAAAAATATACAGCGGCAAGAGAGAGAGAGAGAGTGTGGAGGGATGTTCTGTGGCGGCCCACAGTCTTATATAGCGAAATGTGCTTGGGCATTCCGCGGGACGATAAGCCGTAACCCACCCACTATAACCTAAGCAGCATCTGAACAGCGAAACCGCTCAACCACCATATAGAAGAGATAAATCCAACCACCAATCCTCTATATCTAAAGCACAGTAAAACATGATGTATTCAAACTTTTGAATAAAAAAAGAGAAAATTTAAATCTCTTTTTTATCCAATGATAACTTTTTTTTTTTTTGTAGAATATACAAAGTAAAGAAATAATCAAGTTTTAGTAATCCATGGTATCACGATTTATCGCTACACTAACTTCTATTTGGTAAAGCAGATTGTGTACTTGTACATATAAATAAACAAGTTTTGCTGACTGTGTGATCCGATGGCTTAATCACGATAATTGGAAAGTGGCTAGCTGATGCTTGTTGTCCGGATTCATCAAGCAACGGTTGGTAGCAGTGTTGACATCGTCCTGGGTTGATTGCGTGCACTGATTGCGGCCAGAAGCAACCTCTGTTGATGGTCAGTCAACACACCGGCCGGCATACTGACAAAATAAATATACACTTTATACCAGCCCAATGTGGGGGTCCGTACTGACGAATTTATGTTAACTAATGTTTACAACAAGATTATTACACTGATTACTTTTTAATATTCAGGATACTGTACATTATATATTATTCTAACTTTTTTTTTACTTTTTTTTTTAATATTTTATTTAATAGACTTTATTATAATAGATTTTCATTAGTGTGATTTTTTTTTTAGGTTAAAAATAAAGTCATAAGTAACGCAGAAGTTACACAAAAAAGATTTATGGTCAATTTTTAAGATAGAATTTCTAATTCAAAAAGTTTTTAAAAAGTATAAAATTATTTTCAAAAGGCTTTAATGCTTTTACAGCAACAACAATATACACATTTTTAAAGAATCTCCCCTTGTAAAAAAATATAAAAAAAGTATTACGGTATATACGATGGTAAATGTTCATTTAAGAATTTCTATCGAGGATGTTTTATTATTAAAGTTAAAGTTACGCAACTGCAAACGGTATAGCTACAAATTTAGCGCAGTTGGCTTATACATAAATAAATACAAAAGCTAAGTTATATAACATGGTTTTGAAATAAAGTTTTACTACTTATATTTTTTTTACCCATATAAAAATATATATTATCAATTTGATATTTTTGTAACGTCTATGTTATAGTGTAACATAATTCTAGAAATTCAATTTCCCAAGGGTTATTTTGAAAAAAAAAACTAGTATTTACGAACACACAAAGTTTGGTGGTGGCTCTTTACTGGAATGTGTGTCCATCGCGGCAGCCGTGTCAGTGTTATAGCGCCGCGGCACTAAGTATGCTACTCAGGCGCCTCCCAACGAACTGATAGCATTAGTGACCTGTGAGCTTGCCGCCACCGACTAACGAATTTGCACGGGCCCTCCTCTCTGTATCAAGTTACTGCTTCCTTGCTACTCTAATCTAATTGTGCAAATAAAGGTCTCTTATTCCTGCCCCTTCCTTTCTTTATTTTTTTATTGTAAATTACGTTTCATAGCATGTCTTGCTAAAAGAGGGGAATAAAATAAACGTGTTATCTACCAATTTTGTCACTTTTGTTGTTGTGTCAAAAAAGATGCTTGCCATTTTGCTTTGTCTGTAAAAAATATTTAATTATTTTATAAGGTTTTCTCTTTAATATTGACTTTGTTGTATTTATATTCTCTTAATTATGAAGACCTTTTTAATGAAGGAATTTTAGCAATGTTTCATATTGTCTGACATAACAAGAATGTATAATATTTTTATTTTATTTCATTTCGCATTATTTAAATTTATTTTTTTTTGACCCCTTGCCATACCATTCTGATTACAATAAACGATTTTACAAAGGAAAAAAAATTAAAATACTTGGTCAAAGTTAAAAAAAAATAGCAATAAAAAATGAAATACATTATTTTTTTATTTTGTATAAAGAAAAATACAAAACTACTTCGTGCTAATTTTACTACCAGTTTAATATTCCCGACCTTTTTCTTCGCGCGTGTTGTTTTCATGCTGGATTTGCCCCATTAACAATTTAAAAACTTTATAAACTAATTGCTCAGAAAAAAGTATGTCTGAGAATTTAATTTAATAAATTACGAAAAAAAAATATACATATATATTCTAAATTAATGTATGAAAAATTCCTGACTTAACATTATCCTTTAGAGAGGCCACATGCGATTCATTTCCTGTGTAATTTTCTCATGACAATCCCACGCAAACAATTAACGTTGTATAGTTAGTTAATAAAAAATATTATTCTTAATTCTAATTCTCTTAATTACTGTACACATTATAATAAAAAATAACATTCTGAGGTTACAAACAATGACATACTAACACATTCTTTACAAAAAAAAAAAGGTGTGGACAGAAATATAACTTTAAAATTTTATTGCTATAATATAAATTGCAATCTTAAATATGTACTATTGTCACGTAGTTTTATTTGTAAAAAAAAAAAGAGAAGCAATGTATCATCGTATATAGTTTTGCAAGGCCATCAAGACTCAGCGTAAATCTCTCGAAAGTGTCGTACAACTTGCCGCCCTGACAAGAGTTAGCAGCACAGAAATTAATCCGGTATATAAAAAAAAATGTGGTGTCGCGATCTGGCGCTAGATCACGGCGTATACAATGTCGTGCACGAAAAGAAGCAAAAAAAACACGTGGTGATTTATCGGCAGTGACGAATGTATTGTGTGTGTGAGAGAGAATTTACCATCGCCATATAGCAACGGACGTATTTTACTTCATTGTCGTCACAAAAAGGATCCGCGTCATTTTTCAGTCTCTATAACGAATTTCTACTCTTTAATAATCACTATCATCTTTTCTATACTTTAATAATATAACATAGAGCAAAGCAAGCTCAATATCTCTTTTCTAAGTTTTATTTTTACTTGTATTGAATAGGGGTATAAATAAAACAAGTATGATGTATCGGACCATTCATCACTCTAACGTTGAAAGGTTATCTACTCACAGTATCATCTTAGAGTTTTCATCTTTTTGCTGTTACATAACTGGACAACATTATACATTGAATATAAATGGATATATGACGTCATATATTATGTACAATATATTATATATACATTATGTTTAGTTTTAACAACATGCAAGCAGTATAATTCATGCGATATCGCGGAAATTATGCTGTCAAACCGTCATCAAAATGTATAAAATGTTATATTATGATTATAGTATAAAATTAATATGCCCAAGTATGGTGTGAAGATAATAGTCTATTGTTACTGTATGGAGGTGTCAATATTATATAGAAGTAAATACCAAAACTTATTGTAAATAGTTTTATCGAGAAATGATCAAATGAACAATTCTTTGTAAAATGTCAGAGTGAGAATTAATTTTCTTCAATCAATTATTTATAACTTGAAAGTTTCACTGTAACAAATATATTCAATTACAATTTCTTTGTGTAAGTAATTTATTTATACCTTTTTTTTATTGACAGTAAAAAGAATCTAAAGTTTCAACAGAGAAGTATTGAGTTCGTAGCCTTCTAATTAATATTGAATGCACTCAGCAATTTAATTAAAATACAAAATGTCAATAAATTTGAAATTCCATTAGTTTTTTTTATAATGATGCAATTAGCGTAGAAATAGTTAGAAAATAAAATTAAGGAAAAAATCTATTTATATATTTGTAAATAAATTAACATTGGTGATATTTTACAATATTACATTATACTTTGTAATATACAGTATATTTTAGTGTTAAAATACGCGTATCAAAATAATCACCAATCGTTTTCCATTGTTTAATTCCTCATAATCATCATGACACCATCGTATCATTATTATCTACACGTGACATCCTTTGTATTACAACATAATATTATAACAATGTCATGCTAAAGGATTAACAATGAATTTCATTTTATAATCCTTTTGTTTAATATTAAATTAACTATCTCTAGCTATTGTAGATTCATGTTTACTTGTTTTTATTTTATTTTTCATATTCTTATTATAACAATAAAAATTGTATGTTGTAATAACAACTGCTTATTAAATTAACAAATTATCGTAGCCAACAACATTACCTTTTTCTCTATATAATGTACCATATATAGTTAAAATAATGGGGTACAAACGTAAAATAATTGCTATGGTATTATTTCTCATGCATGTAGCTGCAGTAAAATTTAATATACAACACATTAATGTATAACATGGTAAACGTTATAACGACTATTTAGCCATTGGCTTGTAAGTATACGGTGCGCTTTAATAGCATACTTAAATTAATACTTGGATGTCTGTCACCCGTTTATATTATATTAGGTGTTATCAAACACATTTACTATATATATAACTATATATATGTAAGTATATATTATATAAGTGAAAATAATATTATACCAAATTTTATTCTTATATGTATGTACGTATTACCACATATTTTTTTACATAAATTTCCCTTCTTTAAGCAGATCTAATGGTTATAAAAAATATATATAATATTAGTTGAATTTACTATAATATAAGCAATATTTCATTTATATAATAAAATACATACCTTTTTTCTACATGTGCATTAATAGTTTATAACTTAATCCATATGGCAACACTATACAACATATTTTATGATGTAGAATATTATCAACATAAACTTTCAAAATTGCTTTTCTTTTTTTTTTTTAATTAAATTTAAATAATATAGTAGATTATCCGTATATATAGTGGCAATTTAATGTTAAAATGAATGTAGTGATAAATATTTTTGAGTACTTTCGTTTTATTGCAGTACTAATGCATCGATATTCAAATCGTATATACAAAACACGAGTGTGATGAAAACTAAAGAGCATTACTGGAGCGTTATTGATTTTAATTGAACTACTGCAAAACTATTTCTATTAATGTTAATACGTAATACAACATTGCCAATAGAAATGATGCTCAGTTTATCCCAACAGGCTTGGGTGTCAATGACATCTGTGGAGTGATATTATTAAAATTATCACAACGACCTAATAATGAACAAAGACAGATGTTTCAAGATACTACAAAGTTTTATGATACACGTATTAATTTACATCATTTCGTTGCATGTTTTCATAACAAAATTATTTCTTGTTTGAATGTTGTTTAAATGACAAGTATGGGATCCCCAATCCAAAAAAAATGCGCAACCGGCCATATTCATTCTAATTCCATAGCTGGGTGTAGGCATGATTACGTACGGAGCAATTTACATTTCTTTTATTTCACATTCTACTTCAATGTTATAATTATAATAACTTAAAAAATATAGTAAAAATAAAAAAAAAAAAAAACGGACTAATTTAGAGGACTCGAGTGTTTTTTTTTTTTTTTAATAATAATCACGAATTTAAATGAATTAACTGACCAAAGCGATCTCTAGGACACTTTGAACTAGCCCTGAACAAAAAATTCGCGGTCATACGTTTTTTTTTTTTTTTGTTTTTTTTTTTTTACTCGTATCTGAATTGCGCGCACATCCAAAATAGTGTCTGCGCATCCACCGCTGTTACACCTAGGATGTAGTCCGTATTATGTTCTGAACGTTCGGAACCTTCGATTTGGCGTTCCGTAATTATGTTCTGAATGTTCAGAACCATTTCCGAGGTTACCCGAAGTGAGTCAGCTGACTTCAAAAAAGAGGTTCCGAGTGTTGCGAACTTTTCCTCCGAACCATCGGATCTAGAGTCAGCTGATCACAATTTTTTGGGGGAAATTTGAAAAGTACGTAACAAACCTGTACAACCTACGTGATAACTGTTTGATTTGAGGTAAATCTTTGCTTAATTGGTGATCAATAACTGTTACGTGAGTTTTATGTTAAAATTTCTGAAGCCAGTGAACAGTTCTCTCATTTTCGTATTTTTTTTAAACTGATGCGTATTACCGCGAAAAAGAACGTTCTGAAAGTGTTCCGTTATCTGATGTTCTGAAGTCAATGTTTTTGTTCAGAGTCGGTCCGTAATCACTCATATGTTCTGAACGTTCGGAACCTAATACGGACTACACCCCTAGAAATGGTTATAGAACAAAGCGATCAGCAGATGACTACTAGTAGGGACGTTTCGTAACGGTTCATACTTGTCATTTTTATTTATACTTCAATTACTTGCAGGTTGGACAAAATCAAGGAATACCCTTGTAGAAATCGTCGTATCTGTAGAAATATTTCATAAATAAAATTATTTTCGGTTAAATATTTATGATTAAATTTTTTTGAAAGTTAATTTCCTCACTTTTTTCTTTTTTTGCGGAAATACGTTGCTTGGTAGCTAATTACTATTATGGGTGATTCATTTCTTCATATTTTTTGTAGCAGTCTTCTACACCTTTTTTTTCTCGTTTTAAAAGTTTTGAGGGTCATGTAGACCCTCAAACCACTTATTAATGCTAGGGGTTAATTGTTAGTTGAAATCGTCTACATGTTGTTTGAATATGAGCTATATGAGGTTCTTTGTAGTGGGAGGTAAAATGATGCGTGCTAAGATACATATATACTACTTTTGTAATATAAGAACAATTATAATTGGATTTACGTAATTTGTTTGTATTTTGTTTTCAACTTTGATTTTTTTTATATAATTTTATAATATAAAAATCAAAATTATTTGGTGAGAAATACAACCTTTGATGTTTTAAAATACATACATATTGGATATTTGATTGGAAATTTTAAAACTCGAGGGAAATATCTCTAAAAACTCATTCAAATGAATTACTCTCATAACGTACAATATTGGTATTTATTTTTATGAAAAATATTTTTATGTATATAAAATGATATTATTTTTTTATTTATTTTTTTTTTTCAACTCTCATAAAATGTATTGTATGCAGATTTAATAGGTTAACATGTTGATTAAAAATTGAGCTTGGATATAATATATAATTAATTAAGGCGTGATAAAAGACAAAATGTGAGAAACTACCCGCAATGGGAATATTATGAGTACACTATAATAAATTAACATAATGTTCTTCCTCTAACTGCCGTTTAGAATGTGTTGAGTTTCCCTGGCACTTAGGTGCACTGTTATTATAAAAGTTTTGATTCCCACACAGCATCTTATGAGCAAAGGGTGCACCTTTTCTTGCGCGTACTGTGGTTTGAGCTAGGTCATGATGGATAAAAGCTATGATTTTTCTTGAGACTAGTTTTACAATTTACTTGGTTCTGTGCCTTGTTCATGATATACAGCAGCATTGTGTGCAACGATCCCTTGCTGGTGCTTAAGTCATGGCTACTGGTGCGAGTGTCGAGCTTACAGTGCTGGCCGGGGGCTAATTTCACGGCACAAGGGCTTAAAGAAGAACTTCTGACGCGAGAAACACGACACTTGCGCTTATCTCGAGAAAAGCAACTGTGAGAAATTTTTCTACGTAACTATAGAAATATAATAATAATAAAATCCCCTTTTTATATAAATGTGATACGACTATCTAGTTTCAAATTCGAGAACACGGTGCAAGAAAACTAGAGAGTTAAGAAAATAATATTTATAGCAAATTCAAGATTCTTCCAGGTTTTTAATTTGATGACTCATGAAGAGAGAGAGAGAGAGAGAGAGAGAGAGAGAGAGAGAGAGAGAGAGAGAGAGAGAGAGAGAGAGAGAGAGAGAGAGAGAGAGTCAGTGTCAATAACGCCATGCAAAAATAAATCTTCAGAATCTTTACGCTTGTATTAAAAAGACTTTAAATTTAATTAATTTTTTGAATAAAACTTTAATATATAAAATTTTCTTATAATATAATAAAATTTTAATTTAAAACAAATCAAATTCTCATTTGTTAACAATTAATAAAGAATTCTATATTATTAAGTTGAAACGCTAAACCAATTACACTAAATTTTTATTCGTTTTGAAGCAATTTACATGAAAGTAGGAAATATTCTATTTGCAAATCTACAAGAAGTCATTGCAAAGTTGAATAATTACTTTTTTCACTGAATAACACAGATTTAGTTCCTCCAAATATAACTTTATCCGCCTTGATTACGCAGCTTGTGTAATAGTAACTAAATATCCGGGATCCATCTTCAGTTAGCAAAGTTTCGAAGCAGAAATTAATTCAAATTTTCGTATTTCCAACTTATTAATCTAAATTAGTCGCTCAATTTTATCAAGCCAATAATAAAACTTTTTAAACCAGTTATGTATAATATCGTCTGTGAAATACTCTTTGGTATATACTCTTCGCTTTTTTTACGGACAAGTGACTTCAATTCCTTTGTGACCTTTTATGTAACATAAAAGGAGGACATTACGTTCAAAATTAGGTTCTACCTAAAGCAATTTACAAATAATATTTTCTTCTTTGATCAATTTTTTGAAATTTTCATATATTTTTCCACGCTTGTAATTTAAGCGGAAAATAATTTTCTCACCGGAATAAATCAATAATCATATAATTTCAAACCTTAATCAAAAGTTTTTTATTCATTTTAAACACTTTCAAAATTGTCATCCAAAAATATTCTAAGTCCAACCCTGATGACTGACAACGAGTTCTAAGCTTGCAGACGCCGGGATTCTCTGGTGGGACAGTTGATGACTTACCTAGGACGTTTGTCACGGCGAGGAGAAGTATTAAAGCCGGTGCGAGAGCCATGCTGTCAGTAGATAGAGTCCGAGGTGTGAATACTCCGCGGAACACGGCGGTCGAGAGAAGCGTGCGCGGGCGTGTAGCAAGAGAGAGAAGTGGCGCGCGACTGAAACGAGAGAAGTACCGCCGAGTGGAGGCGAAGAGAACGTGCGCCAGTCCCGCCATCTGCAGGCAGCGCGCGCGGCTCTCACAATGCCCAGCATCCCCCCATGGACCAGCTCTGTATGTATGTTGCTTGAGGTCTTACCTATAGAGACGTGACCAAGCCTAACAATTCGCACTTGCCGTCAATGCCTATATAAGAAATATTTACATTTTTTATATATTATAAAAATACTTTTTACATATTTATTTTTAATATATTATAGAAGGAAAAAGTTTTTAAATTGGAATGAAAATGTTTTGCTATATAAAAAAATATGTATAGCGTGCAGACTGTGTAGACAGACCGTCAATCTGATTCCTTATCCCTCTAAAGTATGTAGAGAATTTCATCAACTTTTAGAATTATGATGAATTCATATCCATCTGAAAGAAACTGCTTTGTTTACATTTTTCAAATGCCTTTTTTTTCCTCCCTCTTTCTTACAGACTGTTAATCTGACGTTAACAAGAAAGAGCAGCGACTATCTTGATTTTATCTCCACTTCGTTAATGTAAGCTTGACATAAAACAGTAAAAAAAATAATACACGCTATGTTAAAAAATTCATTAATTCATTAAAATTATTAGTAGTGGTCACAGTTTTCTTATATTTTTCATTACAATTTTTCAGGTTTCTAGAAAATAAAAAGGATCTTGTCGCAACATCTATAACTAAGTACATGAAAGGAAGGTCTTTGTACATTTCTTCTTAGCAGATTTTTGTAGAAAAACTTTATAGCAAGATTACAACATTACATTTTTTCTTTACAACTTAAATACATGGGGACTGTTAAACTTCCAGTAAACTTTACAACAAAATAAAATACTCTTGCGGTATGATAACTTTTTAGTACATACAATTCACTCTATATGAATACAAAGAATATAATTATAGCTACGTTGTTATATTTATTATTCACTATTTATTTTAATTTATGTATATTTTTTACATTCAAATTTGTTTCAATCACTTTAATACTCAATGGGGAATTCTCTTACAACTCAAATTTTAATTTAACTACTATATCATGATAGGGTATACATATTAGCAATAAGTTTGACTTAAGTTTCAACTTTTTTAACTCAAATTTGGGGACTCTGAAGGGATTATTAGAATAGGGTCAAAATATGCAACCGGCGCGTAAACCTGAAAATTGAGACGTAGAAACTCCCTAGTTAACACACAACAACTGCCTGATATCATAGTTTGAGCGTTAAGTAGTGATTGGCTATAAATTTTAGTAACACGATCGAAATCTACCCTAGTATCAATAGTTTTTTCTCTAATATCAGTTTACTTTATAAGAGTGATAATCGAAAATATAAATTTATTGCAGGAAAATTTCGCCTGCTAGGCAGTTTCTACGTCACGTTTTGGCGCTAAATTCAAAAGAAGGAAGATTTAAAAAAAAAATCCCTTGTCTCCAATTTTGAAAATTGGAACTTTTTAGTTTTGGGACATTTAGTTTCAAGGCATAGAGCATCTGAAAAAAAAAAAATAAAATAAATGTAGAATTCCCCATTTATTTTATTTATAAGTTTTTTGAGGTGCAGGTGCATAATAATATTAAATTATTGATGTGCATGCAGTAAAGGTAAGACTCGACTATATATATTGTTCATCATAAAACAACAAAGTGTAAAATTACATCAAATGACGCGCTTAATTAATGAAAACATTCAAATATTAATCTCTATAAATATAAAACTATAATATAGTACAATTCTTTTTATTTTTTTATTGCTATATGATTACATGGAGTTTATAATCACATTAAAAAAAATATTTGCTATTAGCTGCATGGCTATACAAGCTAATTTGTCTGAACTTGTATATAAAATTAAAATGCAAAGACAGCATTTTTAATATTTATGCATTAAAAAACTTTCCTGTCCAAAAATAATAATTATGTACATGTAGAGTGCAAGATTGTGAGAATTGAAAGTTAATTATTATGTAAGTAACCTTTTCAAATCAAAATTAATAAATAAAAATTTATGTTACTAAACTATTGTTCTAAGGTTTTTAAACTCTTTTTTTAAATGAACTCCCAAGCAGTTACCCCTCTGATTTAAAGGCAAAGAAGAGTCAACTTAATTGTAAGTGAAGAATCTCTTTGGATTTATAAAGCTTATACACATGATAGAACTATGAAGCTTACATGAACAAATTAAGTTTTTAATTTGAATGTGATTTTTTTTTAAACATTTGAGCATCATCAACTTGATATAATATTACACACACTAGTATAAAAAATTGTAATTTAAATGCTTTAACACTTGCAAATTAGCACTCATCTGTAATTAAGAATTAACAAAAGATAATAATTATATATTTTTTTAGTAATAATTTAATTAAACACTAATATTAATTTAAATTTAATATTCTGATGATTATTATCATAGTAATAATTAATTAAAAGTATACTGACGCCAATGATGGTGCACTCAGACATCCTGCTGCTGCCGATTGTTGACGCCAGGGGGCTCTGCTTGACCGCAGCGGCATCGTAAGTAATTAATAAGCACGGCATGAATTAGCAGTATTATTATTATAGAAGCTAGCAGCTTGTTATCCGTATAGCTTGCTGGATGAAGTGCCTAGACAGCTGCAGTCAACTGCACTATGACTGTTAAGAGAATCATCCAGAGACAGCTAAAGCCAACTCGTGTGAAAGAACGATAGAGACAATAACGTTTTCTCTCGTCACTTATTATATAATATATATAATGGTATTCAATTGAATGACGAGGTATTCATATTGCAATATGAAATGAAAACAAAATGATAGAATTTATTTTTAAATTAAATAACTTCCATTATCAATTTAAGAATGCTATAGAAAAGTAGCTGGATATTTTTTTTTATTAATATAACTAATGTATACTGAATATTGTATACTTCTCTACTGTATATTGTAATAGAATACATAATAATGTAGCTTACATTACTTGATTAAATTGACTTTGGAGAATATTGCTTGCATTTCTTGCAGCTAAATATTTCCTCATGAATGACTTGCATTTGATCTGATGAACGCTAGATGCTAATGAAAATGCATTTATATAGCTGTCAATTACATTGAAAGTTATATAGAGTAATTGCAGTTATTTTTAATTTCAAATAACTTGTATATACAATATACAGTCTTAAGCTTTCATTAATAGTTAATTTCATGTTGTTGTTTTTTAATATTTTTACTAAAAAAAATATTATATTTGTATGATACTGCAAATGCATTAAAATTTGTGACTGGAATATTTGTAATCTAGAAATTAGAGCATGTATTATCATAAATAAATTGAAATACATTTTTAACAAAATTTGAAGATATATGATCAAAATATACGGAAATGCGGCAAGTTGCAAATTTTCGGAGTAAACTTAACGATTATTGTCACCGGAAGTTCCGCCATCTTTCTTTTATGCGCCGCCATCTTCTTTTCATACGCAATACATATGAGTGACAAGAACAAACACTATTAGGAAAGCAGTGATCAGCACAGTAAAATATGTTAATTTAATAAAATGAATCACTTTAAACACTTTCTCGTGTATTTATTCATCCATCATCCTTGCAAACATTGAAAAACATTTAAATATGAGTGGTAAATAGTTGTACGCAGTTTTGACTCACTAGTCAAAATGGCTGCTCATGATCGCAATTCATTTGTTTTTTCTGCTGAAAAGTGTAAAGTTGTTTTTTGACGATTTGGCAACATTGTTATCCCATCCAGTTAAGCTACGAGCAGCATTGCCGAATTGTGCAGTTTTTATGATCGCTTGTATCTCAAAAAGTAAATGATTATCTATAATTATTATTTCATCATAATTCTATTTAAAATAATGATTGTTTTTTAAGCTAAAATTTGAATCCATTATTCAGTACCATTACGGAGATTGAAATTTGCATTTGATAACATGCGTTTTTTATATCTCAATTTAAAAAATAATGGCACTGAATTTAGGTGTATTTTATTGCATGAGAATTTTTATTTATTTTTTCTCTATGCAATGCTGAAAAATTGGAGTGATTTACCATTTCCTAAGACCAGTGAAAATAATCCTTAAGCATATCTCCAATATTAATGTATTGTTCAACAGTCCTGAAACACAATATAATAATATTTATAATTCAATTATTCATTACAATTGACAACCTGCATGAATTTTTTGCTGCATAGTTGGATAGAGGGTCTCCAACTATAAGTAATTTATTTATTTACCAAAATAACACCCTTCAAATCACGTGCAATAGGCTACGACATCATTATATCAACATATAAATGTTTAGCATACAAGCATGATAAGGAAAGACGTTTCATTTGCCTCGATTTCGAGGGTCTTAAGTAAAAATTTATACCGTATAACGATTTTTTATATATATATATAAAATATTACATGGAAAAATGTTTTAGAAATATGTGCAATCTAATATTCATAGGCACTAATTAAAATTCTAAAGCCAGTATTATTTTGTTACATATAATTTTTTGCCATTGCATCTTGAACTAACTAAAGATCAAAATATATATCATCTTTACAAGATGTGTGACTATAAAATCTGATATATTTTTCTCTCCTCGAGTGCTCTATCTTTAAGTTATATCATATTAGGCGCTTGCGTGTGACGTCAGTATGACCTTGGATCGGGAGTTTCAACAGCTGTCCGCCAGTCGTCGATGGTGGCCTGGTGGAGCTCCGCAATGTATATAAGCATAGGAGAAAATATTTAAAAAAAAAATATTTAAAAATATATAAAGGAAAGATTCTGAATTCTGAGGTGAGCAAAAGTTTGTTAATTTTATTTTAAACATTTTGTTCGCCTCACATTTTTTATTTTCATTTTAAATAATTTATAATGTATTTTTTTAATCTTTTGCCTGCATGCAGAGTTCTCTACCACTCCACCGGCATGGCAAGCTGCGCGCGCAAGTTTTCACTCAGCCCCTGTAAAGTAGACTGATTGCGTTGCTCATGCAACCGCCTTATTCGAAGAATTTTAATAATACTTGACATTTTCAACTCGAGAGTAAGGATGAAATTCGATTGTCCGTAAAGCCATCTAAGCCATGCGCTTCAATTACAGTTATAGTGCATGGAAATTGCATCGCAGCCACACGAAGCTTTATTTCGAGTACCTCCACTGTGCAATCCAAGGAGCGTCATTTGCAACTGAATGAACAAGTGCATACATCTATAAACGTGAATTACTGAAGCTCAATACAACAGACCTTGAAGGAATCCGTTGACGTTATGGAGAAAAATAAAATAGAATCACTAATTGGATTAATAAGCAAAAGAATATAAAAAAGTAAACAAAACTCACGACTAATTTTATTCAAAATAGGTCAAAGATTAATTTTGTAAATAACATATATATACGATATGATTGTTCAAAAAAAATTTATATACTTATTTTATCCACATATATAATATATACCTTAATATAGTCTTATATTGTTTGTTTTTTTAATTCTATGAATACATACATAAGTTTGCTAAATTGCAATTTAGAGGTAGGAAATTCTCATATTATACTAATAATAGTGGCAATAAAAAAAAAGAAAAATGTGTAACTCGAATATTGAACAACACAAAAGCAATATTTTACGCATAATTTTTATAAGAATCAATATGGTCTCTCCTTATATTCTTACAGAGGTATAGCCTTCAATGACATATATTATAAATTATTTGATAAACTAGTAAACAATAGACTGTTTTTGCGTATCCATCACCTAATCCCAAATATTCAATACAGGTTTATACCTGGTTATAGATCTACAATATGGGCAGTGCAATATCTTCACAGCGATCGAAGTTATATAAAAGAGTTGTCAATTAATAATTCCAATAGGTAAAATGTATGTCATTTTTTTTTTATTAATTTTTAAAAGGCTTTTTATTTGATTGATTCTGTTGACAAGTTTGTAAATTCAAACGCTGTACATAAAGAATTACTTAATTGCTAAAATGTTAGAAATCAATGCCATCTCAATTAATGATTGACTCCTACTATTGAAAATAATTGGTACAAAGTAACAGGGTTCTTCAAGAGGGAACATCAAGCTCTACCCTTTTCTTAACACATGATATGTGTCATGACCTTCCTAAAAAACACATTCAAAGAATTATTTGATTAATAAGACATATATTTTTAATTTTTATGCTGATTGCATGGCAATTTTATGTAATAATACTCAAGTTATTATACAAAGAATTTTATATAAACTATTCTAATGACAACATACAATGGGTTAATTATTAATTTTAGTAAAACAAAAAGAGGAAAGAAAAGGTAGTAGACCAATCAAATCCTATGTAATTTTTTTATAATGGTGAGAATATTGAATTTGCACCCAAATTCAAGTAATTGAGAGTAAAACTGCAATTTATAAAATCATCTTACATAATATACTATAGTACAACAAATTATTTAAGGTTACCTCCGGAAGTAGCCGGAAGTGCGAGGTTTCTGAACTTTCTAGGTCAGTTTTGAACCTGAAACTTTGAAGAGAGATATCAATTTCAACCTTTATCTGAATGCAAAGTCTTAGAGTTTTCATGTACATAATTCAGTCAAAATCCTTCTACCTCCAGCGTCTTCTGGTAATAATTTGATATTTTTTGAACTATAAAATATTGTTGTTCGTATCTCTATAAATACTCTTTCACTAGACTCGCATATGGTCATCGCAAATTGTTTTGTAAAGAAGTTAAGAGACAAATATGACTTATTCCTCTGTTATATACTGTACAGAAAACTTTAATGCTTTTATTTGAAAAATATCTGAAAACGCAACCATGCACCATTGACCCAAATTGCAAATTTTTATTTAACCCCAGCAATGAATAGCAAAACATAGATGGAATACCAGTACAAAGACAGGCATGTTTCTGCCAGGCTATCATTGCATGGTTTTCATCATTGTGTAAATAAAATTTATCATCAAAGTGACTCGAGCTGCAAATGTAAGTTATATGGCAAGTATGTGTGAAACTCACCACTTTTTAAATTGCTCATTCAGAAATACTAGTTACCTACTATGCTAATCAAATTAATCAAAAGTAAAACTTTTATTTAATATGTTTATTAAGTATGATTGTCTGTATAAAATATATAAGATAAGTATATTAAATTCTTGCACTAATTTATAATGTAGTATATATGATACAAAATATTTGTGTTTAAAAAATAACTTAAAAAAAAATATCAACAAATTTTGAACATTTTTAATAGTCATTACATCTGTTCATATGCTAATCAGGAGTCAAATTTGCCTTATTTTCCCTGTACCAGACAGGTAATGTCGTCAGGCTGATTCAGTATCATGAAGTTTCACTAGAAAAATTAAACACAAGATTTTTCATTATAATTCTTTATTAATTAATGATTTACCACGTGTTATTTTTAAAATATGATTTCATGTTATACAGTACATAACGTACAATAATTATTTACTCTCATAATGTTTGTTTATATCATTAGAGACTCTTCTGTTTTAGACTCGCACATAAAATGAGTATTTATAAATAATAAATAATAATACTATTTTCAATAATAATGCCAGATTAAAACCAGATTAAAATGGTGATAATGTTGATAATAATTAGTTAACGAGTTTTAATAAACTTTCACGCAAAGCTTTGTTATATTATATAAATATACCAGTGGAAGATGTGGCGCAGTGCGCTTGACCGGGTCTCGTCAGATCACCGAAGTCAAGCAACGCCGAGCGTGGTTAGTAGTTGGATGGGTGACCATTTTCAACAAAAAATATGGCACGTTTCCTCCCCAGGGGTAAGTCATTACGCTTTTCCACTATGTAGTTTCCCAAGCTTTGGACCATTGCACTTCCGGCTCATTGACAAAAGCTGTAGCGTCAATCCTGGCTGAGGTTTCTACGTTTCCCTCAGTCGCAGGCAAATCCCGGGATGGATTGCAAGGCCGTGGCCGCCTCCGTTCCAGAAGAGCCCGCGAAACGCTAAAGTTGGGATCCGGAAGGTTCGGGGTTTCAAAGTAGTATGTAATTAGTAATTAGAAGTACCCAATAGGGTTTGATTAAAAAAAAAAAAAAATATACTAATACTGTACACTTTTATGCAACATTTTTTTATGGATTGCTTAAGAGCCTTAAGAAAACCTTAAGATTTAAAAAAAGTCTGTAATTCGTATTTTCAATTATTGCAATATACTATACAATTTATTTTTTTAAATTCTGAAACCCTTACAATAAAAAAGTGCTACTTGGAGACCGTAGAGTGTCACAGTGCCAACGATCCCCCGAGTGCGACGAAGACGCATGGCGCGTCCACTCACCGGTCACATCAAGAAAAAGGAGCCGCGGCGGCTTGGTAATAGACTCGACCACGAATAAAAAAAAACGAGTAGGATTTATGTGCAAAGGGCGGACAACAACGATGTATCATCTCGGCGGTCGTTGTCTCCACCGCAACGATCATTGAGAGTAGCAAAACGAAGGAAACGATTATAACACATAGAATATAACTTTGTTATGAACCACAAAGGAAAACCGGAATATGGTTTAACTTAATTAATAAATAATAATACTCGTTCATAAACTATAATATAGTGTCTACAGTTTATATATATATATATATATATATATATATATATATATATATATATATATATATATATATATATATATATATATATATATATATATATATATATATATATATATATATATATATATATATATATATATATATATATATATATATATTATACAAAAGTATTTAATAATTTAAATTACCCGGAAATTTTATAGAATTCAAAAATATAAATAACAATGTATACGTGGAAATGTTGTTGTATTTATATATAATATTAACATCGTGTTGTGTTGTATATCTCTGGAGATTTGGAAACAATGTTGGATATTATTACATTATATGTTTAGTGACTAGGGATTTCTAAATATAATTACATATAAAATATTATAGATAAATTTACATGACAAGGTACTTGTGCGTTTTCTTCATTGTATTTTTTTTTTTTCAAAATATATTATATGTAATGTATCAAGTAAATACTGTGTTGTAAATAAGCTGTTATTTTGATTTTTAAATGAGAATAAGGAAAGGAAAGTTATATTAAAAAATAATTTTTTTATTGTACTCCAGTCATGGAATTCAAATGAAGTGACATATTGCAATAAAAACAAATCAATGACATTCCATTCTTAAATATTTTGTTATGTTATGATTATAATTTCTTTGGAATTTCATATTGTTGACATTCAATGAAAAGCAGAACTACGCTTTATACGCAGTATAATAAATTTACTGATTTTCTCGCATCTGTAAACTATAGGTATTCGGCTTTGAATTTTGCATGTAGATATTTCTGTTTTTGCTTGGCTTACGTAGTTCTCCTTGAACTTTTCACTATATTGTATAAATTTAAATGCACATTGACGAAATTAAATTCTGAAGAACAACAAATTTGATCCATTTTTCAATTCAGTTGTTTTTACATTAAAATTTTCTATGTGGTGATTCTCCTTGGTGTTTAGAAAATTTATGCTATCGCTAACATTAATTAGCACCTAATCTTAATTATATACAACTCCAGCCAGTACTTATAAGTACATGTATAAAATTAAAATGCAACACTGCGGCTAGAAATAGTAACAATGGACAACATACGTGAAATTTTTTTATTGCAGAAATGAATAGAGGGTACCAAATTATGCTACTCTGAATTTTTTCAGATTTTTTTGAGACCCAGAACAATTTTTAAATAATTATTGAAAGTGCGGCCACGCCCCCTGGAGGCGTCAATAGGCGTCCAGTCTATATCCTTTTTATTAAGGCTGCAGGGGTGCCAACTGAAATCGCAGGACTTTCAATAATTATTTAAAAATAGTTCCGGGTCTCAAAAAAATATGAAAAAATTCAGAGTAGCAAAATTTGGTACCTTCTATTCATTTCTGCAATAAAATTTTTTCATACATGTATGTTGTCCATTGTGTAATAAGCCTTTTCATTACTGCTATATTTTAGCGATAACGTTATAGTATTAGAAATTAGAAATATTTATTTGATCGTTAGGCAGTATACAGTGATTAAATCACAATACAAACATAGATCTTGTCAATACAATATATAAATAAATAATATATTTAGATAATAATTAATATATAAAAGCCCAAATATGTTTGTCATTTCCAGATTCTTACAAGTTAGATATATTTACATTATTTTATTATTTATTATAGATTGAATCACAAATATATATTTTTTTTATGCAATAGACTATTATGAATATTGTTCAATGTTTTTTCTGGAGACAAATTTAAGCATATCAGTACATGTTATTCTGTAATCACAGTGAAAAAAATCTTTTACATCATAATATTCTTTAAAGATTAGTACTCTTTTTAATACATTTTTAAATAAAGTGTTATTTTTTACATTTCGGAGCAAGACAGGCAGAAAGTCATAAAACTTTGCCGATTGATAGTATGGACTTTTTTCAAAATTAGCAGATAAATGAGATGGTACTATTGTTTTGTTTTTATTACGTGTATTATATAAATGAATATCTCTATTTTCTGTAAATTGGTCCATATTTTTTCTTTTGAACATTATTAAATTAAAGATATATATAGATGGCATTGTCATAATACCCAAATCAGCAAAATGTGATCTACAAGATTCACGTGACTTCAACTTTTTCATAATTCTAACCGATCTTTTCTGCAAAATAAACATTTTATTTATATTGGAGTAATCACTACCCCAAAAAATACTGTTAAGAGAAAGACAAGAGTATGTAAATGCAAAATATACTGTTAGCAAAGTCTTATCTGATACTACATTTTTAAGGGAATAAAGTGCTTTATTAATGGGCTGAGATCAGGTATATATTTCTTGGAGTATGATATTGAATATAATTAGTTTTTTTAGGGTTGAGTATTAACCTATTTTGCAAACAATAGTTTTCTAATTCTTTAACTGCATTATTAGCTTTTTTTGTGAGTTCTTTATCACTTTTAGCTGAAACAATGGCACTAGTATCATCAGCAAATTGGCCTATTTTAGCACTAGGGACTTTTTCTGACAAATCATTTGTAGTTATTCCGTAAAGATCAGGAGCCAATTTTGTACCCTGAGGAACCCCTAATCGCACCCCTAATTTATTAGATTTTACTGAATATGTGGAATTTTGACTATCAATGAATTTTATTTCCACATATTGAGTACGGTCAGTGAGATAAGATTTAAAAAAAGTATAATTTTTGCACTCAATTTTTACGCAACCCTTTACTCTCTCGCATGTTTTATTTTATATTAAAAAAATCATAATTTTCATTCATATCGTGTGACCTTTAAAATTATCTAATTAATTAATTAGTAGTTAATAGAGTTGTTCTCCCCGAGGATCTATGTGTTCTCTTTGTAATTACTTTTGCTTGGTGATATCTCTCAGTCTCGAACCTCGGGCTGTTCATAACCGAGGCGTGACGAGTATGGTCACAAAGTAAAATGAGCGGCAATTTTAAATTAATTCTCCTCGGTGCATGAAATTATCATCAATAAAGTTTTGTTATTTAATCATATTAATCAACATGATGCTACAGGGGCTTTTATAAAAATCGAGTGTGTACACTCTTCAACCCAGATAATTTCCTTCACTCAGAAATGACGGTGATATGCCACTACTTCATCGATGAACACTAAAAGTCTGTTCGTAAAGTTGCTCAGAGTACACCGGGCAGAGTTTACGAACACACCTTGAAATAATAATGGTATTTTCATCTCTCAGGTAAATTTCCGAGGTGACGATTGTACAACTAAAAAAAAATCCCTTCTCTGTCTATTGATTGAACTGTTCTTTAACCACAGAAGGTGTAAGTAAATAAAATAGATATTCTACAATGTTAAATCTTGAATATATGATAATATAAGCAGAAAAAAAAATACAGTGTGATGTATGAACGAGAATCAAACTGTTTTTTCACATATAGAAGTCGTTATAAGCGAAGTGAGGTTAAACAAAATATGGTACGTGCAATGGTTTATTTATAGCCAGTTTGATCCCCAATGTAATATCTATATTATTTGCAACAGTCGCCAAATTCTTTCCCTTTTTTGGCCATAAATAATCATAAAATACTAGTCTTACAATTGTAAATCGGGAAAATGTAACAGATGGTGTCCGTCGTGCTCTTCTCTCTCTTACTGTACAGAACGTCTCTATAGAAGGGTTATATACGAGAAATCATTTCAGGGACGATATAAATAATTTAGTTTTATAAGACCTTTAAATCTGCTTAATCAATAATGTGATAATATACTTACACTACAAATAACATTAATTTATAATGAATAAATGAATTATGAATTACCTATTCCTCCGAAGTTACAAACAATATATAGGGGGTTACAGCAAAGCGCCCATTCACACTATATTACAGACATGGCTATTAACATAAGTAAGTAATTAAAGTTTCTTTTTTACATATTATACGTACATGAAATAGTAGCTAAGAAATCTTATTCTTAAATTTCTATATTATATTACAGTTGCAAAATTAAATTTAAATAAATTGTGATTACAAAATAATTTAAAATTAAAACCAAGGTAAACTATAGACCTCAAATAGAATGTCGTGCAAGAGTTTCAATTTAAATTTCACATATTAATGTGATTCTAAACCTTCATTTTTTCTCGAATTATTAATTTAGCTACAACAATTTAAGTTTTTATAAGTAATACAGCATGAACTAGTATCAATCTCTAGATACACTGGGTGTTTGTATCAGAGTTCACTGTTCTCAAAAAAATTGCAACTTGAGTTTTATATTCGTTGCCGTGCTGTTCTGGGGTCATGGCACGTCCAGAGAGGGTTCTCTCATCTGCTGCAAGCTGCACCTTTAGATTTACAACATTCGACTCGGAGGAATTACCAGCACTCAGCTTCTCTCTGCAATTGACGTTACATATAAAAAAAGAGTTAGCGTTTCTGAGTCGTTCCATTTCATTGCAAAGTTTAGAGCTGTAAACGGCACAACATGATTTCTTTGTCCATTTATCGAGGAAGGCATTGATGGTTGGTGGGTGCTGCGATTTTTATGAAGAGTGTTTGGTTAGTAGTTGGAAAATCTGGTTCGCTGCCAAGGCACATAGAAAGAACTACTACTCCTACCGCGTTCTTCTTCAGTTTCGCGCGACAGTAAAAACGCCGTAAAGAAGCCAACAGCAGCAGAAGCAGAAAAGCTAACGTCTTAAAGGAAAAGCATCTTGCTTGAAAAACTCCACAGCAACCACCGCCGTACTCGCGGGACACTGCCATCAAAGTTTACAGCCTGCAGCCTACTTGGCAACAAACTTAATTGATTTGTCTGCTTGTTAAAAAGTTTGATAAAAATTTGCTGTTCATGTCAAAACACAACATTGTCAGTTTTTATAGTTAAGCAATTATTGCAAAGTCAAGGGAAATAATAAAAAATATAACAAAAAATAAGAAAAACAGAGTAAAGAAGAAAAGAAAAAAATGCTCCATTAAAACTTTTCCTCGTTTGTTTGTTTTAGATAAAGCTAAGAATTCTTTTCTTGGGTTTTCTTTTATTACATTGAAAGTATCATATACATGGGAAAAAAATGTATATGAAAGATGTCCCAGAGTGTATGAATTGTGAATAATATACAACACTGTGATGGCAGAGCCAATCTCTTTATTCTTACATAACGCCTCAGTGTTTTGTTACGGACACAAGAAGCCGCAAGATATGCCAGCACTTTGAATTAAACATCAAGATTTTTACCATTCAGTGACACTATGTTAACTTCAATGTCAAGAGAAGAGAAAAGAACATCCATTTACATGAACACCAACATTTTTTAATGGATATCATTTTTCATGAAACAATCAAGTAAATTATTAGAGTGCGCTCAAAAATATTAATTAATATTTTTATATTATTATTTTTTGACAATTTTAATTACTTTAATCAAGAAATTTATATATTATTTTTTACAATTAAATATAAACAAATTTATGGAGCTCAATTAATAAAATGCATTTTTAATTTAGACAAAATTTCCAGTGAAATCTATATACTTACAACTCTTACAAGTGAATTTGAGGCGTTTCGATATATAGCAAAATCACACCTTCTACAAATATGGTCAGGATATAATTACATAGCATGGAATATTTATTTTATTTTGAATTATTTTCAAAATTCGCTCATGTAAATTCATCTAATTATTTTAACATCATTATTATCTTAAGAGATATTGTAAATTAGGTGGTAATGCAGTTAATATACTATATGAAAGGTATAAATATATATAAATTATATGAAACACGTGTGAAGATTTTGAAAATTGACTTTGAAGGTGATATAGAATAGCTTATGATTGCCTTCATGAAATCATAAATGTGACAAAACGTGAGGATATATACGTCACAAACTTTGTCAAAGGACTTCAATCTAATTTTCATGGCAGCAGTGATGATGAGACCAGTCAATTTGACGGTGCGTTTGGCACACAGAGAGAGAGAGAGTCTTCTCATTGACCCACTGTGGGATGATGGGGGTAACTGAATTGTGGCCCCCCGCTCTGTCACAAATCAGTAGGCAGTAGACACAAAGATGCTTTGATGTTATAGCTTCGTCGAAATGCTGACAAACTTCTTCCTCTCTCAGATTTTAATATTAATTTTAGATATTATATATGTTTTAAGGTATCAAATATTGTAAACACTAGAAAGTCTATAACGTGTTGTAAGAAAAACTATAGCTTTTATCAGAGAGCGATTGACGGTCATAAAAACAGTTAGAGACATCTGGTGGATTTTACCTGAGTTATTAAAAAGTGTCATTCCTAATATCGTTGTTGCTACTGCATGGCTACAATGAACGTGTATTTAGTGAGTCATACTATAGTTCAAACGAGGAGGTTTTCAATCAGGTTGGTGATCTGTGAGGTCAATTTTGTTTTATTTTGAATTTAATTATTTAACAAATTCTGTAATTCATAGACACACAGTCAATTGTTGTGTTTATGTATTTTTGTTGTCTTTTTTGTTGTTGTTATTTTTTACATAATTTATTGTAGACTTCTTAGCAATTAATATGTGTTATAAAATTCCATTAATGCAAGGTATATTATTAGAAATTGTAATTACCATTTTAAATTATGATCATTATAAAATAAACTGCATGAGATATGATGTCATAAATCATTATATAATCTCATAACAATTAAAGTATGAGAGACAATATAAAGAAAAAACTTTAATAAATTTAATTTTATAATATAATTTATACTTATTAAATTTTCATACATATAAAATTCATATGCATTCTCTTGAAAATTGTAATTTAAAGTACAAAATGAGCAATTAATTTCAAGATTAAGCCTCCGATTATCTTGCATAGCTTTCTAGTATATTTAACGAGGGTCATAACCCTGCCTGAGAGGATATGGAGTTATGACCTCTTGCCTAGTCGTCGTCTCTCCGGGGAATCACCCACCTCGTTTAAGTATACGCACTGTATGTGAAGGTGGAAATTAACGCGGCTTAATATGACCCCATGAAGGGGTGAAATATCAGTCCCCAGAGACACACCCATCTTTTTCATACGTGCAACCAATTGTGTTCGTTAGTTCATTTTATTTCCAGTAACATTTTTTATAGCAAAATCACTATCGATTTAATGTAAAAATGTTAAAAATTAAATCAACCGCAAGAAAATTTAATATTTATTTAAACATGGTTTTTAAATTGAATTTCAGCATAATGTAATAAGGTATATGTGCATGCATATGGATTAGATTCAAGTTTGAAAAAGTAAATTTAATACGTTCATATTATTATTTTGGTAAGCAATTGGCAAAAAAAAAAACAAAAAAAAAAAAAAAAGTTTTTCTCACAATCTCATACCCTCACTTGCCTAAATATTTACTTACCTTCATAAACAGTTTAATAAATTTAATATCATATATAATTTACAAGTCCTTCTTTTTTTTTTACATTAAGTGGTATATTGGTGTCCAGAAAATGCAAAGCCTTATAATTATTTCTAGTGCACATTACATTAATCACTTGTAAAAAAAAAAAAAAAAGTTGTTTTCCTCAGAAATTAATTTGAAATGTATAACATTTGATAAAATTTTAGAAAAAGTTATTTTTTTTAATTTAACTCTTTTAGCTAGTGCTTATTAATCCCAAATCAAGTTACAGGTTACAAAAGTTAAGACGTGTTCAAAATTGTATACGTAACGTACAGTACTTTTTTCAAGAAATTGCTAAACTTGAGATATATTTTTCACTTTTATGTGACTTACAATGGACAACCTGCATGAAGTTTCTTTACTGAAAACTTGAAAAGAGGACCTCAAGTTATGTTTGTTATTAAATTTTGTTATTTTTTTAATGTTTTAAACCCTCAAACATCCTCAAAATCGGGAGGAAAGACGATATGATCAACGTCTGCACGAATTTAAGGGTATAAGAAATTTTAAAAAATGGGGGGAAAAATTACAATAAATAATTCGAGGTCTTCTATCCAAATATGCAATAAAAAATTCATCCGTTATTTCAGCGTTTCGTAAAGGTGCAATGGTTCATTTCAAACTTAATTTTCTCCTCAAAAACTCTGCCTTAGTAAAATTATAACCAAACTCCTTGGTTCTGTGTTCCTTGACCAAGAGAAGGAAAAAAAAATTAACAATTCAAAAAGTGTTATCACGATATAACATTCTGAGCAATATTTTAGACAAGTTGCAGTCGTAAAATAGACTGCAATTTTATATAATGCTGTATTTTCAATCACATTTGAGTGAGAGAAATGATTGATTAGAAAATATGTTGTTTACCTATATTTAGGTCACAGTTGATCACTTATAGCCTGAAAGTTAATAATATTTCTTTTAGCTTAATACATTTCCATTTACTGTTCGTAATGGTGACTGCAAGTTATTGCCGAGGAACGACGATCGGTGCTGAGGAGCGACTCTCCGAGGGGCGCTTTGCCAGCACGTCGTTTAGGAAATGACGGCGACATCAGCGGGCCCCGCCCATACCCCCACCCCCTCTCTCTTTTTACCAAGCTCAGTCCACCCCACGTAATCATCAGATGAGTGCTTCACTTTTCGTTTATCATTTCCGTGTCTCAGGTAGTATATGTGTTAGCATTAATATTTTCAAATTTACAAAAACGTCATACTATTGTTTGTGATTTTTTTTGTATCGTAAAATATTATTAGTTGTGTTAAAATTGTATATCATTTTCTTATTCTAACAACATGACAAATACATAAGAATCTATTGTATGGACTTTTTATAACAGCAACTGTAGACAGGCACTTTGATTCCTAATATTGACTTTTAAAGTAGATAAAAACTCCCAGACAGTATTGAATAAATGTATATATCAGTTGTTGTTTTTTTTTTGTGCATGTACAAATATACTTACTTTGTATCATTTATAGATTAAAGATAAATTTTGGTATTCAACTGGCAAATATATAGATAGACATTTGACTTATTCTGTTACCTGGAAACCTTAACTATAGTGTAAAAAAAAACATGTAGTTAAGTAACATAGGACGCGATTCACGAAGCAGTTAGCCAGGTTCCTAACCACGTTTAACTATACCTGTTTTACGTGTTAAACTACCTAATTAAACGTGGTTAAGCCAAACGTGGTAAGAAACCTGGCTAACTGCTTCGTGAATTGCGCCCATATATTCCAAGTGAGTGATGAAGCCTATATTAATAATAATGATATTTTTTTTTCTTTTAAATTAAACCAAGTAAACATTTATTATAAATTAGGATTATATAGCATCTATCTGGACAATGTAACTTCTTAAGTAAATGTTGAGAAATGGTGTATACTGTTGATCTTTCCTTATAATAAAGTTTACTTTAGCCAACTAGACATCCCAAACACACATTGTTTCCATTATATAGCAGAAGCCAAAAGGTAATTAATTTACCTGTGATATTATAACCTGAGGGTGTCACGACATGCACGCACATGTATGACGTCATCGTCCGACCGCTAAAATTTATAGCAGGTAGTGGTGACTATTATTATACAGTATATCGTGCATACATTGAATACATAAGGAAAACACGTACGCGTGTGAAACATAATATAAAATATAACCAAGTAACTTTGACAAAAGATCACATCTCTTCCAGACTTGGTAATAGTTAATAAAAAAAATATAAAATCGATACAAAAATCAACATGACCATGTTTTTAATTATGAATGTAAAATGTGTCACAAAGCTTGTATTAATTTGATTTATGTCATGTATGACTGTAATCTTTCAAACGACTGAATGTTGTCACAACTGCTCATTTGGAATAGTGTTCATCAGTTTCACATCAACTATCAAAATGTTCTCAATGAGTACATACAGTGTCAATATGTAATCATACTGAGCGTTTTCCTATATCATGCAAACCCGCATCACACAACTGCTGAATAGGTTGCATACCTTTAGGAGCTATCTTTTTTTTTTTCTATTTACTTTTATATTGATGATATAATTGTCATCTCTTAATTCACTACTGCATATTTATGGAAAGTTCAAATGTTACTATTAATCTGATTCATAGAATGCGAGCTTAATTTCCATGACAATTGTATGCTAACAATATTGTAAAATTTGCAAATCACCATAATTTACAGCACTAAGTAAGCAGTACTTCCAATTGTATCGAATTATACTTTTTACTATAAAATTTAACTAGTATAATTATATAAAATCTGTTCAAAAACTTGTACTTTCATTGAAATTTCTGTGCAGTGTAAAATTCATCAAATAATCAGTTAATAATATATGTTTGTATGAAGATAATAAATTTCTTTAAATAAATTAGTTTCTTTTATTAGGTAGTTTACTTTTTACTCTAAATGCAATCTGTGATAAATAATAAAGTACGTTCATATACGGTAAGGTGGACCTCAGTTGTCAACAGAATATAGCAATTTGTGACACAACGTTCTTTTTGACTCGATAAAACTTTTGAAGGCTTTTTCATTCTAATAAATGTCAACTATATTTACTAAAAGCAACCGTGTTTTTTTTTCTCGTACAGTTAGTTATGTTTCATATATACTTTGCAATAACATTATGAAAATCAATAATCACTCATGCATGGTAAAACTAATATATTTAGTTAAATATATTAGAATTTGATCAATAAATCCATAATGTTACATTTTCAAATAAAACAAATGTGAGACCCCCCCCCCTCTCTCTCTCTCTCTCTCTCTCTCTCTCTCTCTCTCTCTCTCTCTCTCTCTCTCTCTCTCTCTCTCTCTCTCTCTCTCTCAACAGCAAAATATTTTTTAATTAAAGTGCTACAAATATTTATCTTCCGTTCAACCATTCAAGTAATAGCCCATAAAAAGTTGCATATTACTTTTGTTTCGAGTAGTAAAAATGAAATAACGATTGACTTTATTGAATTTATACTAACACTGACAGATGATAAAAAAGCGAAGGTAGTTCAATGCTTCTACATATTGCATGTATACTAAGTAATTTAAAAGTAATTTAATACACGTATAATTAAATGACGTGAGCTAGCGATATTTTGAGGATAAAACCTTTCTTCTGTCTACCAAGCTGCTTCCAAAACCCACGAGGATTTCTAAAAAGCAAATTCGTGGGATCGCGTCCCATGGGCCCTGCCCCCATCCACACATGGTGGGAATATTTGCGAGTGACTCTCAGGGGTCTCCACCCCTACACCCACGTCACGGTTACTGCAAGGTTTTGGGGGAAGGAAAATCGTGTAATCCGCGCACGGGGACCTAGCTGCAAGTGACGTCATGCCCTCTCCCAGCGTTACACCACAGAAAGTCCTTTTTTAAGTACGGATCTCCCAAGGGTGTTATATGGACTAAATAATGTTCTAACTCTTTCTGATTTTATAAACTACCTACTTTTTTAAATTTAAAATATTACCTTAATAAAATAAATTACCTTTTTTTCTTTCTTCTTTTTTTTTATTATTACACATGACCAATATTTTCCTTTCAATTATATTTATCATTGCGAAATTTAAGATCATTAATACGAGAAATTATATTGATTTTCAATGGAAAATGTTCATTATTACTGCTGATTTAATCCAAGGTGGGTAAAGGCTTTACCCACCTTGATTTAATCTAAGGAACTTATGAGCGCATTTAAAGTTCTTGACTTGCTGATTAGAGAAAATTAATGACCTTATTTTTTTTTTTTTTACTTATTGCATCTTCAACAAAAACTTTGAGAAAATAGAATAAATAAAAATATTTTAATTGTAGAAAGTATAAAAAAATTTTAAGAGTTAATTTAGTATCGTCCTGAGAGCGAGAAATGAGACCGCGAGATGAAAAACACGACGACTGACAATTGTGATAAAAGTTACTTTTTACTTTAAAAAAAAAACGTTTAAAATCAGAAAGTGGTAGTTGTCTTGTTTACGTCTGATAAAATGAGATGACTTTAGAACTCACAAGCTTGAAATATATATAAAAATAAGTACTATAGTAAAAGCAATCTTATTCTTTACAGTACAGACTCAAAAGTCCAATTACGAACATTGCATTAAAAAAGGTAACATTTTATGTTTTTGACATCACAAAATACTGAAAATATTTACTGTGATGTTTTGTTTTTTTTCGCGTTTGTTTCATTTCTTTTCTTCTTTTTTTCCCCATTTTTTTTATGATATGTACTTTTTGAAATGCTCTATTCATTCTAAAGTACCTTTAGTAATTGGGTACATTTTGTTATATTAAGAAAAACAACCATGTAATATTATATATAATTATACACACGGCATAAATCAATACGTGTAATAAAATTTAATATTCTAATACTGCCTGTGATATACTGTCACTACACACAAAAAAAAGCACATAAATTAATGCAAACGGCGCATTTTAGTACAGTAATAATAATTATCATAATATATGAACATGCATGCACAGTACTTACAGTTAGCATGAAAGTCACGCACCTTGCTGTAACGACAAATTGCGATAAATGTCCCTGCAAACGTCTTGTCATAAAAATATGCAACTTTTTATACCTAAGTTATCATAAGACTTAAGGTAATTTAAGTACCAAAGTAAAACAGCAATTAATTATACAAAATTATGTACACCTGTAGATATACGGAATGTCACCTGTGTTTGTTTGTGGACTTTGTCACGGAAGAGGGGATTGCGCAGACGTCATGCGAGGAGGGCCAGAATGCACGGACTAGCATATATAAACAAAGTGTACAATAATTTTTTTACTTAACTTAATTAAGGTAGAGATAACACGCTCAATGTTAAAAAAAATCCCATTCATAAAAATTATGAAAAAAATTTAAAATGTTCTCCTCAACATACCTTATCAGTAGGTAAAATATCAGGTATGCAAAAACGAGCTAGTTTTCGAGTTATTAATTTTTAAAGTTGACTAATTTAACATGGTGAAATGGAAATTCCATGTTAAATTAGTCAACTTTAAAAATTAATAACTCGAAAACTAGCTCGTTTTTGCATACCTGATATTTTACCTACTGGTAAGGTATGTTGAGGAGAACATTCTAAATTTTTTTCATAATTTTTATGAATGGGATTTTTATTAATATTGGGCGTGTTATCTCTACCTTAATTTTTTCGTCATTTTGCCTATGCTCACTGTATGGAGCTGATTTCTGTTTATGTTTACGTGAGGCGGGAGAGGGGTTTCCCTATAATAATACATTGCGAAGGAGGCGCAGGAGGGAGGGAAAAGAGAAAGTTTTGGCAGGCCAGATTATACAGTGAGCATAGGCAAAATGACGAAAAAAAAATTATAAAAAATACTTTTAACGGTTTTTTGGCGGTGAGATTTTTTTTTTATGAGTTCTATCGTGTACTGTTAAAGTATTATTGAAGTATTTAAACTTGATTTATTTTATTAAGTTAATGAAAAAATTATTGTACACTTTGTTTATATGCTAGTCCGTGCATTCTGGCCCTCCTCGCGTGACGTCAGCGCAATCCCCTCTATAATCTGGCCTTCCTAAACTTTCTCTTTTCCCTCCCTCCTGCGCCCCCTTCGCAATGTGTTTGTATAGGGAAACCCCTCTCCCGCCTCACGTAAACATAAACAGAAATCAGCTCTTCCCGTGAACTCAAAACCATTTTTGATAACAAGTTCTGATTCTTCTTAACCTCGCAAAATGAACAACTTGTTTTTTATTGAATCTACAGTATCCCCAAATCATATATAAAAGTAACGTTTCAACTGTCTCGTATTGTACACATCTGATGATGTCTGTCAATTGCGTGGGACTCAAAATTGACTTTTTTTTTTCAATTATTCATACGTAATTAAGTCAATGTCAAACAACAAAGATAAAGTGTCAGTAAAATTTAGAGGTAAAATAAAAGTTAGTTAAGGCTATCTCTTTTAGCGACTGTTTTGAAGTTCTCAGTGCGTGCCCGGGTGGTCTCACCACATGGAAGCCCGCGGTTGGACGTTTGATCTGCGCTCAAAGCTCGCTGCTGGAGTGGCCATGCGGTCAGCTCTCTGGAGTCAGGGATGTCCAGAATCCAGACGACCGTTTGAGGAATATATAACAGCAATAATTATATTCCCAGAATTTTTTTATTATTTTTTTAAACCTTTTTTATTTGTACTGTACATGCAGAATAAACATAATTATGCTCCCATCATATTATACATAATATACAACATACACTTACACATCATAAATGGAAATTTTTAATTACATTTTAATATAATTAATATGTATACATAATATATTAATTAATTTTTAAATGCAATTAACGTATTTATATAGTAAAAATGTTTATTACTTACAGGTATTTATTTTTTTTAATTTGGATATTTTAGGTAAAATTTATTGCCTTACAGATTAGTCAAGAAAATGAATGTAAAGATGTAAAAATACGATTATAATTTACTATAGTGAATATAATCACAATATATATATATATATATATTGTGATTATATTCACTACATTATATACGTCAAACTGTTGGAAATTTGATTTTTAATATGAAAAAAATATATATCGTGACATAATGCAATAAGAAAAAATTATAACATTTCACAAACCAAAATTTCCGAATTATATAAATATGTTTTCAATTTTCAATTTCTTAAATTAAATTTTTATCAATATTATATGCTATTGCCCATCTTATTATTATTATTTTTTTTCTCCTCAAAATCTACACATTCTTCATTATATATTATAAATTTAACTTCTTACTGCATGGAAAGCTTGTAACCTTGTATTAAAATGTAAGCTTGCGTGTCGTACAGATTAAATTTCGCGCCTGCTTTCTTGCCACCAAAGTTACGTACGTTTGTATTCAATAAAGTGTAACGTTTGATAGGCTGCTGGTGCCATGGAGATATTATAACAGGTGGTGCAACTGCTAGAACAAAACTGAAAAGTAAAATTGGGTGGGCAGCCATTTTCAGATCTTGATATTGTTAGAGACAGTGCCTGCATAGATTATTCTTGCCTCCCACATAAAAAATATGTTAGTACTATACAGTGGTTACAACAATAAATAGAACAAGAAAAGATTTATTGCATTTAAAAGTACGCAGGTAAGTTTGCTCATCACCGCTTTGCTGTTGGTTCCCCTCACTCACCTACTTCTGCTGAGTCTCTGTCAAAACAAAATAGACATTCTGATAGGTTATCATGATAAAAAAATAAAGATGAAAACCAACAGCAAAACGGAGATGATAAGAAAACTGACCTTCGTAAGTTTATATATCCACAACGTTCAAATTGTGATAATCAATGTACATTAGCGCCCTTATATGACATTTGAATTACCTAGTGGCCAAAATTTAAAGTAATAAATTTTAACCACTGGTTTTTATTCATGTGGGAGACAAGAATGATCGATGCAGGCGCTGGTTAGATACATGAAGTCAATATGGCGTCTTTCGACCTGCTCAAACGCATGAAGTTTTGTGGATTTTGTCTCTATTTTTATACGTCCATGGTTTGCACGTCATTACCGCTGTCGAACACGCGAGGAAAACAATAAGGGTTCTCGCGATACCACCACGACGTCGGTGTTGTATGTCGTGAGGCGTGCAATTAGCCCCCGCCACATAGAGGGTGCTTAGCGGTGGAGAATTACCTTCTCGATGCAATCGCGTCAAACCCAGCTGGAATCGTGTTCTCGACGACATTCAAAAATCATATGCTGATAAAAAAAAATAATAATAAACCTTTAGAAGTTTTATATGCATAAATCAGATAAAGAGTATTATACATATAATATAAATATATATTGTTCTTATATAAAGATTGATCACTTCTCACGAAATGTCATGCTATAATATAGAAAAAGAAACTTTTTTGAATGTTATAATACTTGCCTATAATATTATATACATAAAATGTTATATATAATATCAATTTTCTCATTTAGAAAGAATCGAGTTCATGTTAAAGTAACGTTAACTATTCTAGCATTTTAATGTTAGTTTTTTTTTTTTTTTTATTTGTAACACTTGAAATGTGTAATAACGTTTCTACATTACAAGCAAAAGCATTATAAGTGAACTTTTGTATATAGTGAGACTTGCAATCAAGGAACATTATGAAATGTTTTAACTGTTATTTTACATACTATATTTTTTTATGCATTTTATATTCTGTCAATATTTAAGTAGAATTGTACAATTTCATAGTATTTAAAAATGTCTCTTGTGATTGGTGAGAATTTTATAATGTCTCTTTTCATTGGCTGAAACTTAATTTGATTATTAACGAAAACTAACGACGCTCTCTACTTTTATTAACGACCTCTATAATTTGAGTTTTTGTCATCATTTTTGTACTGAATAGGAATGTTGTAAAACAATTTAATATACATGAATTCAATTTTATTTTCCATTTCATATCATGAGTCTTCATGCAGAAAAATTTCAAACAAAACAAAAAAAATGACATCAAAGAATGTTAACTATTACACAAAGCTTAAAAATATTTACTGTAAAAAAATGTAAATAATAGAAATTTTAATTGCATATTTAATACATTCAAATGAATAATTACACAATATAAAAATATGAAGAAATTTCTTTTGCATTTTACAACGGTATAGAATAACGCCAAATAAATAATGCAAATACTTTTCTGTAAACTTTGCATTTTGCAGTATATATATAATATATATATAGTTCACTTTTTCAGAAGGCAATGACTCTCTCTCTCTCTCTCTCTCTCTCTCTCTCTCTCTCTCTCTCTCTCTCTCTCTCTCTCTCTCTCTCTCTCTCTCTCTCTCTCTCTCTCTCTTTCCTCAGCAAAGTTATCTTTACATAATTACATAATATGTAACTGACATTATTTACTATATGGAAGCTTTTTCTGCACATAGAAACAATTTAACTGTTTTATTATTAATTTTTGTATTTAATTATGCCATGCATATTGCATATGTAATTTTAAAATTATTATAAGTAAATTTTTACTGTAAATCTTATGATCAAATAAGGTTTTGAATTTGTGATTCATATAATAATATATCTTACAACATCTGATAGAAACGAACATTTGAAAAGAAGATACAACCAAAAAAAGAGAGTAAAAGAATCACAAAGAAGAGTACAAATTAAAAGGCATACAATGTGAGATTCTGTGTTTTCAGAGTAATGAGAAATCCCGTCTGTAGTAACAGACACTGTATGACGGTGGAGGGCCTGTTGCGCCCTCCTCTCACATCGCTCCGATCAATGCGGCCGCCGCACTCGTACATCAAACGAGAGCAAACTCGTTGGTAAAAGCTTTCGCAAGATGAAAATTCGGCCGCTGCCAGCATCGTCATTGCTGTCACATCATCTTTACTCGCAAAGAAGAACAAGGGAAGAGGAACACTCCACAAATAATGATCGCTTGATCTCTGCTAATGCTCTCAAATCATTCCTCGAGCTGCTGGCCAAGTCTGTTGTTAGCATTCCAATTTTCTGTCTAATAATTTGTGACACTAGAGAGAGATATAAAAATTAATCTATCTTCTAAAGAATAAAGTATATTAAAAAAATGGTGGTGCAAAGTTTATGATGAAGAAGTAATATAAAAATAGTTTTGTTTCATTCATTTATAAGAAAAGATAGCTTAAGGCTATTTAATTAATTTTCTTGTAAAATATTAATAAAGTGGATTGTCAAGTTAAAAGCTTTTTTTTTTTAGTATTAAAAATTTCTATCGCTAAGTTTGAAGATCATACTGGGCGTTTGTTCTTCTAAAATACAATAGGCTTTTGATACACTCCTCGTCTCTGAAAAGTTCCCTTCTGCAGCCTTGTTAATCACCATACCCTGTGTTATCTTTACGAGACATGGTGATTAACAAGGCTTCAGAAGGGAACTTTTCAGAGATGAAGAGTGTACATTCACTGCATATACACATGATGATAATATGTATTCGTTGACGACGGATAATGTTATTCTTATGAGGCGTCTTAAACGGATCCGTATTAAACGTTGTCATGTGAACGTACTGATTCTCTGTTTTGTTTTTAATGATGTGTATTACCTCAAAAAATTAGTATATATTATATATATATTTTTCTTTGACAATACCCATGTAAGATGCCATGTGTTTTATATGTGTATCTTGTTACTAGAATTCGATCAATAAAGAATTTTTAATTTGAATTTTGTTGGCAGTTGGCACATTTAAGTCGCAACCTCTTAGCTCTGATGGAGTAATTCTACATTGAATTTTTTGTTCTCAGGATGGAATAAATGATAAATAAATCTGTTTTCACTTTAAATTCAAAACCATTTTTTTTAAACTGGATTGTCTATTTTTATGCAATCTGTTCAGTAACATCTTTAATATAATATAATATAATATAATATAATATAATATAATATAATATAATATAATATAATATAATATAATATAATATAATATAATATAATATAATATAATATAATATAATATAATATAATATAATATAATATAATATAATATAATATAATATAATATAATATAATATAATATAATATAATATAATATAATATAATATAATATAATATAATATAATATAATATAATATAATATATATATATATACTGCCCATTGCGTTTTGCACGTAAAATAAATTTATAATTCAAGTAATTTAAAACATTATGATTTTTTTTTTAGCGTGGCAAAATTTATATACAGTTAAGTATTGTATAAAGTGGCATTCAAAAAGATAGGGAAAGGGAAAGGTGTTTATTGTAATAAAATCTACCAATTTGTTAGTGGGAAATTTTGTTTGAAAATTACTTTAATATAACGCTATATAAACTTAATAGACCAATCTTTAAAACTTTTTCAAATCATCGACATTTAGCAAATTTGAATGTCGTTAGGCATTTATGTATATGTTTGTCCCATAGTTACTATATATATACTACAAGCTTTTGGTATAAACGTTTAAAGGTACGTAACTGCCTGTCACATGTCACTGTAAATCAATGCCGCGCGCTCCCAAATGTCAAACTCTCTCTACCTAGTATATAGTAAAAAATTGAGCAGCTCTATAGAGAATCAATATTCAGTCAATATTGGAAATGGTTTATTTATTCTTCAGTCTATAAAAGATAGGGTAGGTAAAAAAAAACTTTCCTGTTATACAAATTGTTTGTCAAAGACGCTGCCTTCTATTTTTATTTTTTTTTAAGGTTGACGTTTGAAGCGGCTCTTACAGTGAGTGATTGATTGATGGGTTTCTGGCATCGAGGGTCTCAGCGTCACCTGAAAATCCACCCCCTCTTATTTGCAGCATTGACCCTAGAACTGAAAGTGGATCGCCGTGATGTTGGCTAATACAACTTTAAACAAAACAAGATGTCAACATCTTCTCCCTCAATATTATAACATTATTGTAAATGTAGTTTACTTTAGTCGACCAAAATATAAAAAGTATATTTAATTTAAACATTAAAAAATTAAAACAAATTTTTAAGAGATAAGGTAAAATTGAAAACGTCCAATTTTTTTTTATTATCGTGATGAGTAGTTCTACAGCATTATTTGAAGGCCTTGATAGTTTCAAGTTCTTCTGTGCTCTGAAAAAAAATGTGCTACCACAAAGAACTTCTTCAACTCAAGGCAGACGCTTGGACTTTCAACAACCTGACCTCCCAACTCACAAATGTTGAAATCACAACGTCCTTCAAAAAAAATAACAAGATGATTTAGAAGGCAAAAATAGAAAAATACAAAATAAGACACAAAGTTGTATATATACTTAGGCAGTTTCCTGTAGATTTTTACTTTTTGAGCTCATTAGATAAATATTTTATTAATGAGGATTTTAGTTACGCATTTAATTATTAACAGTTGTGCAGACTTTGCAGTACTCCCTATAAGTTTTTTTATTCACACAGTCCATACGCTACTTACAAGATAGAAAAATTAGAAAATCCTCATAATCATACTATTTGTTGAATTAGATTTAGAGAAGGATTAGTTCATAAATGTTACAAGTAAAGTGCATTTAATGTATAAAACAAAAAATGTTAACAAAAATCTTCTTTTTCTTTAATACTGTTATCATATCAAAAAATAAAAAAAGAAGGGAAAAAAATACAAAAGCTCACCAGAAAGCTTAAAATGCTTTTAATATAAATTTAAATTCTAAAATTGTAATAATAAAAGCTTTTTTTTTTTTTTAAGAAAGATTTATGTGGGATACTTTTTTTAGTTTTTAATTTTTTTATTACAAAATTAAATATTCATTTGTTAACATTAAAAAATAAGAGATGAAAATAAAAGTAACTGCTACAGAGAGACAAGCAGAGAGCCTTAATCACAAAGGATAAATGAAAATAGGACACTTGGTTGCTTTTACTGCTCTCTACTGTGACTGTGGCAAGACTGGGGCACAAGAGGGGCGGGACCAAATTACGAGAAGCCCGTCGCTCTGTGAGATTCCCTCACCAAAGCAACAAGATGCTGCCACTACGATTATTTTGCATTCGTTCGGATGAAAGCGCATTCTCCTTCTCTCTTTCTTTTTAGCAGTGCTTTTTTTAATGATGCTTACCTTTATGAAGAAAGAAGAAAAAAAAGTATATATATGTTAACGTAGCTTCCCTCTTTTCATGTTTTATAAAAAAAAAAGTTCATTGCATAACATTGTTCGCATCAGCGCTGACGACCTTTGATAAATACCTTTTGCGCAAACTCTAATATAATGCTAAAGCTTGATGTATATACGACGTCAAAGACATTTCATAGAATAAAAGAAATCTCATCTCAAAGATATCTTTGCATTCATAAAACATCGTGAGAAAGGAAGAAAAAGGTATATTATGTAATTCAGTCCGAAGATTCTCGTTATGTATTAAGCTTTTAAATAATATGCAGTCCTAAACTTTAATGACATACAAAGCTAGTTTTGAAAAAAAAAATACGACATTAAACATCACAAAATCAATTATATACACGGTATATACATTACTCGTAGAAGCCTCTAACCATTTGGCACCAAAAATAACAAAACCTTGTTACTTTGGGAGTTTTAAAAACAACAAGACTACAATGGTAATATATTTTATAAATATATTATGTAAAATATAAATAAACAATGCCATGCTTTAAAAGAAAAATTCAGTATATTTTAATAAAAACTTATTTTACTATAAATACTGTAAAATATCAGCTATATAATGACATTATTTTATTTTGTTACTGTTAAAAAAATGTAGCGTATCTACCTGAGGGTTGATGGTAATATACCACTATTTTTATGAGAATATATACGTGACAAAAAAGCAACAGACCTTCAGAACATTGAGTAAATAAAAAATATTTAATCAGATATCCGCGAGTCTAACCAAGGCTTCCAACCACAACCACTTGTTTCAATTAAAAGTGACAGGTGTGTTTAAATTTGAAACAATTTGATAGAAATATTTTATAATTTACTTAACAAATAAATACTAAATACTCTAAAGGCGGATTCAGATGACGCGACATAGGCGATTTGACGCGATTTTGTCACACAATCTGTGAAATCCTAAGCGGCGAGCGAATTCGCCAGGTTGCGGTAGCGGAATCGCGTTAATTGCGATGTTCTTTTTTTTTAATCACCAAATATGGCCGCCAATAGATGTCTCAGCAAATGCGCATTATTCGCATCGCGCCGCATGATAGAAATCACCATGTGAATCCGCCTTAAATGGGCAAAATAGCTGGTCAAAAATAATACCAATTATATTTTTTTAATATTTTACTTAATTATTGTAATTTAAAAATTGACTAATAAATGGCACCAAATTAAAATTTCAAAACATGACTCGGTTCTTCGTTTCATACATCTAAAATAACAATAGTATACATACACTCGACTTAGTTTCTCTCATTAAATGGATTTGTATGAGTCCTTGTTTTGTTTTTACTCTTTTTTACCTTTTAAATATTATAATGAGTTTCCTTATTTCCTTCTCGTATATATAGCCTACAAGAATATCATCAAAAGCTTTTATGTCTATAAATATTAAGTAATGAACTCAAAAAAAAAAAAAAAATAATAATAAATAAAAAAAAATAATATCTTTGTTAATACTATCGACGTAATCTTTCATTATCCTTAGTATTGTTGTTTTTTGTTGTCTCAACTTTTTTAGAAACAAATTTCTTGACGTTCCTTTCTGTGTTAAGCTTTTGATTTCCAAGTGATGTGACATCACTGTTAATCACATTTCGTATGTCAATGATCAAAGTCATTAACTATTAGTTAAATTACTATCTGGGTTCTGAACAATTTTATTGTTCACAGAAAATACGATGTAAATAAAATATACGAGCAAAGTTTTGTAATAAATTTTATAAGAAATAAATCTATAGTAGACAACAATAAAAATTTGGTAACTACATGAGTTTTGTTTTTAGACAAAACTATACGTCTTCGTTATGGGACATATCGGGGGGCATTCACAAAGCACTTTAACCCCAACTTTAGCCCCAAGTTTTATCCCTGGTACTAAACATGGTGCTAAATAAGGGACTAACCATGTCTAGCTCCTAGTTTAGTACCATGTTTAGTACCAGGGATAAAACTTGGGGCTAAAGTTGGGGTTAAAGTGCTTTGTGAATGTCCTCCATTGTTAGGTTTTTCAAGATCATTATTTTAGTCTATTTATAAATACTGACAAAATTACAGACACATAAATACTGTTTTTCTTGTTTCATCTTGTTAACATCATTCTGATTTAAATTATAATAAGTTAATAAGTTAGGAAATAAATATTGTTCAAGGGTATTAATTTTTTTAACGTTGTTTTTCTAAAACGGTTACAAAAAATTATAAATTAATACATTAAAACAACATTATCTTCTGTCTTCTGTGTGTCTATCGCTGCTTTTTTTGGAAGCTCTCGCATATATATTTTTTATTAGTTCTATTAAGTAAATAATTTAAGTAAACTAGAAATTTGACTAGATATATTATTACAGTATTTACTGTTCTAATATTTAATCTGCTATTCAAATACGTTGCACTTAACGCCTGAAAATTAGGTTAATTGTTAAGCACAAGTAGAAAGGGTCACATACCCTCCAGGAGTTATCTCTTCAAAGAACATTTCAATCTTACATGCATACCTGTGTTCAAAATTCATATAATATTGATTAATTTATTAAGTTCATAGGTATTAATAATATCTTCGTAACTTTTTACAACTTAATTAATAATTAAATAGTCTAAAAATATAATTTCAGATTAGTTTTCAAATCATGAATAAGTTCTTGTGAATATATCTGCATACATTAATCAGATTTAGTGTGAATAAAATATCAAATAATGTTATATATGCTCTTTTTTTCTTTCTTAAGTGTTTAATGATTAATTATTTTTTTAACAATACAACTTATTGCAATGTTTTTTTTTGTTTTGTTTTTTTTTACAATATACAAACATTTTGACCAAATTTTAAAGGTTTCAAATATTTGAAAACTGTTCCATTGAGGTATATTAAATTTAGAAAAATTGTCATACGAAAATGAAAGCTAATCGAAGCGGAAGAGCCACCATTTTTTACATTGAATGTTAATTATTAGCACTAGTTCCCCAGCATGTGGTCGTCTCTTACAGCAATTTTTTACCAACAATGTCGCGACCACGAACCTCACTAGCAGCTCTTTGAGAACCACACCGCCCACCTGAGCGTGGGTGGGTTTTATAACTTGGTTAATCCATACGGAAAACTAATGCAGACAGTATATTAAAATGTTTTATACCTCTTTACCCATGAGATATACACTGTTCATTATAATTAGTTTACTCAAACCTCTTTTAACACGCAATCTAAAAGAATATTAACCATTCTATGATATTTTACACTGAGTAAAAAAACAGTGAAAATATTTTGTAGGTTATTTCTGAATATGTACTTTATTACACGATCTAAATTATTTTAAAAAATCTGTATAATGCAGTGAACCAATGAGCGTATAATAATGCATACATAGTGAAGCATGCAGGAAAATTTTAATCGTATGAAGTAATTGCATGATAATTATTGTATAGTTTTTGGAACTTTGTTTAACGGCACACTTGTGTGTCTTTAAACGCCAATGATTTTACCTGATAAAATAGTAATAGTTATTCTAGATCAGTCTTAAAATAAGGGAAAAAAAGTGAAAATATAAAATGCAATTGATTAAAAAAAAACAGTACACTGGGGAAAAAAAGACTTGAAAAGTACTGAATAAATACAATCAATGTAATTGAAAATTAATTAGTAAAAAGCTATTTTGATGAGATACATTTCTGTCGTATACAATTCGAATTACAATATTGTTTACTATTATTACTTGTTATTTTCATTTGTTGAATTCTATATGAGTATATTAAAAATCCTATATTTGCTTTTAAACCACAAACGGATAGTTATAAAATGTAAATGTTGATGTTAATATATAATTATAATTTTGTTTTTTGATGAAACATAAATATTTATATAACTATTTATTATACTGTTATTTGAACCAGTAGCAATATATTTCCGTAGACTGAATGTTGATTATATATTTAATTTTATATTATATTAGTTTAAGTTTTCATTTATTCCGATCAAATTATTTTAAAAGGTCAATAATTATTTAACTGTAAAGCGTGCATTTTAAATTTATAAATCTATTTTGCATTATGCATTTTTTTTTTAATTATATTAAGATTTGCATTGGTTACACTACAGGAGAGAGAGAGAGAGAGAGAGAGAGAGAGAGAGAGAGAGAGAGAGAGAGAGAGAGAGAGAGAGAGAGAGAGAGAGAGAGAGAGAGAGAGAGAGAGAGAGAGAGAGAGAGAGAGAGAGAGAGAAAAAATTTGTCTCCGTAAGGTAATCACGCTTTAGTTTTGTTAACGTTTATGTTGTTTTGTATTATTATGTAGCTTAATGATAACATTATAAACTAACCCTTTCAAGGTTCAAGGAAAAGCAAGTTGCTAATTATTCAAAAATTAAATTATATAAAAAGGATCGTTGCATGTAATTCAACACAGATTGTTCAAATAACATCTATTTGAAGGACAATCAAGAAGTCAAGGATGATAAAACTACTTCACTTTTTGAAACCAAGCAGCCATAAAGTGATCACTAATGGTGATATTTTTACCTTATACTTGTGATTTCCTGTGGGTTGAGTCTAATGTATTTTCTACTTTTTAAGTAATAAAAACATGCAACAGAAATATTATTTTCATATGGTGATAGAATTACCTTCAATTGTCATCCACACTAAATGGTGTAAGTACAGTACATTACAAAAAAACGAATCATTTCATTCACACTAAATGGGGAATGGGGGTAGGTACAGTACATTACAAAAAAAAATAAACCATAATAAATTTTAACGTAATCGTTCATTGTGTTGTATCATAATAATTTATAAACATTATCAAACATATAATGAATGAAATTTCTCCTCTGCAGTAAAACATATCGACAAAAAAATTTTACTTCCCCTAAAAAATTGTTATTAAATTTTAATATCTTGAAGTGGTTTTGTCTTGAAATGTAAATCTATAAATATGTTAATGGTTCTTTCAAATTGTAAATGATAATATTTTTTCCCCTTTTATTGAATTTGATTTGATTCCTCCAAGTTTAAAATATTAAAGATTTTACGGAACTTGCCCACTTTTTTTTACAATGAATTGCAGTCGATAAATACACAAAACGTGACAACATGGGACGATATAGACGCTTGTTTAGCTGTCCTGCGTCCTCGACTCAGAGCTTCTTGGAGCGCCCTCTCCTTGCGCCTCAGTCCTCGTTTCCTCGCCCTTCTTGTCTCCCTGCTCCTCAGCACTTTCCTTCAAGTCTGAAGACGATGGCAAGTCTGCAATCAGCATTAAATATTTAAGCCAACAAGTTAGTTTGCCTACATTTGTATAACAATGATTAAAAGTTTGAATTTATTCTAAGTTCTTGCAATTTTCATTATAGATGATTTGTAGATTTGTATACGAAAATTTTATTTACGCAGAATAAGTAACATCAACACAGAACATTTTTTTTCAATTTGGATCAAATTGATTAAATGTAGCAAAAAATAAGGTCAATTATTGCAAAACATCAAAATATTTCTTTACATCAACTATACTACACAAAATAACTTTCTGAACGAAATAATTAATATTTGTTTCTTTATTTTCTGTTTTTATTTTTTTACCATTAATACCACGGCAGAAGAAAAGCAGCAGAATCGTTATATTTTCATTGTTTATTTTTCAAATACTACAAATAGCCTTATACTTATTCCATTTCGATGGTGACTTTATGGTTTCTCAGGAAGACAAAGACACGGATAGACTCACCTTTTCCCAGCAGACTGCGCAGTATCACGGAGACGGGTGCCTCGACCAGCAAGTAGAGGACCAGCGAGGCAGCCAGCACGAGGAACACATCACCCAGGAACGCGTGCACCTGTCCCAACAACAAATTAGTTAAGACAGGTCATGGTCAAGTATGTTTATATCAGAGTATCTAATATCTAATTCATAAGTTAGGAAGCAAATGTAGGCTTTGATATTAAAGTTTGGAATAGTTCTAACTAGAGTCGAAATTTAATTTTTGAATTTAAATGTGAGAATGCACGTTATAAAATCTAAAATGGTAAAAAATAATAATAGAGCAGTTTCGTGACTGAAGTGAGCTTCACGAAGATGACTCGTAAGCGGTATTGATCGTTTGGCATTACCACGTTATTACGGCATTACTCACAGCGTTGAAGTTGGAAAAGTAGTTGGGGTTGCGCCACGAGCCGCCGTCCATGAAGATGATGATGTAGTGAGTCAGGAAGGCGCAGTACGTGAGCTTGCTGAGCGGCTCGAAGTAACGCCACGATAGGAAGCGGTTCACCGGGCCTGCAAAGTAGGCAAGTTCAACACGTGCCACTAGGGGGGCGTGATTCACTTGTGAATCTTCACTCTCGGGTTCATCTTTGAGTGCAGCTAAATTTTTTTTTTTCACTTGCTGCTACATGAAATATATATGTAGGTCAAAAACTAACTGTGTATATATTATTTGGTATATATTATGCATAGGCTCTATATTCACCTTGATGATACCTTTCTAGTGTTTCTTAATGTCCTGTCAATACCAAGTCAACACGCTTGTTTTGTCGTCAATACTTAGACAACAAAACACCATCATCCATTTGAATTTTTCTCATTATGATAAAAAATACATTGGTGCCATGTTTGATAGTTTTGAGAATGATTATTTTGGCCCCATTTCCTCCGTTATTACACAACAACATAAAACCCCTTATTTTTTTCTCGCTTCGTAATTGCAAGACAGTATACCTAAACAATATAATAGGCTGACTGTTTACTTAACTACCTTTGTATTGTTCTCTTGTGATACATAATACGTCTTGCTCCTTGAATTAAGTGAAAGTACGGCATAAGTGTAAAGTAATTTTAAAATTGAGCCACAACATCCGGATGACGTCATCAGGTTCAAATCTCACGAAATGTTGATGGAAACTCAGTCTTACAATTAGGAAGCGAGGCAAACTTGAGCTGTTTCCATTATAACATTATATCATGTTAATGACAGGACGTTGTAGTGATCGACCCATATGTTAACAAGCGCACTTAGTGCTCCGGAAGTGAATCACTAATGGAGCTAACTTTAAACAAATTGATTAAGTGTATGGTATACCTATAATTAATAATAACAATAGAAAATGTGTTCGATACTATATAATAATTAAGTTATAAATTTATAATTAAAATGTGTGCTTTAATTATATGAATTTAATGTGTGTTCACTAAAAATAAAAATGTGTGTTTATGTATGTGTGTGTGAGAGAGAGAGAGAGAGAGAGAGAGAGAGAGAGAGAGAGAGAGAGAGAGAGAGAGAGAGAGAGAGAGAGAGAGAGAGAGAGAGAGAGAGAGAGAGAGAGAGAGAGAGAGAGAGAGAGAGAGAGATTTACTATATATATAGACAATAAAAAATTACCTGAACTGTATCATTTTAATTGGTACTTTGGTACTGCACCGGTAAAGACAGTTACAATCTCCTTACTCTGACGTATAGTGGAAACTCCAAAAATCATGAAGTTACATTAAATTAGTAGCCATTAATGAACAAGTCATGCATTCGAGTCTGCTGTGCGTATAGTATTATTGCTACAAAGTTACAGCATTCACCAAAAGAATTCACTATTATTTCATTATTGATTTAATATTAGACTTCTTTCACTTGACACTACTTACAAAAACTTTTATTTTTGATCAATTAAGGGTAAGTTAACGTGAATCAGCTGTTTTTTAGACCAATTTGATTAACATGTAAACCTTAGCAAATTCACAAAAATTTTGAAAAAATTATGAGAGACAAATTTTAGTATCTAAAAGCCATAGTAAAAATTTCAAGGCAATTACTAGAGCCGATTTTTTTTAATTAAGGTTTTAGTTTGGCTCTCCATGGAAAAGCCCTATGCTGAAAATTTAAAAAAAAAATCGGCTCGAATAATTGTCTTGAAATTTTTTCTATGGCTTTTAGGTATTAAAATCTGTCTCTAAATTTTTTTTTCAGAATTTTTTTGAAGTTGCCAAGGTTTACATGTTAATCAAATGATAACAAAACAGCTGATTCACGTTACCTTAACTTAACTATAAAAATTGAATTATCGAGATAATTATTTCAGTGATACACAAGCTTAATAATGAATCGTATTTAAATAAAAAAAAAATCTCTTATATTAAATTCTTAACGTATTAAATTTATGATGATAGTAGAAATTACCTTTTAACCATTTAAAAAAAAAACTAAAAAATAATATCAAAAACGCCTGCCAACTTACCTCCCTGGCCATGGACGCAGGCGTAGATGACCCATCCCACCCCGAGTGACCACGCGACGCGGTGCAGCGAGCCGTAGAAGGCCGCGTCCAGCCGACTATACTCATAGTCTGGCTGGTAGGCCAACACAAGAGTGAAGACGACGGCGAGGCACGTGGTGGTGCTGGCTGCCCAGCCCGTCAGCCACGTCCACCACGGCCACGCAACCTTCCGACACGAGCTGAGCACGTGGCCGAGTGCCATTCCCAGCAGATATGGTGCAGCACGCATCGGGGTGTTGCCGTACAAGTACGCCCAGTAGGCTGCAGCCACGCTCACTCTGTAAAAATTTTAATAAATCAGTAACATGATTTTTAATGCTTGCATTTAGATAAATATGTTAAAGTTTAAACACCAGCGTTGAAATCTCCACTCAACTTGCTACTTTCTTAAAAATGAGATGAAAAAGAGAAAGAGTGATTTTGATAAGCAATTAAAAAAGTTATGTACGCGGGAAGCTTACTTGGTGGTCAGAGGGTTTGTCCAGAACAGTTCATTGATGTATGAAGTGGAGAACACAGCAGCAGTTGAGGCGAGGGTGAGAACCAAGATGGCGGCCAGGGTGGGTCGTGGCCAGCGGAGCAGAGGCAGCAGGAGGATCGGCGCGAGCCACGAGAGCTGCATGTCCACGCTGAGGTACCACGTCTGGCCTCCGCACTGTGGGTTAATGGTGTAAAAATAATTTGAATTATTCTTCTGACAACTCTGAAAAACATATCTTTTCTAGAGTATTTGTGGCAAGCTATAGGAGAGTTGTTGAATAAATTGTCACTTTATGTAAATTCTCACTGACCTATCACGATTAACGGAAAATAAATAATTAATAATATAGAAGTAATGGAATTTTTTAAGGAGGAAGACAGTCACCCTCTCTGCTCCGTGGATCTGTCACTGCCAGCCATATTTGTGTTGAAAATATTATTTACGACCGTACTTTATTTAATTATGTATTAATTAAATATCTTGAAGTTATTTCATTTTTTTTTATTCACAAGCTTTTCCACTATGCAATATAGAAATTGCACTATAAATAATTATACCATAATATGTGCTTTACATGGCAGTATACAAAACTGTAAACTGAAATTTGCTGTATTACATTCCCTTATTTACATTTCAAATTAATTATAATATATATATTTAATTCGAAATATGGCATATTGCCTTTAAGCCTGTGTGGTAGGCAACCTTAACTACACTGCAGCTCAAAAAGTTATCTACGTTACAGGATGAAAAAAATAGCTTGCTTGTTAAAAATATTTTTCAATAACTATGGATAATAATCATAAATTCCAGCAGATATAATTACAGCAAAGTTAATAAAAATTATTACTTGGTACTTTTTATCCTTTTTATGTTCAACATGGGTGCATGCATGGAGTGAGTTTTTTTTTTCAGTTATTAACAATATTCGTATACTAGTATAGGAATCTAGGTTAAAGGCAACTGTGAACAATATCACAGTAATATAGGAAGACCACGTGATAATCGTAATTTAAATTAATTTTAAACCTTTATAATGCAAAGAAAAATAATTTTCATCCATAGATTGATATGCAAAAAAGAAATCCTAAGACTTCAAGTTTTTTAACACCCCATTCTTCTTCTCGTGACATGTTCAAACATGCTGACAAATTGATTAAAAACCTACTTTTTGCTCTTGCCATTAAAAAATCTATAATAGTTTTATCAGCAGTATTACAAATTGAATTGATTCACTCACTCTACTCACTTTGCATGATTAGACATGAAAACTGCCTTCGATAATTTATTTTTTTGAAGCTACTCACAATCGTTCCGTCGACATAATTATTGACGTAGAGTAACGCAGCCCACCAGTTTGAGCGGCACCCCGCGGCCTCTGGTATCACGGTGAGGTCCCACAGGGGCCCGTGCGTGATCCGGTCGGACAAGGCCGCCACGAAGAACACGTACACCGCCAGGGGCACCGTCAGCCTGCAAGTGACGTCATAGTCAAGTAGGGCTCACGTTGGAGGCCCACTTGACTGCTTACCTGACGTATCGATAGACGTAGTACTGCACCAGACTGAAGGGACGGCCTCGCTTCTGGTTGCTGCACGCCATATAACTCGCGAGGAGGCCACTCAGAAAGAAGAAAGTTTCCACCGAGAGGAATGAGTTCACGATCACCATGTTGCTCCAGTGCTCTGCGTACTGTAAATATTTACACGTTGAGCAAGTGGAAACATGATTTGCCCTCGTGTGTAATACTGAACAATAGTATGTAATTTAATCCTGTTGTAAGTTTGATACAATAGCTTTAGTGTACGATATTAGCTATAACTAACTCATTAAAGTACTTCATCAATATTATGTTTAATTTTTTCTTCGATGCTCAAAGTTTAACGAATAGTTCGATGAAAATTATAAGGTCACCTGTAAAAGGTCGAGCACGTTGATATTTGGCATGTAGAACTGGATGTAGTAGCGGTGGCCCAGCATCACCCACGCCAGGCTCAGCACGCGGATACCGAACACGCACGTTAGTGTACCGGGGGCGGCGCGTCGGGGCACGCGGAACAGTTGCGTCAGGTTGCCTCGCAAGGAGAAGGCCATCAGGGCAGCGTGCGGAGGCTTCGAGTCTGTGAGGAGATCAGTTCTACGCAAGTTAGTGGTGATATTCTTACCACAACTAACTGAACTAACTCAAAGTGTAAGCTGTTCAGTGAAGCTATGTTCCCTGATGTGCATGTGAATTGTTGAATGAGACAAGACAGAAGTTTAAAAAAAAAAAAATGTTTAAAAATTTATGATTTTAATTATAGCTTGCAACAAAATTACGTCTGCTAGCTAATGTGAAATTAAATAGTCTTTTTTATTAACAATCTTATGATTAGTTAATTGATAGCAACATAATTATATCTGAATTTTTTGTTGTAAAATACCATATAGTGTGAACGGTTATATTTTAAACTATAAGTAATATTGGAAGCAGACAAGTAGTATAAGTGCGCTTATAGCCGCTTTTTACTTTTTTAAAGATTTACTACGTGTGCCGTCATTTTCAGGTGTGGGGATGTGTGTAGACACATGACGGGAGGGGAGGGAAGAGTGTAGCGACATGAGGGGAGGTAGGGGGAGGAGTTTAGCCACATGAAGGGAGGGGGCGAGTTCAATTTTGAGCACAATTCCTCTCTCCTCTCTCTCGATCGTTCCCCTCCCCTTACGCACACCTGTCCCCAACGTTTCTCCGTTAAAAAGGCCTCACCTGCTCAATGATCAGAGATAAGATTTAGGCATCCTGGCCCAACGGGTGCACAGGGTTACACATGAGCAAAAATGTGTAAAGTGTAAACCTGCACATGTGCTTACCGTGAGCACATTTTGTGGCTGCGGGAGGGTGTAATGTGCAAATGTGCTGCCTGCAAAAGGTCCAGCAGCGGTGTCACGGGAGATGTGCAAGCATCTCCGCTCTCGCGGCGGCGGGCACACGGGCGGCGGGCACACGGGCGGCGGGCAGGCGGGTGGGCCGGTGGAAAGGGGAGGGATGAACTACCTGGCGACTCGCAAACGTGTTCGTACACGCATAAAGACTTACCTGAGTAAACAATATTTAATCCGGAACGCCCCGATAAAATATTTGACCGCGTGAAAGAGGCCGTGCTTTTTTTTAACATTTCATCCGGCCGCGTTAAAATATTAGCACGCATTTCCGCACCACCCGAGAGGTAGCGTGCATGGCGCGTTAACAGGTTACATATTTTTAATAAATTTTAACACTTACCCATTGCACGATAAATCACTGAGAACACAGATAATAATTTTCAGGACCACAAAAACGCACTGTGACTTGTAGAAAGGTTATGATACTAATGGCGGCAAATGACACCTTTTCCACCTGGACACGTGATTAATGGCTATTTTTTTTTTGGTCCAAAGTTTACCTTACTCACCTGTGATTTGTTGTCAATTTGTTTGCCAAAACCTTGCATGGTACGCCATCTCTTGAACGAAATTACAACTATTTGAACATATAACTAGAGCGTGGAGTAAAGTAACATTTTTCGAAAGTCAACTTACAAAAAAGTCGTTTTTTAAATAGCATAGTCTATAATAAAGTCACTTTTTTTCTAAAAAAAAAAATAGTCTATGTCGCATGCAAACCGTTGCAAATCGCCTTAAACCGGTACAAACCGTCAAACCGGGGCAAATCGATCTGAACCCTAAACCGGTGCAAACCGATCTGCTGTGGTTTCAAACCGGAGCAAATCGGTTTGATTGTTTGATTATTTGATTTTTCCTGAGGATTTTGTCGCATGCAAACCGATGCAAATCGCCTTAAACCGGTACAAACCGTCAAACTGGGGTAAATCGATCTGAACCCTAAACCGGTGCAAACCGATCTGCTGTGGTTTCAAACCGGGGTAAATTGGTTTAATTGTTTGATTGTTGCATAATCCTAAGGATGTATTGTCTCATACAAACCGATCTGAACCAATCCTAATCGCCCGAAACCGGTGCATACCGATCTGTAGCGGTTTCAAATCGGTTTGATTGTTTGATTTTTTCATTAATAGTATAAAATACCATAAAAGATGCCACAAATTAATGATACTGTATTACCAAATAGTTAACTAGTTCTTATTTTTCTTGATAGCGTGCATGGCGCGTTTCCCTTGTTTGACGTGTAGGGTTATCTTTACTTGTAGTTTTTACTGAGATTTCGTACTAGGAGGTCCCTTTTTTACTGCAAGTTCCCTTTTTTACTGCGAGTTCCCTTTTTTTTACTGCGAGTTCCCTCTTTTTACTGCGAGTTCCCTTTTTTTACTGCGAGTTCCCTCTTTTTACTGCGAGTTCCCTTTTTTACTGCGAGTTCCCTCTTTTTACTGCGAGTTCCCTCTTTTTACTATGAGTTCCCTTTTTTTACTGCGAGTTCCCTTTTTTACTGCAAGTTCCCTTTTTTTTTACTGCTAGTTCCCTCTTTTTACTGCGAGTTCCCTTTTTTACTCCGAGTTCCTTTTTTCACTGCGAGTTCCCTCTTTTTACTGCAAGTTCCTACTACGAGTTCCCTCTTTTTACTGCGAGTTCCCTTTTTTTTACTGCGAGTTCTCTCTTTTTACTGCGAGTTCCCTTTTTTTTACTGCGAGTTCCCTTTTTTACTGCAAGTTCCCTTTTTTACTGCGTGTTCCCTCTTTTTACTGCGCGTTCCTACTACGAGTTCCCTCTTTTTACTATGAGTTCCCTTTTTTTACTGCGAGTTCCCTTTTTTACTGCAAGTTCCTACTACGAGTTCCCTCTTTTTACTGAGAGTTCCCACAAAAAGTAGGACAGCAAGATTTTATATAAAAGCAGAAAACATTATAAAAATACCTCACTTCATTTTCAGCAAGCATCGACTTCAAATCGTCTCTCTGTATAGCAATAAAAATGCATACCTGTGAACACTGTTCTACTAGTTTTGCAAGGAAACAAAATCTTGCAGCTCATGTAAGTAGAAATTCATGCAAGCAAAAGATAAAGGATCCTGGTCTTATGTGTAACAATTGTTCTAAATACTTCGAGAGTAGAAAAGGTTTAAAAAAGCACGTGACACATCAAATATGTGAAAAATTCAAAAAGGAGACACTACAAAATGAACATTCCAGTAAACAGCATCCTAAATCAGAGCTCAGCAATTATTATGGAACACAGAAAAATACTCACTATATTAAAGATTTTAAAGCTGAACATGATAAGTGGGAGAAATTAAGAACAATGCCTTGGCAACATCCTTTCACTTGCATGGTTGCAGGACCTACATCCTGTGGCAAAAGTTTGTTTGTCTCAAGACTGTTGCAGCACATAAACGTTATGGTGGATTCACCTATTCATGAAATAGTTTGGTGTTATGGTGAGGTACAGCCCTTACATTCCAATTTAATATCAAAGGCTCCAATTAAGTTTATAAAAGGGTTACCTAGTATGGATGAAATTGCACCTGAAAGTTCACCTGTACCGAGACTCCTTATAATAGATGATCTTATGCGAGAAACGAATGGGAACGTTGTAGACCTTTTTTCCAAAGGCAGTCACCATCGTAACATTAGTATTATATTCATTACACAAAATTTGTTCCATCAAGGGAAAGGAAGTCGAGACATGTCACTTAATGCGCATTATATTGTGCTCTTTAAGAATCCTAGAGACAAAAGTCAGATCTTTCACTTCGCCCGACAATTAGAACCACAAAATCCTACACTTATTCATGAATCCTATGTTGATGCCACGAGTAAACCATACTCTTACTTATTGTGTGATTTGAAGCAGAGTACTCCTGAAGCTTTTAGGTATAGGACAAATATATTTCCTGGGGAAATAAATTATGTATACGTTCCGAAGGATGCAGGTCCTGAGATAAGTCAGTACTACTATAAATAGCTTTACATTAATAGTACTTCGACATTTGCAGTTATGGATTCGATGCGACACAACGTGTTTCTGCTCAAAAGGCTTAGAAAAGCTGGACCTCTGGAAAGGAAGAATCTCTTAAAAAATGCTGACAAAAAACTTGTTCAATGTATTTGTGAGTGTGCGCACAATACTTTAAATAGCAATGTTTCACTGACTAGCGTTCAGTATAAGAGATTGTTTCAACACAAGAACACCTTAAGACGGCTCTGTAAACTTGGTGAATCTTGGGAGGAGAAGAAAAAAGTTATTAATCAGAAGGGTGGGTTTCTTCTACCTCTATTAGTTCCAGTTTTAGGGTTTCTTCTTGCGCACATATTACAATGAAAGCTACACAGAAAATGCTACTTATGCCCGTGGAGTTGTTGTTGGACGAAAGGAAACCAGTAGATAATTCCTCTGAGTCTTTATTACAACAAATGGATGATATTTTAAAACTACGCAATATATCAGATTATGATAAGTGGAGATTGTATGAACAAATGTTGCAGCGTTATTTGAAGAGCATTGAAAAACCCAAAGATAATAATCATGGCTCAAGCAATACTCCCGAGCACGTTCCTTTGGTGGAATCTCGTAACGAATCTTATCCAATCATATCGGTTGAAAATACCCCCATGCATGCAGAGACAGTTAATGATATGCAAGAAAGGAAGATCATATCATATAAAGCTCAAACACTACTTCAGTTCTTGTCCAAATGTCAAAATATAACATGGAATGAAAAAGGGGTTGTCACTATAGAAGGAACGATTATTCATGGATCTAACATACTTGATCTACTTAATGACGTGCTTACAACAGGAAAGCACAGTTCACCTGTTGGATGGGAGGAGTTCGCACGTGTTCTAGCCAGTCTTAACATTCCACAAAAATTTATACAGAACGCATCACGGTGGCATTATATACAGTCTTTGCGGGGTTTACAAAGAAAAGCTGCTAAACATAAATTAAAAGAAGAATTGTGGTCCACAGAAAATTTTGATATAAACAATTCAAAAGTGAGAAGAAGAGCTTCAAACTACGAAACACCACCGCCTTCAGAATCATCAGATGATGAATATTTTGATGCTCAAGGACCAAACAGGAAACGTAAAGTAGATGACGTCATATGGTACAATCATAACTTTGATACAAAACCTCCAAAGGTCACACGAGTAGATAAAAAAATTATAGACAATGATTCAATACAGAGTGAAGAAAGTCAGGATGAATATTTAGAACCAAGCAGAAAAAGAAAATGGGATACTTCTATCTGGCAAAATCAGAACTTTGATACCAAACCTCCAAAAGTCAGACGTGAGGAATATAAAGGTATTGCTTCAACATTCAGTGAAGATAGTGATGATGATTATTTAGAACAAAGCAGAAAAAGAAGAATAGATCCTACTATTTGGCAAAACCAGGACTTTGATACAAAACCACCAAAGGTAAGACGAGTGGGACAAGAACATTCATCGGGTGATTCAACACAGAGTGAAGAAAGTGAGAACCAGGATTATCATGCTGAACCTTTGAGACGTAAACGTAAAATTGATGATTCTCTCTGGAGTAATCAAAACTTTGATACACGACCGCCAAAGGTAAGAAAGTTCCAGGAACGTAAAACGTTCCCTGTTAATTCGAGGAAACGTAAGTTTTCTGATTCAAGTGATGATGAGATTGAGATTAAAAGACCGCGTTTTGAAGAAAAACCTCAAGGGAAGCAACAACCTTTAAAAGTTCTTCATCCACGAGCCGAAGGTATAAAAGCTCCAAAACTTAAACGGTTACAGAAAGAAAGTAATACTAAAATAAGTTGGTCTGCATTCAAATTATGATGGAGAAAATACTATCTAAAATTTACTTTGATGTACGGCATCCTGCTAGTTACAGCACTGTTGAGAAATTGTGGGTTGCAACTGGTAAAAAATTTGAAAAGTCAAAAATTGAAGAATGGTTGAGTGCGCAAGAACCATATACTTTACATAAACCTCGTAAGTTAAAATTTTCAAGATCACGGTACTATGTACCAGACATGAACAATTTGTTTCAAGTAGATCTATGTGATATGCGTACCCTATATTCACATAACAAACCCTACAACTTCATTCTTACCGTCATAGATGTGTTTTGTAAAAAGGCTTGGGCAATAGCACTAAAAGATAAAAGTGCTCAAACTGTCATCAAAGCATTTCAGAAAGTATTTTCTGATCGAATACCACGTTACATACAATCTGATAAAGGAAAAGAATTTGTAGCTAAAAAGGTGCAAGCTTATTTCAACTCTCTGAATATTAAATTTTACACTACCAATAACCCAGACACCAAGGCAAGTGTGGTAGAAAGGTTTAACCGTACTTTAAAAACAAAAATGTGGAAGTATTTTTCACATGCAAACACGTACAAATACAGTGATATTTTGCAAGATTTAATTGATTCTTACAATAACACTATTCATTCAGCAATCAACATGACACCAAATGAGGTTAATGAAGAAAATCGTAGAAAAGTATACGATTATTTATACTCTGGAAGAGGCAGATACAAGCTTAATCATTCCACTACGCCTAAATTCTCTGTTGGTCAAAATGTTAGAATCACACGTGAGAAAGCAGTGTTTGAAAAAGGCTATGAATCCAATTGGTCCAGAGAAATATTTAAAGTTGTTAAAGTCTTGAAAACTACTCCTGTAAGATACGTAATCACCGATCTAAAAGATGAAGTGATTGAAGGAAGCTTTTATGCCCAAGAACTACAAAAAGTTTCTCTCAACGAGGTCTATAAAATAGATAAAATACTAGACGAGAAGGGTAAAGGCCGCAGTCGTCAACTGTTCGTCAAGTGGTTAGGTTATCCTAATAAATTTAACTCTTGGATAAGAGCTAGTGATTTACAACAATGAATAATTCTTTCTACCTAACCCTCCATAGTGAGGGAGACACTTATATATCTAAAAAAAATAAACCTGAAATTTTTGAAATACATCTAGGACGCTTCTTGCATCTTGATGGCAAATGGGAGGTTGGGATTGTAGAGTTATTTTATCCCATGTCTTTTCCTATCTTTGACCAATCTGAATCAATTGCTTTAGTTGAAGAGGGGAACGGTGATCAGAAGAAAATGCACGTATTTGAATTAAATCCTGGAGGCGCATACATTGGTAATGCTGCTCTCTTCCATACTCTGACAGAGGCATTTAAACCTGTTGGTATTACTGTACACAACCGTTATGGGCATGTGATACTAGATAAAGAGGGTAATTCTAAGCTAACTTGTTCATTTAGCAAGAAATTATTGGATGTTATAGGTATGGAGGAAATAATATTTGATAAGAGTAATAGTTTGCATGGGTCAAAAACTCTTGATGTACACAGAGCATTACCTCAACAGCTCTTTGTTTACACAGATATCATTCATCACCAAGTGGTAGGATCAAGTTACGATAAGTTGTTGCGCATTGTGAACGTTGATACGTCAAATTACCAGCATGGATGCTCTACTTCAGTTACATTTTCTCCTGTACATTACTATCCTGTTTGTAAGGATAAAATATCCTCTGTCGAGATATATATAAAAGATCGTGAAAACAATTTTGTATCATTCAATCACGAACCATTGACGGTGATACTTCATTTTAGAAAGAATGGCTGATGCGTACACTCAATATTATCTTCGACAAGCCAGTGGAAACTATGGCGGGTCGTACAGGGGTTCGTCACAAAAAGGAGACGGGCTCGGGTCGTTTCTGGGGGGCTTGTTTCGGAGAATTTTTCCGTTGTTTACTAGCGGAGCTAAGGCAGTGGGTAAGGAAGCGCTGGCCACAGGAGTAAATTTGCTCCGTGACGTCATCACTGGTAAACCTGCTAAAGAAAGCATGCGGGATCGGATAAGCCAAGCAGGTCAAAATTTAACTACAAAAGCTGCTAAGAAGATGGAATCGATGGTTGGTAATGGGTATAAAAGAAAAAGACTTCAATCAAAAGCTCATTCATCAACTGCTTCTAAAAGAAGAAAGACGTCTAAAAAGCGGAGCAAGGATATCTTTGACTAATGGCTAACAAAGGAGCTGCTATAGAAGGGATGTCTGGAGAGCTGGATATCTTTGAGAAACCAGTTCTGCAAACAGGTGTGATTGGTGGAAATTGGTATCAGTTTAAACCCACTGCATCAATTTCAGATACTGCTCAGATTGAATTCAATGTTCCAGGCAATGGAGATCAGTATATCGATTTGGCGCGAACGTTATTTACCATTAAACTTCAAATTGTTAAGGGTGATGGTAGTAAATTCTCAGAAACAGATTCCATTGTGCCTGTAAACAATATCTTTGATACAGTATTTTCAGATGTTAAAGTAGAATTTAATCAAAAACAAATATTTGATTCTCGTAATATGTATCATTACAAAGCCTATATGGAAGATTTATTTAATTTCAATAGTACAGCCAAGGATAGTCACCAAACTGCTTCTCTCTGGTACCAAGATGTTCCTGGTGAGATGGAAGATATGTCCACTGCGTGTGGCTCGCGATTTTTGGCTTGTAAAGCTAGCAAAGTAATGGATTTAGCTGGTATGCTGCATTGCGATATGTTTAATTCTCCAAAATACTTACTGAATGATGTTAATTTACGCTTCATGTTTGTTAAAAACAAAGCAGAAGTTTGTATTTTAAAAGACAGATCAGTCACCAGTGATGCTAAAATCAAAGTAGTTGATGCAACATTATGGATTCGCAAGGTTAAAATTAATCCAAGCATTTTACTAGCTCATTCCAACAGTCTCCATCATTTTAGTGCAAAGTACCCATACAAGCGTGTGGAAATGCATAACTACACTTTGCCTGTAAATTCACAGCAGCAAACTCTTGAAAATTTGTTCCTTGGACGTATACCTAGTCGTCTCATGATTGGACTCGTATCACATTCTGCATTTAGTGGCAACTACGAGAAAAATCCATTTAATTTTCAACATTTTGGCTTGAACCAATTATCTCTATTCAAAAATGGTGAGCAGATGTTCTGTAGACCATACAATCCTACCTATGAAGGCACAAACCCATCCTTTGCAATACCTTACTTACAGTCATTCATAAATACGGGGAACCACCTTGCTGATGATGGGTATTGTGTTAGCATGCCAGATTGGCCCAAAGGTTTTTGCATCTACCCGTTTGATCTAACACCTGACTTGTCTGCCCATGAGCAACATTGGTGTGTACAGGAGCAAGGAAATGTGAGATTGGAACTTGGTTTTGGGAAAGCCTTAACTGAAGCGGTTACGGTTATCATTTATGCAGAGTTTAGGGAAGTTTTAGAAATCAATAAAAACAGAGAATGTTCAATGGAGTACTGTAAATAATGTATAAAAGGTTATGTCTTGTAAAACTTTATATTAGTACAATGGATGCTCAGCAATTGATGCGTTCACTGTGTCACGTGAACAAGAATCATGGCAAAAATTTTACTATTGGGGTTTTTGCTGCTGATACTTTACCTAAGGTTTTCAAGCGACCTGCGGCCTTTATTGCAAATACTGACGAATATGACAAACCTGGAACCCACTGGATTGCGTTTTTCTTTCCTAAATATGGGAAACCTGAATATTTCGATAGTTATGGATTAACACCATTGATTCAGCATCACATCGAGTTTTTGTCGAGGTATCCATCTTGGAATTATAATCAAGTAGAGTTACAAGACTTATCGTCCAATGTTTGTGGTCAGTATTGCTTGCTGTATTTATGTGCAAGAATGAATGGTGTTTCTATGAAAAGATTTCTTTCTGTATTTAGTACTGATTATATTCAAAACGACGAATTGGTCAGGTCAAGGGTAAAGACAATGTTCAAAAATATAAAGCACACCTCTGGAGGGCAGCACTGTTGCTCTTTGCAGTAATGGTATAAGGAGGTCAAAAGTCCTTGGTACTGCACTTGTCGTGATTAGCTCAAAGAGTAAACATCATGGACTCTGTACGCTCTCACGGTCGTCCACAGAGGATGAAGGTGTCTGAGTTAAAGAATAATGACATATTCAGATACTTTTATCCACTGAATAAATGTGGAACCAAACAAGTTATTCTCTCCTTAGATCCTCAAATGGACTTTGCACCCGTAGTTACTATTGGGCGTCCTGGTTGGTCTGGAGTTCGCTTGGCACATGAAAGTTTTGTTGCGTTACTAAGTAATGTGGAATGCATCACTCGGTACTTTAACGGTGAATGTAGTCCACAAAATCTTCAAATAAGTTTGGCAGAAAAAATTGAATTACACACTCAATGGGGAAAACCTATGGTGACAATCATAAGTCATCTTGATGGGAATTGTAAAGTTCACTTGGCTAAATCAACTTGGTTAAGTTTTGTAAATTTGATCCCTTGCTTTGTACATACGTTAAATACCATGAGCACTTGGCAAGTAGATGTTTTGACAATATTTGAAAGGTTTTCAAAAACTGTCAAGGAAAAGCTCTCTACAGCATTAATGGATTTCGGGAATGGTGACGTCATAACCAATACCGTGAAAACACTTGCGTTTGAGAACCTTGAAATCATGGCTGTCAGTCAACTGGACCTGATACGTTGTTTCCTTGAACTTCAGGCATTGTGCAGTGACGAGATTGAAAATTATATGCCATATGTCTGACAGCAAGAAAGTCAGATTTTTTCCATCGACGGTTTTTTACTTCAGAGATGAAGTTGACCGTTCACCATATTGGGAAGTCATGGCTCGAGACGCCGAAAGGTTCAGAAACAGAATTTCAAATGTTCACGATGTGTTACGTCCCATCTTATTACAAAACCATAGAAATATGGTTTATAATGGTGACGGTGTCTGGGGAAAAATATTAAAAAATAAATAAAAATAATAAAATAAAAAAAAATAAAAAAAAATAATAATAAAAATAATAAAAATTATAAAAATAATAAAAAATAGATTTAGTCCGTGTTCATAGGCCTCTTGGGGAACCCTACACGTTAAACAAGGGTAACGCGCCATGCACGCTACCTCTCGGGTGGTGCGGAAATGCGTGCTATTATTTTAACGCGGCAGGTAAAAAGAGGGAACTCGCAGTAAAAAGAGGGAACTCGCAGTCAAAAAAAGAGAACTTGCAGTAAAAAAGGGACCTCCTAGTACGAAATCTCAGTAAAAACTACAAGTAAAGATAACCCTACACGTTAAACAAGGGAAACGCGCCATGCACGCTACCAAGAAAAACAAGAACTAGTTAACTATTTGGTAATTCAGTATCATTAATTTGTGGCATCTTTTATGGTATTTTATACTATTAATGGAAAAATCAAACCGATTTGCCCCGATTTGAAACCGCTACAGATCGGTATGCACCGGTTTCGGGTGATTAGGATTGGTTCAGATCGGTTTGTATGAGACTTAACATCCCTAGGATTATGCAACAATCAAACAATTAAACCGATTTACCCCGGTTTGAAACCGCTACAGATCGGTTTGTATGGGACTTACCTTCCTTAGGATTCTGGAAAAATCAAACAATCAAACCGATTTGCCCCGGTTTGAAACCGCTACAGATCGGTTTGTATGGGACTTACCTTCCTTAGGATTATGGAAAAATCAAGCAATCAAACCGATTTGCCCCGATCTGAAACCGCTGCAGATCGGTTTGTATGAGTCTACCCATTCAAAACGTGACCTTATTATAGAAAATGCTATTTAAAAAGCGACTTTTTTGTAAGTTGACTTTCGAAAAATGTTACTTTACTCCGCGCTCTAGTTATATGTTCAAATAGTTGTAATTTCGTTCAAGAGATGGCGTACCATGCAAGGTTTTGGCAAACAAATTGACAACAAATCACAGGTGAGTACGGTAAACTTTGGACCAAAAAAAAAATAGCCATTAATCACGTGTCCAGGTGGAAAAGGTGTCATTTGCCGCCATTAGTATCATAACCTTTCTACAAGTCACAGTGCGTTTTTGTGGTCCTGAAAATTATTATCTGTGTTCTCAGTGATTTATCGTGCAATGGGTAAGTGTTAAAATTTATTAAAAATATGTAACCTGTTAACGCGCCATGCACGCTACCTCTCGGGTGGTGCGGAAATGCGTGCTAATATTTTAACGCGGCCGGATGAAATGTTAAAAAAAAGCACGGCCTCTTTCACGCGGTCAAATATTTTATCGGGGCGTTCCGGATTAAATATTGTTTACTCAGGTAAGTCTTTATGCGTGTACGAACACGTTTGCGAGTCGCCAGGTAGTTCATCCCTCCCCTTTCCACCGGCCCACCCGCCTGCCCGCCGCCCGTGTGCCCGCCGCCCGTGTGCCCGCCGCCGCGAGAGCGGAGATGCTTGCACATCTCCCGTGACACCGCTGCTGGACCTTTTGCAGGCAGCACATTTGCACATTACACCCTCCCGCAGCCACAAAATGTGCTCACGGTAAGCACATGTGCAGGTTTACACTTTACACATTTTTGCTCATGTGTAACCCTGTGCACCCGTTGGGCCAGGATGCCTAAATCTTATCTCTGATCATTGAGCAGGTGAGGCCTTTTTAACGGAGAAACGTTGGGGACAGGTGTGCGTAAGGGGAGGGGAACGATCGAGAGAGAGGAGAGAGGAATTGTGCTCAAAATTGAACTCGCCCCCTCCCTTCATGTGGCTAAACTCCTCCCCCTACCTCCCCTCATGTCGCTACACTCTTCCCTCCCCTCCCGTCATGTGTCTACACACATCCCCACACCTGAAAATGACGGCACACGTAGTAAATCTTTAAAAAAGTAAAAAGCGGCTATAAGCGCACTTATACTACTCAGACACATGCAGATTTATATTTACCTGGTATAGAGGACTCACCTGAAGGCAGGATGACGAGATATTCATAGAGCGTGGATGCGATCACCACCACCACGAGCAGCAGGATGAGCGAGCTGTGGAAATACGTGTCAGTCGCGTTCTTCATATACTTAACTTTAACTATTCCAATTGTAGCCCCGGATGTGACGTGTCAGTTGACACAGACGCGCGTTTTTTACGTCACTTTATTCCCAGGAATAGGACGAGTCACTTACATGGCACCCCACGAAGCACCGTCCAGAGCAAACTCAGGGTCTCCGTAGGCAAAGCACGAGGCGTTGACCACGTCAGCCGTGACTGCCACACCGAGCCGCGCCAGGTTGAACGTGGCCACTTCAGCCACGCCCTCCGCGCCGCACGAAGAAGGTGCACAGACGGCCCACTGCACGGCGGGTGTCCCGGCAGGCAGCAAGCCGTTCCTGCTAGACACCTGCCGCATATACTGTATAGGGACGTGTCATAACCTGGACACTTGTTTGAACACAACCGTTAACTTATTTAATGCATGAAAGATTCTTAATAAGGTAGTTTTCAATAAAGAAATGTTGTAAGTGGAGCAAAAAATTCAAAAATGCACTGGCTGAAAAATCACATCGTAAATTAGTGACATTCATGTAGAATTTAAACCCTGCAGTATATTATCGACCAAAATTCCAGTAATATTTTACAGTGAGAAATTGTGAGAATGTACCGATACCTTCTCGTTGCTTGATTCGTGGAAAACAATTTTTGCTCTAATTTATTACAAGACTACAAGACTTTATAGTCGCTCATAAAACTAAACTGGTTTTTCATCATGTTATGTTTGTGACAGAACACTTGTTTGCGTACCGCCGGAGCTTGGTTTGCGGTCGCCTGGACCAAAGCTCGTTGCACGGGCAGTAGCATGAGTTGTTGTGCGAGGCTGGCGGGCTGAGTGGGCAGTAGAGACGCATCAGTGAGCTGGGTGCGGCACCAGCGGCCGGTGAAGCCCGGTCCCGCGGCAGCCAAGCACTCGTCGAAGTTGCCGAGCTGCACGACATTGCCGTACAGCAGACCCGAGGGCAGCTTCGTGGCAGAGTCGAACACTGTGGGGACAAATCAGAAGTGCATTGCAAATTTGTATTCATGCACTTACAGTGTTCAAATATAGCTGCTGATGGGGAATGACAAACATCGTTATTTATTGATAAATTAATTATATTGAAAGTTAATTTAGGTCGAACACATCTGATATATTATGTTGACTTGTTGAAGAAAATTTACAACACACCATGTGTAGTGCAGTAATTATTTAAAATTTAAAAGGTTATAACATTTCCAGTATCAGATCACAATCCTCTTAAAAATAGACCACACATTTTTTGTAAGTAAGTATGTATGGGTTTCATAGTCTAAATAAGAAATGGGTCATGAGTAAGAAATAAAATGACTAAAAATTATTTAATCTTTAATATAAGAGTTTAATAAAAAACAAATAATAGAAGCCCTTTTACATTAGAATTTATTAATTTAAGTATTATAATGACGCGACTATGAATCTTTAATTAATATTATATAGAACTTGTATATATAATATATAAAATTGTTCATGTAATTAATATACAGCAATATTGTAATCCTTTTGTAATGCTCAATTTTCTATTTATTACGTGTTACTAAAAATAAATTTCAAAATTGAAACCACATTTTAACCTAATTTCATTATAATATTAATTATAAGTAAGATAATATACACGTTATTCTATTAATAAGCTATGGTTTAATAATCAATTGAGAATGTACGATATTCTACAAAGTGGGATATCGAATTAAAATATCCAATACAATAGCAGAAGATTTTTTTTATTAAAATGACATCGTTTTCATTATATAAAATGTCTAATAAAGCGTAGACTAAATTAATTTATTAATCAAGAACAAATACTTTTTAGTTTTTAATATTTCTATGTAGCTGAACGTACAGTACATTGTCAAATGTTTCGCAATAAATTTTTATTGCAGTTTATATAGAAGCTAGATCACTCTCCGATATTAAATTTAGAAAACATTAAAATGCATTGTTTAAGAGAATAAATAATATTCCATGAAGCTCTATTAGTTAATATTTTCTAGAAGAAAAAAAAGTGTATTTTAATGAAATTTTATCAGCAAGATATCGCGTCTTTAAAAAAAATAATGTTGCTTTGATAGCAAGAAACAAAAAACCCATTGAATTAATAAGCATAAAATAAACATTGCCAAATTCACATTACAAACTATATACAGTAACAATGTTAATATTAATTTTTAATATAATTTTATATTTCCGTGTTAATTCAAATTTATGACTATTTTCATTTAATTTTCTGATATATATCACTATATATTATTCATTATTGCAAATTTATACTACCTTGTTCAACCCAGTCAGATTGACTCCAAAATACCATATATCGATTCATAAAGTTATACAGACTTATAATATAAAACTGCTGTTTGAGAAACTAAATTCTATGCTTCTTTTACATGTATACTTATAAATTTACCTCTTAAAAATAAGTTTCATCCCTATAAAATATAAAAGCACCTAATTTCCATACGTTAAGCCTGTTATACGAACATAGAATACAATCTCTTTAAATATATAAGAACCTTCATTTTAATTTTAACATTTTATACAGTAAAGTAAATTTTATATTTTATGTTACAAAAAGCTAAGTGGAAACGAAAACGAATCATTCCTAATTTTCCTCTCGTTAAGCATCAGTTGAGGCCAGCAAGTCGTCGTTTATTCTACTCATCCAAGCGTGTATACTGTATGTAACCTTAAGGAAAATAGTTTAAAATGGCAAGCCAATGTTAAACTAAGCCACCTTTTACATTATATTTTGTTGGATTAAATTATCAATAAATTTGATGTACTTAATTATAATTAATAATCTTCACGATTAAAGTACCTCTTTGTAATATGTTTTAAAATAAGTAGCAATATTTATTATTAGAATAACTTCTGTACTTACTAATTTATTACCTAATTAATATTATATTGACATTTAACTGTCTTTACCGCACCTATAATTATGGTAAAATATATTTATAATATTAACAAGTAATCATTGTTCAATTAAACAGATAAAAAGTTGTAATTTATTATAATAGCTTTACAAATTAATAATTTACTCCGTTATTGATATATTATTAATAAAATGTATTTTAGTCAATACATTATTTACAATGGCTTTATGTGTATAATTTCAACCTCAGTGTATTTTACGAGATTTCTAGCCATCTGACTTTCAACAGCTGAACGAGTGTTCGTTATCTTTAGGAAAGTGCCTGGAAATTCCAGCCAGTCGCATGTTAAACTTCTCCATGTTAAATTAGTCAACTTTAAAAATTCATATCTCGAAAACTAGCTTGTTTTTTAATACCTGATATTTTAGCTACTGATAGGGGATGTAGAGGAGAACATTTTAAATTTTTTTCATAATTTTCATGAATGGGATTTTTTTTAGCATTGGGTCATCTGATCCGTATTATCTCTACCTTAATAACAATTACCTGGAGAGCAGGGTCAGTCTGGCCAAAAAAGTAGGTAATCAAATGCTTACCAGACCCCAATTCTCTCAGGCCCTCCTGGCCTCGAAATCACTGGCAGCTCATTTTATTTTTCAACCGCTCAAATGAAACTTTACTATTTATTAAGTGTATTATTATGACATATATAAATTTATTTATTATAAATTTAAAAAAATAATACCTAGATAAGCAGTAATTTTGCCTGCATGAACTAGTGGCTGGTATTTTTAGTACCCATGTGATATCATCGAGGCTACTTAATCACGAATTAGATGATTGTAATACGAGGGACGTTGAAACTAAAGAAGAAGATTATCATGGATTTAATTTAAAATACAATGGACATACAGTAATAAGGAAGAAATTGTAAAATTTATACCCGTCACTTAATTTTTCCCTAGATATTAAATTCATTTTTTCCCCAATCCAGCTTCTTAAGGTGGATTTTCATGGGCGGCAACGGCGACGCGGCGCGATTTTAACTTAAAAGCTGTGAAATCCTATGCGGCGGCGAATTCGCAGGTAATCGCGTTAATTACGATGCTCTTTTTCTTTTAATCGCCCAATATGGCCGCCAATGGATGTTACAGCAAGTGCGCATTATTCGCGTCGCGTCGCATGGTAAAAATCGCCATGTGACTCCACCTCATGTAAATCAGGCAATGACATCAGGACTAATTAACGAAGTACGTGTATGGGCTACTAATATTTTTAGTATTTTTGTCAACCTTCGGAAATAAATAATCAAGTAAGCAAATACGGTTTTTAGTTTATTAAAAGTTTTTTAATTTCATTATAAATATTACTTATATGAATTGTCAGAAGAAATTTGCTAAGTTCCTAAATTCTAAGTTATAAATATAATCATTTGAAAATAGCTGCTTTCCTTCCTGTACTGCGTCAATTTACATTACACGGATGGTCAACAAGTTGCATACTGTCAGAGGTATCACCGCCATTTTCGTTTGAATGTCATCATGGACGTGCACCTGCTCTGTTAAAGGAGTGGCTTTTGAACTGCAATACTATTGGCTAACGTGCCCATCCAAGGTAAACTCACCTGCTGAATTTCATGTTCTCCTAATACAGAACAAGCTTAAAGAGGATGAAATTAGCTGATTTTGGTGCTCAAATTAGCGGTATTTTACCCCGTCTGAAATCGGATTCTTATTAGGCAAACATAATTATCTAGAAGGTAAATTGTCACCTGCTAGACTTCTATCCGCTCCTAGTAAGTTTGTATGCTATTAGCGGCCTTATTAGCGGAGGTATTACGTCACCACGGTGACGTTTCGGTATCAGGTGAACAGAAACTCTAGGAGGTGAGCAGCAGGTAGCTAGTCTTTACGTGACAGCACCACCCACTTTCGTGACAGAATCAATCTGATTGGTTCGTGTGGTCTACCGCGTGTCTCGGCGCGTGAGCCACTACTGTTACCTGCACAGGAATGTGCACCAATAAGTAATTAAATTAGTTTGAGAGAAATAAATTTTAATGAATAAATGTAATTTAATCTAACTATTCTAGCATTTAAGTTTTCATTTGAATCTCTATTGCATAAAATTGAAAAATATTAACCTGAGACAACCAGAGTGATACAAATATGGCGGGGCAGCAATGGCGGCTGACTTCAAAAGTAAGTCATCCTCCGCAGTCCATAATCCTTTATTCTTTGTGATTACCTCTATTAAGACAGTAAAATGGCAGGTTTTCTTGTTGGTCTTGCCTCGTTTTTCGTCTTTGTTGAAACAAACAAGCGCGGTGAAACATCATAGCAAGACCAATAAGGAGAGCAACAAACCCCACCACGGAGTTCTTGCCTTTTCATCCAAGTAAATTGACTATCATACTAATAATATAAAAAAATTAACCATTTTTTTATTATTTTGATTTGGTTATGTTTTTAAAGCATTTTATCTGTGCTTATTTACATATTTTATCAATTTTATTTAAGTGAATAAATAAATAACTTATGAAAAAGTTATTAGCAATTTAGCTACCTATATTACAGTTTAAAAATTCTCATGTCCATATTTGGAGTTAGGCTAAAAGGGTCCGATTAAAGTTTGAGTACAAAAAGCAGTACAGTACAATATCGAACTAATTGTGTAATAATTTGTAGCTAACATCACATGCAGTTATATATATTGCAACCTGTGTAAAATAGATGTATTTGATAAAGCCCATAGAGATGACTGCGCACCTTTTTGCATTCAATAGTAAGCCAAGTGCTGGACAGCCAATTATATAATTAGAATATTTAGAATATATTATAATAATAAAGGGCTGGTGATACGAATATTAATCAATACTTTACTAAATATTGCGTAATAAATACGATATGATATTAATTAAATCAGAGAAAATAATTTACTTATATAATATATTATAAGTTAATTTTATAACAGAAAATATATTTATACAAATCGTATTTTTTTAATAAAACTCGCTTTCTAACTGGACCTTAAAAATCCAATAAAAATGCAAATTAAACTTAAAAATGAATACTCATTAAATATGTAATTACTTTTGAAACGACACCACAATGTTTCAATTTTGTCATCTTGCTGAAGGTTGCTCAACATAATAACTCACTGTGGAGCGCCCATGGCTCGGACGCTGCAAGGCCGATCTCGTAGGCGACCAAGTGCTGCCGACACGAGTCTGTTTCAACCAGAGGCTGAATCTCCCGGGCGCCCAGGGACCCCTGGAGTCCCAACAGCAGTAGTAGCAGCAGGCCCGGTGACATCACGGGACACACTCTCTGGCCAGAAGAGCTTATCTGACCGAATAATAAAATCACGAGTATTTAGATTAGAACTCAATATCTCAAAAGTATAATGATTAATGCTGGTCTTATCGTATGATAAGAAAATATTTAATGATTTTTATAAATGCAAGATTTTTTTATAAAATTTATAACATATATGATTGATAAATAACTTTTTCGTGCAAAGGATATTCATATTGAATTTTATTTCACTTTTCGGACTTTTACCTTTGCCGGTGTTCGATGTAATCCTTCTGTGTGTAGTATGTTGCGATGGTCACTTAGTGTTCGTGCACGTCACTGTGTCAGATCACCTGAGGAAGAGAGCGGTTGACTCTCGAAACGTAGTGATATGTGTAGTACATGCAAGTGTTAGTGACGTGCACGAACACTAAGTGACCATCGCAACATACTACACACAGAACGATTACATCGAACACCGGCAAAGGTAAAAGTCCGAAAAGTGAAATAAAATTCAATATATACGATTGAGTATAACAAATTAATTTTTAACAGAAAAAATATACTCTTTGAGTAAATATTTTTTTTTTAATTTAATTGGAAACTTTAATATCAATTTTGTACAACAATCAACAAGAGTTCCAGATCTAAGGGGGAGATCTCCATGACCAATATATATGATAGTCTCATTCACTCAAGTGTTGGCTAGTGTATGGTCACTTGGACCTGGACTATTTTGGGGACAATGCATCAGGTGGAGAACGATTTCGTAGTTTATAGTTTTGATAAACACGATGATTCACTATACAATATGTTTATATGTATAGTCACAATGGTTAACAGTTAACACCATCTACCCTCCTACATCCCCTAAGAGGCTACATTGCAATCAGACCATACACGTTATCTTCAAGTATATATATTGATTGATTCTTGAACTTGAGAATATTTACAACGTTCAATTAAAACTTCAGAGCGCAGAGGCAGAAACTCTAACACTCTCGTCCTTTGATCAGGTTCATAGTGATCATATAATCTTGATGATGTTATGCATTGAAGATTTCCTTCATTACAATCAACTGCAACAATAGAAGACACTATAGTGCAAAAAGTCAGAATGCATAATGGATATGTTCTCATTTTTTGTACATAATATATAACTTACTGCGCTACTTTCAATTCTAATTATTTGCATATAGAATTTATAAAAGATACATTTAATGGAAAAATAAATTTCAAACTGTATTGGTAAAAAAAAATGTTTATATGAACTAGCTTTTGATTTATATGCAACGAAATTAAATCAAATGTATAAATAATGAAATCAACCAGTATAGTCTGTATTATTAAAGTTAGATCAGCTACATCAATCATATTTTTCTTCTTTCGATAAATTGTAAATTGAGCTCATAAAAATAACATTGCTAAAAATAAAAAATATATAATCATAAATAATTCTAACTAAAAATATATATATGGATCAAATATTCTTTACTACAAGTTTTGCAGTGCTTGTGCAATAATAAAACATTGCTATATTATGCAGCTCATACTGCAATGCCCTAGGCGACAACCATAAGAGACCTTCACGCTCAGATAGCGCTAGGAAAAGCCCGGTGCTAACCCTCCATACATAAATCAGGTCGATGTCGTATGCTTAGATTTATAGCTCAAATATGTCACGCCAATTGTTAATGTGAAAACAATTTCTGCTAGATTGATTTGTAGTGTTTGGCAATCGATAACAAATTTAGCAGCTGCCATATCTGGACAACATGTCATAATACAAATTATTTTGTGTTGCCTCTAGGCTTGTATCAATTGAAATGAATTATTATGACAGTATTAAAATTATTTCTTCAATCTATAAAATCTGTACAATAAATTATTTATAATTTATTACTTATTCACTTGTATATTATCTATTATCACACATATTTTTTATTCACTTCAAAATAAAAAAAGATTTTACCTTATATTTTTAATAAAGATAATACAATTCTATATAATTTGATTAATTTATTAAATTTTATTTTCATTTAATTGTTTTATAATTATCTTTTCAATTTATATATAAAAAAAATCTACTTTATATAATTATATAACAATTTTTCTTCCTCATTTAGTGGCTGTACGTTAAAAACACTGTGATGTTCATGATCAGGATGATGATAATATCCATAAAGGAACTTCGGAGTGTATGTAGAAATAGATTGAAGCATTTTCTCTTATTTTTTTTTTCCTACTATCATTTCAAAATACAAGTATCTAGAATATGAATAACTTCTTTAGCTACTTTTATTATAAAATTTTAAAGAAAATTTGTATCAATTATTTTGCTTTCCTGTACTTCACAAGTTTGGTTTGTGTATAGTTGCTGCTGCGTTCAAGTACAAGAGATAAAAGAGAAGCGAGTAAAAATTTAGTGGGCTTGAAACAGAGTTTTGTCGAGATAAGGTCGCACCCCGCCCGCCCGTTGCTCTGTGCCATTACGCTACTTCTCTAAAGAGGGAGGAAGGAGGAGGGGAAACAGTCCTTATAAAACAGAGATTTTTTTTTCTCTCTCTCCGGAAAATTTTTTATAGAATTTTTAGTTTGCTTTCAAACGGGCTGTCGATTCTGTAAATATGTATTTTTTAAGGCTTTAAACAAATCTCACCATCCAGTTAATATCCATCGTACAATATATATATATATATATATATATATATATATATATATATATATATATATATATATATATATATATATATATATATATATATATATATATATATATATATATATATATATATATATATATATATATATATTATATATATATATATATATACATATACACACACATTGATGGTATATTAGCTGTAAAAAAAAATTGAGATGAGTTACAATATTATAGAGTCTAAATTAACTAGGCCGAAACATATATTTTATGGGCACATAAAAAACCACAATTTTGTTCGTTATAATGAATTAGCGATATAACTCATGACAAACTATACTACTGAATTAATTCTTCCATATATAACATTCCAGTATACCATACCGCAGATTTTTTTTTTTATCCACAGTCAAGGGTTGTATATCAATAAAGCGAAGCCATGCCATGAATTTGCAAGCTTGTATAATTGCCTAAAAAAAAAAAAAAAAAAAGCGTCCGTGGTTTTATTTGCTACTAATATTCCCTGCGGTTATATGGGCCACACGGGAGTACTTTTTTATCTCAAGTTTTGAGAGCAACGTACGTGACTGTTCTACCCCAACTTTGTTGTCGGAACAGTTTGTACTTTTGCTACGTTCTTTTCATCTCTCACTTTAGCCAAAAGTAAATATAATTTGTTACGTTTTCTTTACATTACCTGAATCGTTTCCGCGCGTGTGCTCAATTTTTTTTTTACATTTGAGTATATACAATCCTTGCATCCCTTGGTGAAAGGAATTTTTCATGGAGATGACTTGTATACTAAATATACACAATATTCGAATACATTCTAACATATTATTTGTTTTATCTACGGTAGTAATTATTGCATCTGAAATATAATATATTAAAATTATTTTCTTTATATACTAAATTGATTTCATAAAAATATAAGTGATGTATTATTATCCCCAGTGACCTCAGTGAAAATATAATCTCTAGTAAGGCTTCTACGATTCGGAAATATTATATTACATATATATTTCTATATAATTTAAAACAAACGTGCATATCTCGTCTACTTTACATATTAACTGCTCCTTTTTTAGTCTTGATCATCCATATACCATCAAAAACACCATAGTCGGCTTCTCGGAACTAAAACTGGTATTTAATGGTGGATTTAAATACGCCGGACATGGCAATTATTTCCACTGTTTATTTATTTGCTAACTGTTAAATAAATAAAGTGTTGGAGCTGTGCAGAGGTGTATGTTTACACGTATGACGTGCGTAAATTTGATGCTCTCTCTATACGGGTCTTTCACCATACGTCACAAAAACATGACGTCACGTGAATGTAGGCAAAAAGCACCTATTTAACATGGTAGTAGCATACCAAAAACTATTTATTTTCTGCGATATGACGATTGTGATACTTTTGACAATTATTTTATTTGATAGATTGAAATGTCAAGTAAATGGAAAAAAATGCAATATTTGCCAATGATAAAAATACAATATGTGAAAAATACAATAAATCATTAAATAAAATGTAAATCGACTCCAAATTTCACGTCAATAATGACCATTTTACGACACTTATGCACTGATATTGACCCTAACATTCTGAAAAAAAATCAGCCAATCACCGACCATTGCTTTCCCCGCGGACTTTTGAATACGAGGGGGAAACGGCACAACAAAGAATAATGATAAAGAAACTAGGTAAAATAAAAAAAATATATATGTTCAAGTTATGTATATTCATTTCTTACGTATAAATTATTGTTAAAAAAAATTAAAAATATGTTAAATTAGGAGCAATAAATCAAGTGATTCCAGTTCCCCCTAAGTACCTACTGATGAATGTAAACAACAACAAAGCCAAGCAAACACCTCTCTATTAAGACGATCATTTTGAGGGATGTAGCCCAGCGCGCAACCTGACCTGGTGACCTCTGGTGACCTTTCAAAATGGCGGCCGTGACCTTTAGGAAATTAATTTTTAATTTAAAAACTGTTGCAGATAAATTAAAATTTTAAACTGAAAGTGGTTTACGATCATTTATTGCATGTTCTGTAATTTTTTCAAAATGCTGCGTTGCCAAATTAGTGCATAAATTAAATATATTCATGAAAATTGGGACCATTTTTCACATAAATGACGTGCAAGTATCCGCGATGCCGAAGTTGACTATTTATAAGTTGAGAGGCTCAGCAGATTGAATGAAGGTGGACTCAGGATAATAGTAAGATATTTTTTACCGCAGATTATTTGACCTGGTGACCTCTAATAACCTTTCAAAATGGCGCCTGAAAACTATTCGATTTGATATATTAGCAAATTACGAAGCTAAATGAAATGAAATTGCTGGAAATTGATTTATTTTTACTTTCAAGTTGTCCCGAATTTTTTCCAAAATCTGTGTTGCCATATAAACACATTTACAGTGTTGCCAATTTTACAACAAATGACAATTAATGTAGTATATTATCACTAACCCTACCTCGGCATTAAATGTGTATAATGTATTTAATTACAGTATATGCACAATAAATTGACATCATTGTGCAACTTTTTAAACCCAGATTTTTTCGGGGGGGGGAAGGGAGGAGAGAGTGGGGAATGAAGTGTTAATATTCTCTGTAAATTAATTAACACCATTGGATGGGCAACTGAATGATTTCTTCGCTGTTGCTCTTATTCATATTATACAAAGACAAAAAAAAAAAAAAAAATGTAATGCGTAGAATCGAAACTGGAAGACTCGTACAATATGAGGATTCAAATAATTTTATTATTTTTTTTTTACTTAAATGAAATATACGTATATAATATATGTATATTTTTTTTGGCTGTCAGCATATATATTTTAAATAAAGATAATAATATATTATATTTATGCTTTCAACTCATAATTGATAATTAGTAATTAATGTGGAATCGTATATATATTATATATATATAATATATATATTATATATTATATATATATATATATATATATATATATATATATATATATATATATATATATTATATATACAGAGTGAACCACAATTCGCGTGCCAACTTTTTTCGTAAATTTGGTATTGCAAAAATTTTCGTACAAACTTCAAATTTGGTACACTTGTAGCTGAGGGTTGTAAAAATTAGTTCAGGGCGTTATAATTTTTATTGGACACAAATAACACCCCTTTCAGGGGTGGTTTTTAAAAAAAATATTTTCGCCTTATGGAAATTCAATGTTAAATACAACTTTTTTTGAAATCATTGGAATTTTGCAGAAAAAGTTTCTAGCATAGGGTAATCGACCCTCCTGAACTCAGAAATAATTTTAGATTTTTTCCCCGACGCACCCCTGAGGGTGAAGACCTACCCCTAAAATCCATTTTCCTTAAAAATTGTGCTAAAATTATGAAATTAATTTTCAAGGGGTAATCGACCCTCCTGAACTCGAAAATAATTTTAGAATTTTTCCCCGACGCACCCCTGAGGGTGGAGACCTACCCCTAAAATCCATTTTCCTTAAAAATTGTGCTAAAATTATGAAATTAATTTTCAAGGGGTAATCAACCCTCCTAAACTCGGAAACAATTTTAGATTTTTTCCCCGACGCACCCCTGAGGGTGGAGACCTACCCCTAAAATCCATTTTCCTTAAAAATTGTGCTAAAATTATGAAATTAATTTTCGAGGAGTAATCGACCCTCCTAAACTCGGAAACAATTTTAGATTTTTTCCCCGACGCACCCCTGAGGTTCCATTTTCCTTAAAAATTGTGATAAAATTGTAAAATTAATTTTCAAGGGGTACTCTACCCTTCTGAACTCGGAAATAATTTTAGATTTTTTCCCTAACGCAACCCTGAGGGTAAACGGCTACCCACCATATCTTTTCTCCTTAATAATCGAGTAGAAATTGTGAATTAAATTTCATTCGGAATTTATCGTAATCTTTCATAAAAAAAAATCACAGACTACACCTCTTCACTTGCAGCATGACGATGGATGTGTCCACCGTTAATTGCATGGCGTAAAGGCACATGTTGGTCTGCACAACGAGGCTATGTGTGCCTTTAACAACTGAGGTGTAACCAATTCCACTTAACGTCTGTCACTTTTAGTTCGTCAATGGTCTCAAATCTCTTTCTGAAGCAAAATGTTTACAAGAAGAGATTTGAGACCATTGACGAACAGAAAGTGGAGATCAGACGTTGCATGGAATTAGTCACACCTCAGATGTTAGAGGCCATGCACCTACACACATAGCCACGTTGAGCGGACCAACATGTGCCATCACGCCAATTAACGGTGGACACATTGAGTGAAACCACTGTCATGCTGCAAGTGAAGGGGTCTGTCTGGGATATTTTTTCTCTGAAAAATTTCGATACATCCTGAAAAAAAAATAATTCACAATTTCTACTCGATAATTAAGAAAGAAGGATATGGTGGGTAGCAGTTTACCCTCAGGGTTGCATCGGGGAAAAAAATCTAAAATTAATTCCGAGTTCAGGAGGGTCAATTACACCTAGAAAATTAATTTCACAATTTTTAAGGAAAATGGATTTTGGGAGTAGGTCTCCACCCTCAGGGGTGCGTCGGGGAAAAAATCTAAAATTGTTTCCGAGTTTAGGAGGGTCGATTACCCCTTGAAAATTAATTTCATAATTTTAGCACAATTGTTAAGGAAAATGGATTTTAGGGGTAGGTCTCCACCCTCAGGGGTGCGTCGGGGAAAAATTAAAAATTATTTCCGAGTTCAGGAGGGTCGATTACTCCTTGAAAATTAATTTCATAATTTTAGCACAATTTTAAGAAAAATGGATTTTAGGGGTAGATCTCCACCCTCAGGGGTGCGTCGGGGAAAAAAATCTAAAATTATTTCCGAGTTCAGGAGGGTCGATTACCCCTCGAAAATTAATTTCATAATTTTAGCACAATTTTTAAGGAAAATGGATTTTAGGGGTAGGTCTCCACCCTCAGGGGTGCGTCGGGGAAAAAATCTAAATTTTTTTCCGAGTTTAGAAGGGTCAATAACCCCTTGAAAATTAATTTCATAATTTTAGCACAATTTTTAAGGAAAATGGATTTTAGGGGTAGGTCTCCACCCTCAGGGGTGCGTCGGGGAAAAATTCTAAAATTATTTTCGAGTTCAGGAGGGTCGATTACCCCTTGAAAATTAATTTCATAATTTTAGCACAATTTTTAAGAAAAATGGATTTTAGGGGTAGGTCTCCACCCTCAGGGGTGCGTCGGGGAAAAAATCTAAAATTATTTCTGAGTTCAGGAGGGTCGATTACCCTATGCTAGAAACTTTTTCCGCAAAATTCCAATGATTTCAAAAAAAGTTGTATTTAACATTGAATTTCCATAAGGCGAAAATAATTTTTTTAAAAACCACCCCTGAAAGGGGTGTTATTGGTGTTCAATAAAAATTTTAATAACCTGAACTAATTTTTACAACCCTCAGCTACAAGTGTACCAAATTTGAAGTTTGTACGAAAATTTTTGCAATACCAAATTTACGAAAAAAGTTGGCACGCGAATTGTGGTTCACTCTGTATATATATATATATAATAATATATATATATATATATATATATATATATATATATATATATATATATATATATATATATATATATATATATATATAATAATATATATATATATATATATATTAGTTATTTATACTGCATGGATTATAGGTGTATAGATGTATAATATATAATATACTAATTGTCTGATAATACATTTACAACAACTTTCACGGTTGTATGTAGGGTTCACAATTTGACTATATAGCTAATATTTTTATTTCTATATAGTTGGCATAAATATATTAAAAAGAATAAAATGTAATTAATGTATACGAAAATTATATTTTGTTTATTTCCTTTATATGACATGATACATCAATGAACATTAGACATATAGCTTACAATTTATTATTATGTTCGAGTATTTACTATTTACATGAATTAAATTACCATCTACCACATTACTTTCCAAGTTTACATTACCATACAGCTACAAAGACTATGTTGCCATCATGCCATGCGTGCAATAATATTTTAGCCCTTATACTGTATACTTGGCCTCCCTTCACCTTATTTTTCTATAAGGATTCAAGAATTGGGCGTGATGAGATTGCCAGAAAAATTATGTTTATAATGCTCTAATAGCCACCCACTGCAATAGCCACCCACTCACGCGTACTTGCCTGGCAAAAATATTTTTATTTGATTTATTGGTAAATAACATGAAGACAAATGACAATAATCACAAATACAAGATGGAAATATACAGTTAAATGTAATTAGTATATCAGTATCAAAGAAAAGGTGCAATGAAAATATTTTTTATCCTATACATTTTTTAAAAAGATATAATTTTGTATTTTGTTTAAATTTTCTGTGTATAGATAATTATATAATAGATAAATTATAAAATTGTATACTGTTAACAGTGCGTGTGATGGCAAAAAGTTCATACATTCGACCATATAACAAAATAAAAGTATACGCGCGATTCAGAAGTCATGTATTTTTTTTTCTATTGTTTTTTTAAATTTATTTTTTAAGAAATATGGTAACATAATAATCATTCTGCATCCATGTATATATTTGATTATTTATAAGAATTACGTTCTATAATAATATATTATTTTAAAAGTTGCTATATATATACCATGCCATTATAGCCTATATATATTATATCTTTATTATAGCTCAACTGGTTGACTATATTTTTTTTGGTCCTCTGAAATATTCTTAAGATTTAAAAAGTTGCACAATGATGTCGATTTATTGTGCATATACTGTAATTAAGTACATTATACACGTACATTTAATGCCGAGGTAGAGTTAGTGATAATATACTACATTAATGGGGTAGTGACCAAAAAAAAAAAGTTTCAAGTTTTTGTCAATATTTCAAAAGGCACGAGAATTTCATAAAGAACAAGCCCTATTACAGCATTCTACGACAATTTACTGATTTTATATGAATTTTTAAAACCTCTCAAAAATGACGTCATACCATTGAATCTTAAATGGAAAAATAGATCAGTTAACATTGCTTAATATACTTAACATACTTAATATTGAAATTTGAAATGTAACCAAAATTTCATTTGCAAGGTTTTTAGGTGCTAGAATCACGATAATGAAGGTTTCAAATTTCTACCTCAATAATTTTTCTTTTTAGCAATGTTAACTGATGCATTTTCCCATTTAAGATTCAATGGTATGACGTCATCAAAAAAAGTTTTAAAAATTCATATAAAATCAGCAAATTGTCGTAGAATGCTCTAATAGGGCTCATTCTTCATAGAATTCACAGTACTTTTTACTAGTATTGCTAACTCAAATACCGGTCAGTACCCCATTGTCATTTGTTGTAAATTTGGCAACACTGTAAATGTGTTTATGTGGCAACACAGATTTTTGAAAAAATTCGGGACAACTTGAAAGTAAAAATAAATCAATTTCCAGCAATTTCATTTCATTTAGCTTCGTAATTTGCTAATATATCAAATCGAATAGTTTTCAGGCGCCATTTTGAAAGGTCATTAGAGGTCACCAGGTCAAATAATCTGCGGTAAAAAATATCTTACTATTATCCTGAGTCCACCTTCATTTAATCTGCTGAGCCTCTCGACTTATAAATAGTCAACTTCGGCATCGCGGATACTTGCACGTCATTTATGTGAAAAATGGTCCCAATTTTCATGAATATATTTAATTTATGCACTAATTTGGCAACGCAGCATTTTGAAAAAATTACAGAACATGCAATAAATGATCGTAAACCACTTTCAGTTTAAAATTTTAATTTATCTGCAACAGTTTTTAAATTAAAAATTAATTTCCTAAAGGTCACGGCCGCCATTTTGAAAGGTCACCAGAGGTCACCAGGTCAGGTTGCGCGCTGGGCTACATCCCTCAAAATGATCGTCTTGGTCAATTCTATCGATGTACCAAGTTTGGTGCTTTTATCACAAAGTGCACGACTTTAAGCTAAGAACCCAGACTACTGCAAATAAGGGAAAATCGGGAGTATGATAAAAAGAAAATTAAACAATTTACATTTAATAAAAAATTAAAATCAATGAACTGATAAATTATTTGAGAGTCTAAAAACTAAAAACCTATATTTAATCTAATTAAATCAAAAATATGTATTTTGACTCTCCCCCCCCCCCCTTACAAAGACAAGAACAAGACCGTTTTTTTTTCTTTTAAACAGTAAAATTTTACAAGCTGCATTTTATTTATGGATTACAGACCTAATGTTTTAGTTAAACAAAAATAACATTTCATGTTGTTTGATAAACACCCCTAAAAAGTGATCTATCTACAGTATATTTATGAAAGGGTTAATAAATAAGTTAATTGCGTATGATAAAAGAGCTCGTTAATTCTTCCTCCCTCCCTCGGTAAGCACAACCCAGCACAAGCTCAGTGTTGTTGCAAAACGTCATAAGTCATCACTATAACGACCAGGCTTATCCATAAAAGTTGGCATTATTGCTCGGTCCTCTCATCCCATATATTGTAACAATTTTAGTTCTTTATTAAAAAAAAAAAACTTTTATATTAGTGTTTTACTGATGCCTCGAATCTTTAATTTCGTATTATTTATAGTATTATTAATTATCAATATAATATTATTAGTAACGATACGAGTATTATTATATATTGGTTTTTGGCTTGTTAAAATGAAAAAAATAAAGTCTATCGGTAAATCTAAGTTTTCATCAAATGGCATCCAACATCCAATAGTACGTAACTCAATCGGAATCTACCGATGGACATAAAACAATGAACATGTTGCTGATTGAGGGGATTGTATTTTCTGGATCATCAGGAGTGAATAAAAAAATAATTAAGTCAATAATTAATAGATATCATACTTTAATTTAATCACATTTGTTCACAGCATAAATGTTATAAATCCGCAACATTATAATACTAACTGTAAGATATCATAGAATTAATCTATCTTATACGTAATTTAACTGTCAGGTTATTATTGTCATTAATTAGGTATATAAAAAATGCTATTTCCCATACGTACACTTTTACTAGAACTGCAATATATGATATTGTAATTATATAAACTTACAGTAATCTAATAATATTATACTGATTTATATTACAATATTGTAATTATGTTAAACCAAAGTCTGTGAAACATAAACACAGTCTGCATGAGAGTTTCTTCTAAATTATAAGTTCTTTTTTTTATCTCAATCATAATAATAGTGTCATATGCTTCAACGGAGCGAGATAATACCTGTTAGCTTGTTTCTACCACATAGCCTCTAAGGCTTAGGTACATTATGTTCTCTTGTGTATATAATATATACGATGTAAAACGACGATGTTCTAGTAACTAAAGCAGGGCACGGTTCGTTGAAGCAAATGACGTTGCTGCTCCTGTGCGGGCGTTTGCTGTATAACCTGTACCCACACAGAAAATGCTTCGGTATAATTTTGTTTCTGCAAAAGTTTTCACATGAAATTATACACCACGTGAGGTATAGCAACATTTACAATTTATTGCACATATGTGAAGTTTAAGACACGTGTATATAAATATAATGTGTTGTAAGAGAAGAAGCTAGGAGGCTTAACACAACATATGTTACATAATGTATGCTTATTTGTTTTACATAGAGAGCTGCTTCATAAATCTTTTCACTTAAAAACCACTTGTTGTTATACTTTGATATTTTCTGCCAGCTATAATAATAATAAGGTTAACCATACGTCACAATATATATAAAATATTAAATTTACTAAAATAATAAATATATTTAATTTTATTGCATGTGGTAGTATTTTTTCTGAGTTTTATGTTTTAATTAGAACAATTAAGTTTGAAGTTTGAATAAAATAGAGATTATAAAGTTGCCGATACTGTATATATTGTCAATAATAATATGTACGTACATGCAGGATATAACATAGGTAATTTGAGGTTATATATCTCGACTTATAATATACAGTATATAGATAATAACTATATATATATATATAGAAACTCCCAAATAATAATTTTTTTATTTACTTTCCCGTATTAACCTGATTAATGATAACTCATTACTCAAGGAATAGAACCACGGAAGGAAAAAAACGGAGCCCAGGCACAGAATAACCCATGCAAATGGCTATACGAAAACCTGCAGGTCACATAGGATGAATCCGATGAAAAAAGTACGGGAATAAATGGATTAAGAGGTACATAAATATAGGATAAATATGGAGGTCTCTCTGTGGTCTCTGACCTTGTGTTAGATATACATTATCAGGGGACCATGCCATTACGTTAACTGCACCTGCTTGTTGCTTGTTGTCCACTTCATTTGATGCTGAACAAGTTGCCTAACCTCACGGCGCGATAATCTGGCAAGTACGAATTTCTTATGCAAGTTGAGTAAAAATGGCAGCTCATCAGCACTGATGCTCCATTCTCGTTTTTTCGATCGACCTTCCAATTTTTTACTGCAAGTGCACGAAGTCATATTGGCGTCGCAACGAGGACTGAAAATTGTTTGCAGCTTTGTCTTTACACCTTGTGAATATGCAACCAATTATACACATCTGTATTTATTAACTATTAACTGCGCAATGTATTCAAATTGCATCCATGTATGGATTGATACATGACTATATGTATTAATAGAACTAATTATTGCATATTCATAAGTGACGAAGATTAACATGGCTGTAAACAAAAACTTTTGTGAGCTAGGACAGCTATATCGCCATGGAAAAGTACCGTTTGTAGCCTAATGTTTATCACCATGCAAATATAAATGTAATTGCATGGGGATTAAAAAGTCTGCAAAAGGAACTTTTCCATGTTGATAGATGTACAATCATTTTATATAAAATTAAAGATTTGTTGTTGTTGTTTTTAAAATTATTATATTAAAAGCAATTATTAATTACTTCAAGGTCTAGTTCAAATTAATTGATATATAGTATAAAATATAATTATACTTCCATTAACCATATAGTTTCTGTATAACTCAAGTGTTATAATAATTTTATCAACATTTTAAACAATTTTATGTATTGCGGAAAGTGCAGAAAATTATTAATGAACGCAACATGCAGTAAAAAAGAAAACAAATTAGTTTACGCAGTAATGCTGACATTTTCTATGTAATTAATACTTTTGTGAAGGGAAAAAAGGTGATGGTTTGATTAATGGTCACTGAATTTTCTTAATGCTGTCATATCTGGGCTAAATTTTTTTATTATAGCTCGTTATTATGTGTGTTTACAAAAATAAATATTGATATGTATGATGACAAAGATTTTTTTGTGATTTTCAGAGTATAACTAATATATAATTTTTTTTTAAATTTTAATCAAACCCTATTGGGTACTTCTATTTACTAATTACATACTACTTTGAAACCCCGAACCTTCCGAAACCCTAACTTGAGCGTTTCGCGGGCTCTTCTGGAACGAGGGCGGCCACGGCCTTGCAAATCCATCCCGGCATTTGCCTGCGGCTGAGGGAAACGTGGAAACCTCAGCCAGGATGGACGCTACAGCTTTTGTCAATGAACCGGAAGTGCAATGGTCCAAAGCCAGGGGAACCACATAGTGGAAAAGCGCAACGTTTTACCCCTGGGTGGGAAACGTGGTTTTTGTTGAAAATGGTCACCCATCCAACTACTAACCACGCGCGGCGTTGCTTGTAATATATAATTACAACTAGAAATATATAATTACAACTAGATTACTTCTTCAAAGAAAACAATATTGACCATAATTTTATTTCTTATTTTCTTATTCAAAGTTCAAAAATTATATTATATTCAATACAAATCTTGAATAAATTTTACATGCAGTCATATATTGTGAATAAATAAAAACTCATTATATTCTGCTTAATATATAGATTTATTTGTTAAAATAATACAGTGCATGCGGTGGCTGCAGTGGTGCTGCTAGCGGCAAGCTGGTGAGATCTGCATGGAAGGAGCGGAACAACGTAAACACGTGCGCCTCCCGAGTCGCCCGCCACTCGGTCGCCACTCACTGCCCCTCGGCTCAACACAACTATTGTCAGTCCACATTCTTCTGTTCCATCTTATTAAAATAAAATACCAAATATAAGTTGACTTCTTTAAACATCTACTATTTTATTAAATTATTAATTAGTCTACAAACATCAATTTTTAATGAAATGTTAATAAGAATTATGAAATTTGTTAAAAGTAAAAGAAAATATAAATACATAACAACTTATTATAAAATTCTCATACCATTAGTACTATTAAAAATTCAATTTTCATTTTGTTATAATATAATATGGAATAAAGACATATGGATGAATGGAGAAGAGAGGCAAATACAGTACCAGAGAGATCGAAGTGATTCTCCAGTTATTTACTTGCATCTCTTCCCGCTGTCAATAGACAATGTTACGGTGTTCCGAGTGGCACTGGGTGGCAGAAGGTAGGCTGCCGACCCTGAGCCACCAGCACAACACAATTAAGTCCTCACACTCAGACCTCAAACTATTCCTCAGCCCCTGACAAGCAGCATTATTTTTAGAACTTGAGCTGGCTTTAAATGAATAACAATAAAATTTCTCATGCCTAATGTCATAATTATTATTAAATATGAATAAACCAGTTCAATTCTGCAGTCAAATAGTCCAAAATATACAAATATAACATTAAGCTTGAGGAATAGTTTGATGATGATCTAACATTCATACATATAATTCCTAACATATTTTGCCAGAAATCAAAATTGGGATCTGGTCTGTGTTTATAGAAAAAACACACATTTTTATATGTTATATCTTTGCACACTTACAAGTCTCAACCTGGCATTAAAAATGCAAACATTTCTTTTATTTTACATTTAATAATAAAAAGAGAACTATTTTATTTATTTACTTTCTTTTTAAACAAGGATTGTATTATTTATTATTTTGTTTGGCTATTATTAATATTTTTTTTTAAACAAATCATAAATAAATTTAAGTGATAATAAGATACAATCAATATACACACAACTTTCAAAAAAATACATTCTCACTGTGCAGCAGCAGGCTTCCAACAAGATTTCACTATCAAATATTTACAGTTTTGAAACAGTCCGCCTGGATTTTGTAATCAACTTCTCCTCAGGTATGATTGAGACAAATGTTTTGTGTATCATGGCACATCAGAAGTTCAGTTCACATTAATTATTGAACTGAAATTCTGACTACAATGTAACTATTAAACCCGCAACATCCGAAAAACCACCATCTGGATATTTATCCTCCCTCTTTGATTTGTGCATAAAATAAAAATCCAAGTTTTTTTTGTTTTGTTTGTTTGTTAAAATTGCTAATTAATTTTTAGCATTTTATTTTGGTGTTTTTTTGGTGTGCCATAGATTTTTGATTTCATATTATATATATTATACCAGTAATGGATTATTATCATATTCTCTTTTTTTCTTTTTTGTTTTCATCAAAGTATGGTAACTGGTAATTAACCAACAATTCATGCTGCCATAGAATTAAAAATTTTCCTGTGTTTTACATACAGTATTTCAGAAAGAATAATTGCAAATTTACACTATTTCAGCATTGACATAAAACTAGCATAGAACGAACACACATTCGGCAAAGAGGTATCATAAATTTAATGTTATAATACAATTAAAAGATTTGGTTTGTGTTTGAAAATAATTAAAAACTATTAGATTTATGCTTTTTTTTTTTTTAAGGTTAACGATTTTTTGAATACATAGAATATTATTTTCACTTAACGTTTAGAGAGAAACATGGAGAGGAGATAGATTTTTTTTTTCATTATTTTTTTTTAAAGCACGTATCGTGAAATTTTATTTTTAATTAAATAATATAGTTTTTTTCAGTACTCTGACTTTTTCTTTTCTTTATGCTATGAAACATTTTCCTACTCATTTTCACTAAGATCCTATCAACAATAGTTCTGCCTTTTTCTTTGTCCTGGGGGCTTGGACTTGCAACTCGGGACACTGTCACTTGAGGGTCACAGCTGGTGCTGTGATCTCGCCAGGGCTTGGTCTTAAAGCCGCGGCGAGGTCACCGAGGCACTGATGCTTGATGACGGAGAAGGCACCAGCTGGCAGATGGGGCGGCTACGAGGCTCGGTCTCTCAGTCTCGCCTCTCGCTGCTCCCCCAGTAACAACGGCAGACTGGGGTCAGAAGTCGTACGTGTCCGCCCGAGGGAAGAACACAATCTTCCTGGTGACCTGAAAAATACAAAATAATGATCGTCAAGTATAGTCCTTTCTACTCATAAATAAAAAATAAGTAATTAAAAAAGACCAAGAATTTTTATTTAAATGTAAAAGAAAATAATTTAATTGACACATTATATTTCAAGGCATGTAAGTAAAACAATTAAATATACAAAAAGTGTTGTAATTTAATATTGCTGTAAAAATGTTAACAGAGAGTTCTATATAATTATGTGAATGAATTAAGTTTTAGTACACACTGATTATTGATAATGCCTATACAATTATTATATTTTATAGATTAAGCTAATATATTTAGTCTACATTGATATTTCTCAGGTCTTGAAAGGTAATAGCAAGTCAATTTAAATCCGTTATTATTACTATTTTCTAACCAGAAAAACTACACATCCTTTCGTTGACTTTTGAGGTTAATGTTGAATGAAAAGTTAGTTATAATATTACACAATAGTTTTCCCAAGAGAAGAGACAGAAAGAATTGAGACACTTACCGTTGAGAGCTCAGTGTTGCGTTATCAGAGGCATGCTTGCGGGACAGAGAGAGAAGCAGATTAGACACGTGGACACAAGAAAGTATGACAACGAGATGTATTACTTGAACTATCACCTAACAGTAGAACACAAGAGATGAGAATTTTTACAAAGCTCCACTAAATTCTATCATTCAGTTTCCTTAAAAAAATGGTATAAAAATATACATAAAAAAGAATACAATATATAATCAGTTTACAACATTTAACTAAATAACTTAAAGCTGCTCTGTAAAATTCATTTTACAATTAGTCTTCTCTATTCTCAAGCTTCCTTTATTTTTACTTATAATTTTTTTTTTAGTAACTTAAAACTATTTTTTTTTTTTTTTTTTTAGAGTTCAATATTAAAATAATAAATTTATCAAACTTTACAGCACAGCACATTTATATATTATAAATAATTAATAATGCTTTTTGCTGTACTGATACATCAATTACTTCCATTGTTCACATAAATTATCTATTTTAGATTAATTAACAGCAATTAATTCAAGCAGGGAGCACACTCACCTCGAAGCTGACTACAAGAAAAAAGAGCTGAGACTGAGGATGGTGAGGAGTGCAAGCAGCGGAGACTGCGCAGCTGCAGCCGCAGTCGCTTCGCCCATGGACGGCTCTGCAAACACAAAGAGTCTCTCAGAAAATTTTCTACTGGTGCTCTGCCTTGATGGTCTTTTTAAACATGCCAGTACAAACCAGAAGGGTACGTCGAGTCAGAGAGCAATGAAAATTTGATAGAATGTTCATGATATTCTGAAATTTAAAATGTGTACAAGCTCGTTTTCAGTACTCTCTTGCTTTCTTAATTACAGTACATCATGAATATCAATTAGCAGCAAATTGAAGTAGTTGAAAGTAAATTAATTGCATACAGACAAAAATTAATTTAATATAGTAAAACACACAAAAATCTCCTTACTATAAAATGAACTTTTATTTTAATACACGATGTTAACCAATTTTTATTAAAACTGAAATTTAGCTCAATTGAAACTTTTATTAGCTGGAAAGATTGGAAAGATTAGAAAAAAAGACAAGAGCATACATTATAAATCTTTGATTATTGAAGAATAGAATTAGAAATAAATATTAAAACATTTTACATAATGTACAGCATATTTTCCCAAGTTTCAAAACCAAAATATTTCATCCCTCATCCGCAATAATGAGCTATATGCCTATATACCATGATTTTGTTGCAATAATGTACTATCTGCTATTTCAGGTGAGCGCAACAATGAGCTTTGTCATAATTGCGCTCAAATAGCAGATAACTCATTATTGCGGACGAGAGACAATTTAGCAATTAAAAAATAATATACTTTAGGATAATAGCACATAATATTTTGAGATAAGAAGAAGTGGGTGGAGTTCTATGAACTGCTCAGTTGCAATCTCAGTAGATTTTTATTGTGTAAAAAATATAACCTATTATTTGTGGAATATGAGATAATTAACATCTCTCCTCAATGGCTCAAAAAAACTCGTGAAAATACACAATGAAAACCAATTAGTATATTGCAGCAGAGTTTCAATTTCATAAAATAATCCTTTTATATTTATTAAAAATGTCAAAATATTTATATAATTAAGCTTAAAAAATAAGGAGGGTATCACATGCTGCGTTGTTAACTGCCAAGCATTGTGATTTATGTATTCTACTTCCTTTGTGCTTGCTTGCATTGCAGAGTAGCAGATTTAAGAGACTGGGTGCCTTATAGAGACATAGACATAGAGAGGAAAGTGATGAGAGAAGGTTGTGTTAGTATGGGAAATGAATTAAATCATACCTGCAATTCCATTGGTACCAGCCACGGCCACACGAATTCGTTTCTCAACTATGCCAAACAAAACCAAACCAAACGTAAAGTAACAAAACCAAATTAAAAAAATTATATAGCGTGCATTAAAAAATTTGGAATGGTTTTAATTAAAATAAGCCAAAAACTTTAATAAAAAAGAGAAGAAAAAAATTAAGCTATTTCTATAAAGCTTTAATTTATCAGAATAAATAAATGTGTCTTAATAATTTCAAAAATACTCTTTTTTTTTCATTGAAGCTCATTATTTCATATTTTACTGGCACAATGGCCCTTCTTGAAATGATCATAAAAAAGTGTCTATTGAAACTATAGTGGACACAAATGCTCTAAAGAAGTTAATTTTTATAATAGCAACTATATTGTTCATAAAACAAAATTAAAATTATAGAGTTAATGATAAGGTTATAAAGTAGGTATATTGATGCTCTTTTCAAAGAGATTAAATCATGTTTAATTCCCTTAGAATAGAAACTAGATGACAATTAAGCACCAGAGAATATAAAGTTACTGTGAAAATTAAAACTTTTTTCAATAATTAAGTATGCATTTGGAATATACAAATACATAATGAACTTGTGTAAATAAAATATTACTGTAATTATAAATCGAGGTTTATAAGAAAATTAATGAAAAAAATTAATAATTAAAAATTTAAAACAAATAAAAATATATAATAACAAAGCACATCAAGGAATTTCTTCTGATTTTAAACTGTATAATTATAAACACCAACAAGTTTCCTTGTTAATGTCTAAAATGTAATATTAGCAAACTGAACCTCACCTCAATCATGACGATTGTTTATTACAATATTTTGTTAAACCTGAGACAGTTACTTATTAATTATTTCCCAATGTTAGAAGCCCTCCTATAGTGTTATACATCACATCTGCACAGACTGACCCTGCATCAGGGTGCGATTTTCAGCAGTGAGAGGTGCACCTAATGGACACATGCTCTCTAGTCACGTGGCATACTCACTCAGCTCGAACATGTGTGGGATGCTGGGCTCGGACCAGCCGTACAGGTTCTCTGCTCGCAGGACGACCTCGTACTGGCCAGATGAGAGCCCGGAGAGCTCCTGCTTGACGGTGTAAACATTGCCCTCGGGGTTTTCCACCACAGGGTGGATCGTCTTCCACTCGGACATCTGCAGAAACACCCCACATTGAAATGCATTACAGAAACAAAAATTTATCATAAGTGGGGCTAACATATGTATTAAATTTTTATGTTGTCTCTATAATATATACACATGTTCTAGTTGGGATTTCTAAGGTTTATTAATTTCATTTTGAAAGTATATGTACTGTATAAACAAATAAATATATTATATACAGTATATATACGCATGTTTTACAGTTATACAAAAGAAAAGTTATATAAATCCCATAAATTATTAACTTTAAAAACTTATATTAAAATATCATATATTTTAACATCAATATATTCTTATAACAGCCAGTATTTTGAAAAATAGTGTACCGTCCCTTTGTTCTTGTTTTTCATCACACCATCCATACTAATGTACTAAAAGAGAAATTTTTACTGTTATTTTACACTTGTAAAAAGTAAACAAATGAAATGAAGGTTGATCTCTTCAGTAAACAAGTAGTGTAAAGTGTTGCTGCTGACCTGCTTGGTTTTGTAGCGAAGCTCGTACTTGGTAACTGGCGAGTGACTCTCCACCAACCACTCCATCATCTGCCCGCCCTCCATCTCTGAGCCAGCCACGAACTTTGCAGGGCTGGGTTCTCCTGCACATCATCAACAACAATCAGAATTTATCAAAATCTTTAGAATATTTATTTAGAATGAAGTATATATTAAAATTATAGTTGTGAGCCCTCTTAAAACATAAAAAATACCCTCACTTATATAAATTTATTGCAAGGTTCTTTACAAAATAAGGCTTTGTCATTCCATGTAAAATAAACAAACACAAGCGCCAACTACTAGTAAAAAGAAAAAAAGTGTCTCACCAGAGAGCTTGATGACACGGTCAATCCTTCCGAGACTGTTATTGGCATGGCAGGTGTAGCTGCCGAAGTCTGCCTTAGTGGTCTTGCGGATCTGTAGGATGTGCCTGCTGCCCTGCCGGATCACATTCATGTGGTCCTGGCCCTTTATCGGCAACGGCTGGCCATCACGGAACCAACCAACCTACACAAACACACACTGTCAGAAACGCAAACAAATAGCCAAAGGAAAATTTCATTTCATTTCTTCTTTTATGAAGGAAAATATACTTTGTGAAAAAATTTGTCAGCAGAGGTTCAGACATATGTACCTTACTTGTTTATTTGAACTAGAAGAAAAAGTTCAACTAAACAAGTTAAGGTAAAGAAAATATAATAAATAAAACCATCCAAACTTCGTCTTTTCTTCAAAATGATGATGTTTCTTTTCATTATTTATTTTTTTCTCTCATAATATCTCATCAAATTATTTTAATGCGAGTGCACAAATAATTCGCAATTTAACTTATTAAAATGGATCCATTCAATTAATTGGGTTTCAATCTGTAGTGTAGTGGTTAGTACCCCTGGCTCTGGTCCGAGAGGCCCCCGGTTCGATTCCCGAACCCGGCAGACTTTTCGTGACTTGGGATGGGTGTGACTGATTACTACATTATGGAGTTGGTAGGAGCAAGGCAGCTTACGGCTGTCTATACTCCGCTGCCCTGCAGTATTGCACTGCCACTGCAGGCTGCACAGATCTGGTAGTAGGAGCCCAGAAGAGTGCAGGAAAGTGTTCTGGGAGCCTGGTAAGCCTCAGCATGGTCGCAAGATAACTCTTACACACAAGGCTAAATATCGGCCTGGCCACACCCGAAAGGGTAAAATGGTGTCAAGGGTATTATTAATAACTGAATAATAATTAATAAAAGAAAAAAGAAAATGTTAATTATAGATTTGAAACTAATATAAAAAGACCTTGTATATTAAAAATAGCTACCCCTTATTGTTTTTGGATATTATAATAATATTGTAGGGCTCAGAGGGAATAATTATGATATTCTCCAAAAGACAAACCCCTGAGTTGTCCGCAAAGCTCTCACCTTCCCCTTGGGCTCCGCATGCACCTCACACACCAGCTCAGCATCATAGCCTTCCTCGGAGTTGACGATCTCACGCTCAATCTCAATCTCTGGCGAGTCTGAAATATCAACAAATTGTCACAACAAATCCTCAGTGACGGTCTTTTAACCAAGAGAAACTGAGGTCAGCAACTGACACATTAGAAAAATAGAAAATATAATATTATACATTCAATTACAGTATCTCTTTACCTTTTATAATAACCAAATAAAATAGATATAAACATATCCAATATACACAGCAAAAAACAAAGTCAAATTTTGTGTAAAGGCTTAATACAAATTATTGTTTCATTATATTATCAAAATTAGCACCTATAAGGAATGATCAAAATTCTCTGTGTTAATTAAGTAAAATTTGAATAAACATGTATTTAGTGTTACATTCACACTATTTTATATTTAGTGTTATAATATAACTACATTCCAATATTGTACATACTGATGCATGTACTGTTGCTATATGTACTTAAATGAATTAATTGTCTGGGCTGAAAGCATGTACATTATGGTAATCATTGCAATGTGTCATTGTGAACATTCATTGAGAATTAGTCACTCAATCAATGCCAGATCAATGAAGAGCAATGCATGTGGGGGTTCAGCAAATACCATTTCCCTTTATGAGGAAGCTTGAAGGGAACATCAAGCAATTACCCAGAATAACAATAAAAGAGGCTCATCCTCCCCTATCTTTTCATCCCCTACACAAAAATTGACTTAAGTACAGCTCTGGTCACAAGCAATTAACCACCCTCACACAAGTTGTAGGGGAAAGATGAAAGATCATTTGTAATATTTTTTACAAAAGAATGACCCATTTTCTAGAAACAATGAAAAATTTTCAATTTATTTGACATTGAAAATTTTAAGCTAAAATAATATTAATAGGACAGAAAATAATGAAAACAAAGATTAAGCAACAAAAAAAAAATAAAAGTCTTCCCTTTCCGCAAGTATTTTCTTTGATGCAGTGTACCATGCATGCCAAATTTAACTTGAGGCCAACTTACTTGCAATATATGACCGAGATTTAAATAGGATAATAAATTGAATTGAAGACAATATAGTAAACAAAAATAAAGAAAAAATTAAAAGAAAATGGTAAAAACTTTAATACAGGTCACCAACATAATTAAATGCCTATCCAAAACTGTTGTTTATGGTTTAGTTGTGTAAGCTCTAGATGGTACTCACACTGCACTTGCACATCGACCGTGGCAGTGGCTGGCTCGCCCACTCCGTTGCTGGCCATGCACTCGTACACGCCTGCGTGCTTGCGAGTGACGGCCTCAAAGGTGATGGCGTGGCCCTCAACGGCTTCCTCACCACTTGGCAGGTTCTTGCCCTTCCTTGTCCAGGTGACCGTGGGCGCAGGGTAGCCCGTGACCTTGCACTCGAGGGTCAGCGGATTGTCCTTGTGGATCACCTTGGTTGCTCCGGGCAGCAGCTTCTCTATCCTTGGGGTCACTGCAAATAACAACACAAGGTAAAGACACAACCAAGAAACACAAGAGCATGTGTGTGTGTGCTGTTCTTCAACAAACAACTAGTCCTGTATATCATTATATTAATATAAGAGCTAATCATGGAGCTTTCGGTAAAGTAAATAATTTATACAGTATAACTTGCGAGGTCTTACTAGATGTGGGTAGTCCACTAACGTCTTAAAACAATACTTTAATCTAGGTGCGACATTTAAGTTGCTTTTTAATTACGTGTACTCCTCAGGACAGCTTTAATTAACTTTAAGACTGCCTGGTTTGCTGCATCTACAACTCCAAGAGGCAAAAGGTGCATTTTTGGAAGAAGCAAGAGGAGCACCCATACGAACTACGAATAAATACCAATTGTCTGATGTCACGCAAACCTCCCATAAGATTTATAAAAGAGAAAAAAAAAAAAATAATAATAATAATAGGTTTGTGACGTCAGAAATATTACTAGTAATTAAGCCCTACACACTTGATATACATAAAAAAAAAGTTCAAGTTCAAGTTCACCACGTTTCTATGGACTATAATACAATCCAGCGGCAACACACCGAGCAAGTTTATGCTGTCCTGAAGTAGTGTACATCTCCAGTCAGATATGATCCCATCTGATGATGCTCATCAAACAAATTGTTACAAAATTTTACAAATTTAGTTGTGACTATATAATACAGTAATTATAGTAACGTAACTAGTGTAAGGAAAGTTACAATTCCAACAATTTATTTCGGTGACCCTGAGTCCCCTCACAGAGAGTCAAGCTAGGGCAAACGTTGTCTGAGGTAGTGAAGGTTACTTCCGGAGTCCTTCAGGGTAGTGTGCTAGGGCCGCTACTTTTTATTATTTTTATTAATGATATTGTACAGAATTTGGAGTCGGAGATGAGGCTTTTTGCTGATGACAGCGTAATCTATAGGACAGTAAGTAATAAGCAGGATGAGCAAATTCTACAAAAGGATCTGGAGACAGTGGGTATATGGATAGGAGCTAATAAAATGAAGCTTAATGTTGGAAAATGTAGTGTGGTTAAGTTCAACAAAAGAAGGGAGCAAAGTCAGGTTAAATATTTTATGGAGGGGGAAGAAATCAAATCAGAGGACAAATACAAATATCTGGGAGTAATGCTTCAGTGCAAACTTAATTGGGATGAACATATTAGGTATGTAACCGCAAAGAGCAGAAGGAATCTTGAGTTTGTAATGAGGAATCTTAAGGGGGCAGGCAGGACAGTAAGAGAAAAAGCATACAAGTCTCTGATTAGACCAATAATGGAATATGGATGTAATGCGTGGGACCCGTATAGAGCAAAAGGGAAGAAAGAGATGGAAAAGATACAAAGACGAGCAGCAAGAAGGGTTTTAGAAAAGGGGAACTGGAGCTTTACCTGTGATAAAAGCAAAATTTATAAGGGAAGAGAGAGTGTGACCAGAATGATAGAGCAACTGGGATGGGAGGATCTGGAGGAAAGGAGGAAGCAAAGTAGACTGACAACAATGTATAAAATAACTAGGAACCAAAAGGGCTGGGAGGAGCTTAGCGGTCGTACTGAGGAAGGGCGTTATAAAGGTAGGAGGGACCATGATTGGAAGCTGGAGTATAGGAGAAGCAAAAATGATGTGGGCAAGTATTCCTTTTTGAGAAGAACGGTGAGGGAGTGGAATTTGTTGGACTCTGGGCTTGTGGATGCTCGGAGTGTTGGTGAGTTCAGGGAGGGGCTGAGAGAGTCAGCCGCAAGCAAGCGAGCCACCGTGGTGGAATACCCACAATAGCCGCAAGCAGTGGTGTATGCATGTAATGTGTGTACACACTGCTATTTAATCTAATCTAATCATGTCACCTCCCTTAAAATGTGATAATACTTACAGAGAATGTTGAGGTTGTGAGAGACCTCCATCTTGTCTTGAGTGGCCAGCCTGCAGATGTAGTGACCGGCATCAGAAGACTTGACGTTACGAATCTGCAGAGTGTTATCTGACAGCTTCTCAAAACGCTTGTCCTCCACTGAGCGGAACTTGTCCGTCCATAGAAGCTGCTTGTCCTTCAGCCACATCAGCGCAACTGCATCTGTAGAGCAAAAAGCAACAGTCAGTAAAAGTTAACAAGCAATTTTGCATCTCTTAATAAATATTATTATGCTTAGTATAATTATGCTACTGTGGCTATTTAATAGACCAGCTTGCAAATACATCATGTATTATAATAAATGTTCAATTTTCAATTAAAGGAGAGGGAGGTGAAAATAAGAACTGTTCCCATTCCACCAAATACAAGGATTATAGTCCTCTTTCAACACCCATCGCTTCATCACATAAGTTAACATATATATATATTGCTGTTTAATTTTACAGACAAAACTGAAAACACACACTTCCTATTTATTCTCTCAATTCTAATTCTATAATTACGGTATATTTTTCAAAGAACATAATATGCAACTCTATAAGGTAAATATAGTCATTATAAATTTAACCATAAATACGAACAGTATAATAAAATATACAAAAGCTTTTAATTTAACAACAATAACAAATATTTATCAGAAAGACTAGAAAGAGTTTGCAAAAAAAATTCTCGCACAAAAAAAAAAAAAAAGCGACTGACAAATCAGCTGGACATTAGTGTGTATGCAACTGCTCGTACAAGTATGTACTGCGGGTTGCAGAGCGTTCTACGCTAAGGGGTAAGATGATCGCGAGAGCAGCAGGAAGCTGTTGCGACGAAAAGAAGACGAGGGGGTGTTCCAGCTGCATTTATTCCAGCCCTGACGTCACCGCTCTATAGGTGCGGGGCTTGATTTATGGGCTGTCCGCTGTCAGACGCGCGTGCATCTATAAATACCCCGCGAGCCAGCAGGTTTGATTGGCGTCGGCCCACCCACCTCGGCGAGTTTATATCCGCGACATGCGAGCTCACATATTGAATGTACTCTTAGGGAGACTAACTCAAGTTAAGTCAAACTTCTACTCAGGGAACCATATGCCGTTCGATAATGATTACATTGCGTGTCAAAAATTGCATCATTGTAAACGAGCATAATTCTAAAATATGTATATAACCATATTTGACCCTTTTTTATATTTGACTTTTGCATCATGCTAGAGCTTTAAGATTGGAATTACAAAAGAGTTCAGCGAGTGGCCTTAATGAAATTGATCAGCTTTCAGATTATATTATTGATTGTTTTTCATAAACTTGGCAACGTCCCAAATTATTCGTATCATTGTTATACAATCAGTTATGCCATACATAGTAACAAAATATAAATCTTAATGGCCTTTGGAGCTAGCGCGAGCATGGGAATTCATATAGTCAGACTAGCTTTGATAACAGAAGCTGTTAAATTAATCTTAGTTGTAAAATTAGTTATAATTTATTATATTACTGTAACTTTATAAAAATATGCACTGAACCACTATATGTATATAATATTTAGTTGTATCAACAGAATTAAAAGCATAATTATGCAACGTCCTTATTAATTATTTATGTAATTATATTGTAAGTAAACTCAACATGACGGTAAACTCAACATGACGGTTTATTCACTAAAACAAAAAGATTTATGCTTTGTTAAAAAATAGATAATATTAAATATTTGCCATGCAGAGTGGTAAAAAAAAAAATACATCAGTTGCTTTATCTTAATCCTAATTAATTCCAAGATAATTTATTACATAATATCTATACCAATTGATGCTACATAATTAGTTCTTATTCAAGAAAGAAAAAAATAACTAATCTACGAGTGTACATTTTTTCGTCTAGAACACCTGACAGGAGCTCGAAGTCTTGAGGTACGTACCTGACGAGTGCTCTACCTCGCAGGGGAAGCGCGCTGTCTCGCCAGGCTTGACTGAGAGGTCGCGGGCCAGTGAGCGGATGACTGGCGGCGGTCCGGTGTACGTCTCTTCCTCGTCCTCATCTCCGGGGTCCGTGTCGTAGTCGTTGTCGTTGACATAGTCTTCCTCGGCGTCCTCCGCCATAACTGGAACACCACAGGACACGTCAGAACAACTCTCGTATTTCTCGTCATACATTTACTATAACAGTGGCGTAGGATACAGCACTGTCAAAGTTCATTCAGAGAGCTTAACTTAATATTATATTAATAAAAGCTGTTTAGTTTAATTTTATTAGTAAATGAAAATGGGCGTTGATGGTATTAAAAATGTGTACATAGAGTGTATTCATTATATATAAAGACTGCTAAGTGCATTTGTTTTAAAGATAGTATTTTTTTAATTATCAAATTAATATTTTTACTTGTTTAATAATGGGCTTAGTTAATTAGAATAAAAATGGTTACTATTATTTGCGACCGCTATTTTTTTCATGTTAAAAATTAAAGTGTATTTTGTCATGAGGGGAGAATACATAATCAGCTTTAACATATGCTACTCTGAAACATATGCTAATACATAAAATGGGGAGCGTTTATTGCGTAAGTTAAATTACTGTAAAGTCAAAAACGTGCTGTTATCATCATACAATATATTATATGACTCTTCATGTAATAAAAAATCATAACATATCCTTATTTCAAAATATATGAGAATTGTGAAACAATCAAATAATTCTCTCTAAATCTTGATTTTAAGAATGTATGGAGTGTTTAATTGTCGACGACGAATGACTAGAAGCACGTCGTACGTCTCTTCTTAGAGCCAGACTGATGAATGGTATGAGGGCGCGATAGTCTTCGACCAGAGAGGGGTCCAGACACATTCATCTCAGCACCCTCTCAACTAGACCACACTCTTAAATATAATTTGCAATAACGCGGTATCTTAATCAAGTAAATCAAGTTCTTCTCCCATTTAATATTATAGTAGCTCCTGTAAAGATGCCATAGCTCTCTATCAAAAAAGACTATAAAAACACTCCTTAATTCTCAGCTGATATCTGTCTGAGTCAATACGTGATACGTGAAGATCAAGACAACAATGGATCACCCACCACGAGAGAAGGGACGCTCCCTGCTTGACGATACGCAGAGTCAATATAACTTCCGAGCTCCGCTCCCATCATCAGTATATAAACCGTGATATCTGGGAGACTGACTTGCAGCCCACTCATGCAGCAAGGTTTAATTGGCTTACTTCGTTGCTAGTAATAACGACCTTATGTTACCAAGGCAAAAAAAATATTACTGCAGAAGCCGGAACTACCACGCTCAGGTGCTAGCTTCTATATTTCAGCACCACCCTCCACTTATATGTCGATATTTACATAGGACTCAATTCCCTCGAGAATGTTTGCAGAAACTCATAATATGTCATATATATCGTATAACATCATGACGAAGGATATATTTTTTAACAATGCCTTCTTTCAGTTCTTATATTCAAAAACATAATCCTCAATCTTAAAGGATTAAGTTAACTGAAAATTTTCTGTAACTTGAGTCGTTATCTTTTGATCACGTGATCAAAAGATATCCATTCCAATAAATATGACCTGACCCATGAGGCCATATATATTGTCAGCTGAGAATGCAAGTTTTAATCATATAACCATTTGAATACCATGAGATACGAAAATAATCCATCATGAAGTAAAATAGAGCCTTTTTTCTTTTTACACAATGTATTATTATTTCGTTAATTCTTTAAAAATCGTTTGAGAGCGACACTATTTGCCAACATTACCGTATTTTCTGCTTTATTCCGAAGTCTTCATTTTCTATAAACGGACAAATGAGATGTTAATGCACTCTTCAGTGGTATTGCTCAAACAGAAGGGTTGGAAAATAGACCTGGCATTTTGAAGAGACTTATAAAGATTCATATTATTTAAACCTTCTCAAGCAAAAGAATGTTTGTGTGTACCAGACAGTTGGGTATGCGACACTTCATAAATAAACATGAGGAAGAAAAAGGACAAGTCTAGGGTCCTAAACAAACACAACGTATATATTATTTTATATTATATATATGAAGACATTTTATTTTTATGTCTGAATTACAATTGCATTCTCTCTCTCTAAAATAAGAGATAAAAAACTCCGCTCATATCTGAATAAGCAAACTAAAGAAACATTAAAGGGTTTTATACATAAGAAATTTCATCGTGTAATGCCAAGTCTTATGCAATATAGTATATACGTGAGGATTTGCGCGCGGGTATATGTAGAAATCGAAACTAAAATAAGGTCTCACGTAATTGTGAGTCTTAAGATCATGTGCTCTGACGATGCAAGCTCCCAAAATACTACACCGTCTTGCTGGACGAGACTCAAGTCCTGGTTGAATGGACTAGTCTACATCAGAGTGCTGTAATATTTACACAATATTGTCATCGTTATACTATAAAGTTGCAGTAATCTCCACATCACAGGTTATAGCAGCACTCTCTGGTATACCTTCATTGTTTTACGTTGTGATGTCATTTCGGTCATGCTCCGTTACGGTCCTACTCTAATGCAAACTGACTAGGAGGGTGACGGCGGATTCCCGCTGTGTCTCGTGGTGGTGCTCGACTGGTGCCACTCCTAACATTGGTGGTACCTCTGTGGTGCCAGGCCCCCCTCCGCTTGATGCCACTCCTCCCCACATGCATGGGCGGCAGTCACGATTGTGAATAATTTACAAAATAAATTTACATAAAATCGCAGTGAAACCTTTGTTTTCAACGCAGTATCATAACAAAAAACTTTACCGATGAATGAATTTATATTTTTGATTGTTTGTTCTTATATATAAAAAAATTAACATAATTTGTTTTATACCAAAACGAATCAAATATATGATTTAATTTAGAATAATATAAATTTAATATCCTAATACAGATTTACATTAAAAATATACTTTTCTCCATTATATTTCAGATTATCATTTAAAGATTTTTGGGACAGTTGTGATATAATCTCATTTACATGGTTATAGTATTAAAATAATAAACAATGAGCCAACATAAAAATTCCTAGTCCATAGTTCAATATTAATTAAATTTTATTGTGTTAATAATTTTGCATAAAAGATTCTGAAGTTTTAAAAGAGAGTTGTATTAATTTTTTATTAATATTTGACATAGAGAGGAAAGTGATTATCTTTATCACGGTTAAAATAACCAAATTTAATAATTTTACATTTTATTACGAGTCATCTAATAAAAAAAACAACAATCTCCATCTGCATGGTTATATATTAACTAGAGTATTATACGTTCAGTATTGCCAAGTACAAAGTATTATATTGAAGTACACGATTTGTTATAATATAGAGAGCTAACTCGCATACCTCCGTCATCAGAGCTCTAAAAGGCCTAATAGTTACGGCTAAATTGCGTGTAATTACTAGCCGCATGTACTTGGTGTACTGCACGAATAAACAGTACTTGTATGTACCCTGCAGCTAGTACACAAGGCCTGTTCATTCCCGGGCACAGCGCTCCATGTTCGCCACTACAATCTATATATGTAGCCAAGCACATAAATACATATACAGTATACAAGCTAGACTTTTCTCCATAATATTTATTTTTATGACAATTCAAATAATTTTAGGATAATTATCATGTAACCTCACTGTACTCGCTTTTCAATACACACATAAACAACAAGTTATTTTTAAAAACGTGCCAGCTCAACATGGATTTATTTTAGTTTAAAATTTACCTACGATTTGTCTATTTCACTGTAAGTATCATTATCTCAATTTTTTACCTTGCATGAAAATAGCTCAAGCTTAAACTATACACAATTAAAATATAAAGATATTATAAAATTGTAAACTCGTATATCTCCAACCACCATCATAAGTAGCCTGCAGTCCTATGTAATAGTTAGAGTTAAAATTACATGTAATTACGTGTTTACTGCACCAGTACCTCAGCAAGTACGCTGCAGTCCTACATGCCCGGGTGTCGTTACTCATGCAGCTACAGCGGGGTCCACGCCACTGCGATATGTCGACACTGCAGATCCTATCTTTGACCAGTTAGTGAGCGTAATTGCTGCAGCGCCATATAATCGATCTTTATATATTATATACTAAAAAATTGGTTAGTAAAGTTTGTATACTTACAAGTAGTATCGATTACATAATATATTGCAAACTATTATTAACTTGTAAAAGTCCAAGGGAAATGTGCACGAGCGAAAGTTTTGTCTGTGTTGGAATAAACGCAACATCTTGTGATTTTGTGTATCATTTATAATTAAAGAGCTTATGAGTTTCAAAGGTAAAATATAAATTTCGAACAATTTTCTAAAATACGTACGTTCGGTACGTTTCTCAATCCAAACTGAGGATAAGATCACATATAATATAATTTATTGTTTAATAGAACTCAGCAACCCGCATATAATTTTCTGACAAGAAGATGCTCATCAGAGATAACATATTAATTCATTACTACATAGATTAATGTAATGCTAAAAGGTCATCATAATATTTTAATCTCTTTATTGATAATCTTTCTTATACCTTTCATATATACAATGGAAGTGTAATTATATCCATCATTGGGTCACATAGGTCAAATATATCTTGGCATATTGTTTCTTTATTCACTTCTCTAGTACATTGTTCATACAGACATATAGGCAACACATACAATTAATAACATTGTCAAGTAAAGCCGTGTGTCTGTGTGTAAGTCACGTTGTGAGAGCCACCGCCTTTCTGTCGCGTCTTTGAAAATAAGAAACACGAAGCAACTCAAATATTAGCTAGTGGAATCTCTCATCGTCATCTGTTTGCTCGACAGTCACTTCAACCCAACCCTAATACAGTCAAATTAAATTACTTAATGAAACTGCGTTCATATCATTATATTATTGTGTTGGTAACCAACGCTATCCATTAGCGAACAATGGGGTCTCGACTATGCCACCGCCGCGCTGTCTGCAGATCCGCGTGTCTCGCGGCAGTTCCACGTCATAGCGAGGTCTCGGCGTCGAGGCCAGTGCCCCGTTTGTTCGCCATATAGACACAGACAATTAACCCCCAGACGTCTCACCCTTGTGTGACGCAATACTTGTAGAGACGCCATATAAAACTTGAGGGCCAACCAAGTAAAGAAAATAACGAGAATTCGCTCTTCAGATTTGATGTAGTTGGTTCATTATTATTTTATTTATTATTTCAAAGGTGTAAGATATAAAAGGTATATGATATTTAATAACATTGATGACATAGAGATATTCTTTGGTATATATTATCCTTCAGGTTTATCATTATCTGAATGATTTTATTTTTTATACAGTATCCATTATACTTTCTCATTTCTTTTGTTCTCTGTATATAATTAATGCCTCTGAGAAATGATGCAGGGGTTAAATATAAAGCCCTACTCTTCTTCTTCTTAACTTTAAAGGCACCGCTGTTGTAGTACAGTGTCGGCTATCACAGAGACAGAGTGCTGTGTGCGTTGTTTGTAATCAGTCAAAGCTAGCAGGGAAGGATGTGTGTGCAATGCAGCTTCATTTGCGTGCTCAGCGCAACACGAGCGTGCAAGTGACATACACAACGTAGAATGTGCAGCAAGCTGCATTGCATGGGAACAAGAAGAACTCGACTAGTGACTGATGGCCTACATCATAACTACGTTGGCAAAATAAATTCTAAGAATGCATTACAAAATTGTCGTCATGCTTTTTTCCATACTAGGCATTGTTATTTCAGTTTAAAAAAATATATAATATATTAAACTTTGCAAGAGCAAAAGAAAAAGTTGTCGACCTTTTTCTATAACTTCACTGTAAAAGCGTATAAAAATAACTCTATATAGTATCTCCGCTAGAAATGGTATTGTCTGACCAATTACCCTTTCAAGTAAAAATTGGCAGTGAGAAGAATGTCAGTCGGGCGACATTTGCGTCGACACGGAGTTCACATCATCACCTTGGGCCGACCTTGCGCTCGTCTGGTGACAAATCAGCCACCATTTACTGACAGATCACAATGGTTAGAGCTTAGGATGTCACCGCACAGGAAGGACAACGTGCGAGTTATGATGCACGGATTTGAAGCCTTGCATATGAGTACAAAGATAGCTCAAATCCGGCATCAAGCAAGTAAAACCTGATGCTCTATCTCATATTTCACTTGACACTTCCTCTGTGGAAACGCTTGCAGGTCTTCATATTGTTGGTAAGAACGTTTAGGTAGCAATAAACTTGCTGATGGGCAAATAGACCTGTAAAAAAAAAAAAAAAAAAAAAAATCGATACCCCTGCCTGCCAAAGTCATACTGCGCCGTCACGCACCAGCTGTCAGGTACATGAAATATATATCCAAAAGAAAAACAACAAATCGAAGTCCCCTAAAAAAAATAAAAATATTTTGACAGTAAAAAAAAAAAAAAAATCAAATGTTATAGGAAAAATTACAAATGTGAATAAAATCGTGACTCACTCGTTTATCGTTTTATTTTTACATGCATGATGCTGGTACCTCTCATTTGTCGATAGAGCATGTAAATAGTGCTACTTCTGCAAGAATACTTCTGCGAATATTGTAACATTGTGTATATTAGAATCTTGTAACCATGCCAAGATCTAATCGTGACACGTACAGCTCAAAACATTGGAATTACGTTTTTTTTTTTTAAGTTTGGCAAAGAGCATCAACGTACGTTCTCGCACGTGAGAAAATCCCTTATTGAAGCCATCGCAGCAGCTTTGGTAGCTTTATTAGTGCAAGAAGCATGCCGACACTGTCACCAGTCGCCTTGTCACCATATCCGGTCTTGCTTGCCTGCCGCCTAAACATTGATATCATAATAATTCTTTGCGTGTTACATGACGCAAAGGTAAAAAAAAACTAATTGTAAGTACCAGATAGAAGCACGCGCGTGTACCGAGAGTGACACGGTGCAGTACACACGTGCAGTACAGAGAGTACATCACGACGTGACTTGTTAGTGACACGGTACATACATTCGAGACATCTGCCACCGGAAGTGAGAGCACGCAGTCGCTTAGTGTTAAATTACCATACATTAAAATCTCATTACTTGTGCCATCATACAACGTAACTATTGAGTTTTTCTATAGAAAAGATTTTACTTTTATTTAAATATTTTTGCAGATAATATAATCAGTGTATATATGGCATTTGTTTATACTTAAATTTAACTTTTAATGTATCTGACGTCATTAAAAAATATAACGTCATGAGTATTTTATTCTCTATTTAATGTAAACACACTTAAACATCACTTACAAAACATTATTTTGGGAGTTTACGTAGTTCTAGCGGATGAGAGAGCTTGTGTATAGATTTTGCTATAAGTTCACATTCTCTCATACACTTCGTTTTGTTGGTAATTTTGACCGATAGAGGGGTGCGGTGCGTGATGAACACAATCAATGGCACGATCCGCGCGGCTCATGTGACCTCGCGTGTTCCATGCTCAGTTAAATCCATCGCTCAGCCGGAATCAAAATTTACTACACGTCTCTATCTTACTGCAGGGTCTCTGTGTCTCCGTGAGAATTTAATTGCCAACAAATTGCTAAATCCAAAACTGGTTTCTAATCCATCGTTTTTGGTATATACGTCAATACAATTCCACTGATTTTTCTAAGTCTCAGAATTGAAAAAAAAAACACACAAGATATTTATCTAAATAATTGGTGATTATTGCAAGGTTTTATTTTTCTCTATATATATTTGCAAATGAATCTATTTATTGACACTGCAAAACACTCAACAAAAAAAAAATAAATAAAAAGATAATATATTTACATTATCTTTATGAAATAAAATTACAGAATTGTGTGGTATTCGTTTGAGGAATTTATAATCATTCATTCAAGTTTTCGCATAATTTATTTCTTAAAATACACAAGTGGAACTCCCTGTCTATTTTTTACTATTTCAAGTTCTGTTTTATTTTTAATAAAAAAATATATTGGTTGCTCATTACTTGTATCAGAGCTTCAAGTGTTGATGCTGTTGTTACATTGAAAGTCATAACATAAAGTTCTGGGACTCATCCAACTAAAATAATAAAAAGTAAACATTTCAAAAGTATTTGAGTGAGTTTTGGCAGAGTAGAATTCATTTGAATACTCATCCAAAACTATGAAATAAAAATCGATAAGATATTCTTAAAGCGATACTTTCTCTGAATATTTAGTTTTCTACATAAAATAAACTCGACAGCTCAAGCTGTTGCCTTAAACAAAAACATCCAGGTGCTTCATTAAAACTGTGGTTTACTAAAGTGCATCGTACAGAGATGCAACACTGACTAGCGTGCTCACGACATGCATCACGCACTCGTGTGAGTGATGTCGTGCTTAACCCCCTGTACCTCACAGTCATCAAGAACTTATAGTACTCGCAAAGTCACATCGAGTTGTACCTTTAACCAGTCCCCTGGGGTTCCTCATTGGTAAAGTTGAAGAACAGTCGTCATTAGCCAGAACTGCACTTTGAGTCCTTTGAAGCGTTTCTCTTATGCAATGTTTCCCATTATTCTCCCTTAACTCTTATTACGTCATATCCTTTGAGCTATTCTCCGTAAAATTAATATTTTTATAGTTTTATGCATAACATACAACACTTCATGACCTAAATTACATTAAAGTAAAAAAGAAAAGAGTGTTTTTTAGTACACAAACTTAACTAAAACTGAACTAAAGACTTGAAATTTAATGTTGTAAACTCTTCAAAGATATATAGTACTCGTGTACTTTCACAGGATAAAAAAGAAGTTTTGCTTGCTTTTACTTATCTACAGGAGCTGCAATAATATTAAAGTATAAGAAGCAGGACACCGTTAACCTAGATAGTATATACGATAGATAGATATTACGTGATCTAAACAAACTTCTTCCTCTTCTTGGCTTGAGTCCCTTGTTCGAGGCCCAGATGTGGGTTTGGTAGTGCATCACAAGCCAAAATAACTTTTCCTAACACCCGCAAGAAGCATCAGTGAAGCATCACTTGCAAAAATAGCGTTCACCAAACAGCAGCAGCAGACGAAAAGGCGCGCGTCTGGCGATGCAACGGACGTCGTCGTCTCTTCTTCCCTTCGTAATAATGTACTCTTTTTTATATGCATGAAAACTGACAAACAAATAATACATTACTACTTGTGTAAAATAATGTATCTTCCCTCTGGCATATGTATATGACTCATAATATTATATATAAAAAGGCGTAAAAATGTTCTCATAATAATATATAGTATATTTTTTTTGTATTATGTACAGTTGACATTATGATGGGTAGAAAAAAAAATACATAATTTATAATATAATACATGTATGCCAAATGAGTATGTTTGAATTTTGCAACTGTTCGAGTGGAGTGATATAAAAAATTACTTGTATACACATACTAAACATTTTGGTTCCCTCTTTTTTTATAAACAGTTGCCAGGAAGAGATATGATGAAAAAGTAAAAAAAGAAAAATGAAATCATAGTATATCATTTTTTCGTTTCGTTCACTCACAACTATATTATACATGGAGGAGGGAAGGATCTGTTAATAAAAAATATAATAATTGTATATAGTGATGAGCACCAGAATGTAATTTGATTAGGTGACACATAAGATGGAATTTGTTAGTGCAGTGATGTCAATTAGGTAACACGGTTCCATAGACACTCGAACATGTCTCCGAGAGGTTGGAGGGAGTATTAACGTTGTCTTCTTGGTATCACGTCTGAAAATAGTCTTCTTTGGCTGCACGCGTGCACGATACTCAAGTGAGACGATGCTATACTGATGCAAATGCACTTCTTGCCACGCACAGCCGGCCGAGTTATTTTGAGCACACAATGTAACCCGTTTTAATAGCCCCTTATGTCACGCAGGCGTGACGTCACCTCTCGATTCCCTCAGTTCCCTTAGCATTCCGTAAACACGGAATTTTGTACCATCGCATGTCACTCGGGCACACTCGCTTCTCTGTTTGTTGGACTAGACGAGATCACACGTGCAATCCACATAATTTATTTTGACTTTTTTGTATTTATCTTTCTTTTGATCCCTTGCTTGCATCCAGATGCTGCAAATTTACTCTTTGGTATCCAATGTCACTTAAACAAAACCGTTTGAGCTTATGCACAAGATGAAACATAAAAACAAAATGATGAATAAAATGTTTGTCCCTTGGTTTAATGTTGTATATAAACAGAACGAGACATACATATGCTGCTATTTTATTGATTAAATCGATAAATCGATTAAATTTCACGCTCCTGCAATTAATGAGAATATTTATTTGTATTCTATATTCATTATTGGAATTTTGCAATCGATTACATTATACGTCATGCCATGTAATTCATTATATACTGAAGCGACTCAAGCGACCAGTTTACTTTTATTATATATTTCTTTCATAATATTTTTAAATTATTTTGTATTATATTTATAATTATGTCACATATTTTAATAGAAACTCTGTTTTGAGAGTGTAAAATAAATCATTATAACCATTTTAATGCAATTAACGAAATGACGTGATGGCAATATCATATTTTTATGAATTATTGAAGGTAACGAGTGTTCCGTTGCAATTTACAGTTCGGAAATCTCAGCATGTGAGTTCCTGGCTGTCATCAAGTGACTTAATTCTAGGGGCACTCACTTTAATCTCCGGGTCTGCATGCAGCTAGGGAAGATTTTGGCGCCACATAGTCGGCAACTCGCGTGGCCTGATGCTGCCAAGTCAACGCGAGAACACTTCAGTTGATTCTTTCTTTACCCTCGTGACACACTAAAGCTTTTTGTATCTCTTTTTCACGCCTTGAAATGTCACACCTGTACCAACTTAAGAATTTTGCAAAATAATAATACTTTTATCACGTTCCTTGGGGGTTGGGATTCAGTACATTTTGGCATCGTTCCACAAATGCATGCTGTGGTCTGGCTGCAAGCTGATTACGACAATGGTCGCGGGCAATTACCGCCCACCCGTTCGCCAGCAAGTGTTAATCAGGCCTAATCAGCTTTGTCCTAGAGACTCACGTATATGATGGGACTCACAAAAAAACGTCTGATGCCAAGTTTAAACATCATCACGCTGCGGCGACGGAGGCAGAAACTGTCTTCTTGCCAGATTGCTTTGGGGCTAGAGTGGGCCACAATGTATAGGGGAATAAACTCAATTTGGTGACATCTTTGTGTACACAGTGCCAAGACCTTTTTGTGAGAACTTGTTGTATCGTAAATACATCGTTTGTTGGGGTTTCTTCACTTCGCTGACTTCACTTAATCAGTGAAATATTCTCAGCAACTCGCTGTATAATCAGCTATAATTTTAACTTGGAAGAGTTATAAGAAGATGAAAAAATAAAGTTAATTTAATTCCATAATATTGACATTTTAGTTTCAAAATTCATCATAATTATTTTATATACAACTTATATATAATATTAGGTCAATATAATTCTCAACTTCCTTATGTTTTTTATTCTACATTTAAAAATACCAAGAAAAGCGAAATTAAATTTATACACTGCTGTAAGCGTAATCGATAACAGTCTTTGATCGACACTCGTCCCCCTAAGTTGCAGTGATGGGCGTGCGTCTCACAAGTCAGTTGCATGCATGGTCCGCGGCGCACACATCGCGATCAGCGTAATGAGCAACAACAATAGACGAGTTTGTTGCGTCTTGTCAGCACAACAATGGGCCGAGGAGAAATATTATTGGAAAACGCTGGCTATTCATCAACGTCGGCACGCACGCATGGCGCCAAAGAAGACACACCTAGCTACCATGGGGCCCCCTAGGAGAGGTACCAGGACTAAAGCAGGGACAAGGAACTAGGCAGTGGGACCAAGTTTATGTTATCTTCCCGCAGAGAACAGCACACAAAGAATAACGTTCGATTTATTATCAATTTCACTTAAAAAAGAACAATGCTCAAAAAAAAATAAATTATTAAATAAATAAATGTTTTCTTCTAAACTTTATATGCTTTTCTACCTAATGCACCTAAAATTAACTGTGTATTTTCGTTTGCTTTAAATTTGACCCCTACTAGCTATTTAAAATTTAAACTAGTAAAACGCAACCCTCATCACTTTTATTATCACAAGCTCCACGCTCCAATAAAATTTAAGTCTTGTATATTAAAATAAACAGCTTGGATACTTTATATTGTACAAAAAATATCTATACATTTATGCAAAATTAAGCTATAAAAACATTTTCCTTCCAATATATAGTGAAAATTTATGTTGTACTTGACTGAAATATTAAATCCTCCACCCTTTTATCAACAAAGTAAATTTTTGACAGCAGCTAACATAGCAAGATCAAGTTACCGTTGAGTGTATATATTGTATATTCAGATCACAATGGCGCGCCGCCTCGGGCGAAATGTTACTCCACAAGGGTTGGGGTAGCCACCCTTGGATCAGACAAGAGGGGGATGCAGTACAGACGGGACTCAGACAGAGACTTTTTCTCTCTCCTATACAAACCAGCATCAGCTCTAAATCGGCTCCAGCAGCCCTTACATATCTTGAGAGACGTTATCGCTCGGACGGAAATAGTGACGTAAGTGAACCCTGCTCTCACCTCGAGGCACATTTGCATGAGTATGACCCTCCCGTGGTGATGTTGTAGTCTCGTTATTTGGACTCTCTGGATCATCTACTACGATACATAAATTCAAGTTAGCTTCATATTCCCAACGGAAGTGCATACACGATTAAAGATTCTTTTACGTCCTGCAAAAATGCATGAAATTTTAATATCAAAATATTATGAATAAGGCAAAAATATTTGCACTTTCAGAGCTCTTCTTACGGAGGGAACTACAAAAGGAAATATTGATTGTAGCAAAGTCAATAGTTCCTAATTTAGTCTACAATTCTACATGATAAATGAATATTGCCTATATTATTAATATAGTACGGTCTTATCAATGCAAAATATAATGGTCTCTTTAAGGGATATCTGAGAAAATAGAGTGCTTAAAATAATATTAAAAAAAAACTCTTCAATAGTGAATGATTTTATGTTTTTCCCCCTCGTCATCCTTTCAAAAATAATCTTCTGTGCTTCAAATTCTAAAAATTGATATATTGCTTCTTGTATCGTGCATGATGAAGCATTTTAAAAATAATATATTTTTTCCATTTTAACTGAAAATGTGACCTTTGCTGCATTAAAAACTTGATTTTAATGAACGATGATATTCCTTTAATCTTAACAAACAAATGCAATGTGGCATTACTATGCCGCAATGCATCCGTATCACTATGCAACCGTTTTCAAAAGTTATTCAAGTTTAAAAAAAAAAAAAAATGTAAATATTCAATAAAAAAAAATATAATTTTAAAAAGTTTTTAAAATCATGAAACATGACGTAGCATCTTTTATGATCATTATTTGTGTAATTGATCTAATCAAATGACGTCACTGCACGTTCTCGTGCTTTTGAATTAGAGTTAAATAATCATTATTTAGATTTTTATCATCAAGATGGGGGCGAAGTGAGCTTGTAAGTTTTAGATAACAAGAGCTCCGATTGATGATATCTTTTAAAAAGAAAGCCCTCCAGTTTATATAGTCAATGCAACAGCATGCAAGCTGGGCGCGAAGATCCCGCATGGGAATGTCGCACCTCCAGCACGCATATACTTGCATGTGGGTGGTCGTGATATGGGCAGTGAGGTCATGGCCCAACATTGCAGTCATAAAGCACTCGGCACAGCTTGAGTATTGTGAAATATTAGGAAACTATATCCAGCACTATATATCCAGAAAATTATATAATACATATATAAATGCACTGCCTATGTTTATACAACTTAAAAATTTGGGTCATTGAAATGAATGCACGTTGTGTATTATGCAACAACTATTTTTTTTGTGTACTCGAGTTTGCAATACACCATCCAGGATAAGTGGTTATATATATATATATATATATATATATATATATATATATATATAAAATAAGGATAAAAAAAAGAGCATGGTGCAGGATGCATGGAGTCACGCTATATGTTTGATTATTTAGAGTACCGAGTATTGCTGCTCCATTTAACGCAAACATATGCTTGGAATCATCGATTTTTATATACGTTCTCTTCAGTTTAAAAATAACGCTTCGCAGCACACGCCATTATGTGGAGGATGTCGTGTTTGTATAATCAATGGTTGAAATAGCAGAAAGAAAAAATAAAAGAGTCACACTTAAATTTATATACAGAGCCTATTTGAATTGCAGCAATTGAAAAAATAATATAATCTTATTTGCGGTAATTCTTTCTTATATGTTGTATCATACATAATTATTCAATCTGTATTTATTTAAGTTTGTAAAAATGATGAATAAAGAAATATTATAATACGTCAATAACGTTAAAGTACATAGTCATAAAAAATTATTATTTTATTATTATTACCTCCAGCATAATTACTTCTGAATGACATGGCGGTAAATGGCAGCTTTAATTAGGTAATCACAATCCACGTGAAACATCACCGAGCCTGTAACCACTTTATTATCTGTTATATACGCTCATGCAATTATTATTATGATCTCTACGACTTTTATTAGAAGCTCCTACTCATTACTGTCTACTTTTAATGTATCATAAAATTCATAATCGAATAAAATTTTATTCATGCGAAATATTCCTTTGACTCAGCTGAGAGTTTAGACTAAAAATACTATAAAAAAACGTTTAAGAGACTTGTCAAGGCTGAGATGTGTTTCGAAATAATAATAAAAATATTATTTTCTAGTATATTCTTGATCTCTTCACAAAAATAATATTCTCTGAAATCCAATAACAATATTTTCTCAAAATTTTAGCAGGTTTATTTTAAAATTTCCAAGAGATGAGATTTGCATGGTTGGTAAACGTGTCGTCATGAATGCAATTAATTCGTGGCTACAGTCTGAGGGCGTCACGTTGTACCGACTAATTTATGTGCTCTATGGGTTCGCCGGCAGCTGGGCGGGCCGCTCATTTGGCCGCAAGACCGCGGCTGCTGCTGCAGGATATACGAAGGCAAGGTGGACCCGTGCGCATGAGCTCATTTCCGGTGCACGGTGTCCCAACCCCTCGAGCACCGGTGTCATTAGCGCCATGGTGCACAGTCATCCAACCAAATGAGCCTGGGGACACCTCGTGTTTGACCTCATCAGGCATGCAATTAAATCGAACTATTCACGCATCGATATCTCTTCCTTCTATACAAATAGTCATTGCAGTTATATACCTTTTATAAATTAATGTAGTCGGAGGTAGGATTCAAAGAATTTTAAACTTGAATGTTCAATCAATATCAAATGTATTCTATCACGCTTTGATCAAATATTTAATAACATATACGATATTATCAAGAACCTTAAACAGAATTTGATCATTCATCATTTATTTTATTGATAGGTAAATTTACTAATTTTAGTAGACTGTTGATACAAACTGAACACTCTTTTCACATTAACTGTTGTTTCTTCGTGTTCAATTTCTCTTATTCTGGAGTAAATAACGTGCATAGAACCTGTACATTATTTTTTCTACTCCCCAACTAAACCAAAGGCACATGTAAGATGTAATCATTGGTTTTATCATTAAATTTAATCTAGAGTACTTTAAATATATTAAATTGAAGTAGAGCCGACATCACATCATATTTTTTATTAGAGTTTCTGAAATGAGGAAAAGGTGAGAGTGGAAGCCGTTCAATCATTTGATGATGAGTCTCAAATTATCTTTTGATCGTTCTACAAATACTTTGACGTTTCCAGATTAATGACCGTTGCTCGCGCTTGTTTCTGATGCTACTGCATACTTTGAGAGTGACCCAGATTCCTCTCTATGTTTTGACTATAGAGACCTGCAGGTATAAACACTATATCACAGCTGATAGCTTATTTACATAATGCAGGATGCATTCGACTGTACCACAGCTTTGCAAACAACACACTATTGTTGTGGGGAATCAATGAGGAAAAAAAGAGAGATAGATAGAAGATATTTGAGCTGTTGACTTGGTGGCTATTTTGGTGATCTCGTTTGATCGATCGATTGGTGCAGTGTGCACTTGGCATTACGCCAACATGACTCCAGTGCAGACACATAAACTTGTTCCCGTGATGTGGAGACTCACAAGGCTCTGTATTTGATCCTTTTGTGGCTTGGCTACATATAATAATATATACAGAAGCAATTTTAGAGGGGCTTTCAGTGGACCATCAGCTGGCAAGACGGAGCAGATGGAAACGCCGACATCACTTGGACGTGTTTATATCAACATTCCATTACCAAACAAGCAAAGCAAGAGAACATATGAATGAGGCTATGAATGCTTCATGATGATGACCAACTAAAGCAGCAGGTCTTTTAAAACTCAATGAAGAAAAAAATCAATCATTTATAAACAGGAAATAAAAATCTTGACACCTTAATGACTATAATATGAAAAATAATTTTTTGTTATCATATTGAAAAAAGCTAATTGGATATTTCTATGATGAATACAAGTGATAAAGAGTTGAAATATTATACTGTATAATAATGAATCGTGATTCATGTGGAATTCACTTTGTTTTTAAGAAAAAAAAAAGTATAAAAGGAATCTGATATGATAAAACTTGGATGCGTCACGTCGGTAAATTCAAAGCACATTTCCACAGTTTCAAGTGGACTGCAGAGATGCAATGTGGCGGTGGTCCTAGCTGGCTTATACTTTATGGCGGGGTGGGGCTCACTCGGATTACTGCAAAGGGAGGCTGATGCTGGACCAAGCGGCAAGATCACTCGCGTTATCTCCGCACGTGAGCATGCGGTGACCAATGCTCTCTATATGCCAGCTGCTTTGGTCCAGCGGGATGCTGCGAGAGAACAACGCGTGCGGTGTTCCTTCATACTGGTCATATGACACACATCTCTATATAGGCGAAGAACATGACATAACTCCATCATATTGTTAATGCAAAACCACGTTGTCTTATGTATTCAATGAATGTTGACCGCATCATGATCGAGTGTAATATATTAAGGGTAAAGGTTCTTGTACAATCTGATAATAACAACTATATAGTAACAGGATTATTAATAGCATAAAACAATGAATCAATAACTCATGCACTAATACACAAGTTGCTGACTCAGTATAACATGATATATAGAACATAACATGATTCCAACGTATGTTCATGTTGTATTTATTACAAGGATGTCATTTCTCATGTTCAATATGATTGAAATATGGATTACAGACACATTTTCCTCACAACTACCATAATCAAAACTAACATCCGTGTAACATATAAAAATAATTATTTTTAGTATCATAAAATTATAAGTATAACAAAATTTAAAATTCTAGTCAAAAATAAATATTTAGTTCAAATTCATATAACCTTAGTAATCTAACTGTTATGTTATATAAACTATTTCTTGTCAACAAAAATTCTAAAGTCTCTCTGTATCAGATTTAACGTACATCCCAGTGCCAAATTGTTAACTTCTTCAACCATTATAATATATTGTATATTATTATGTATTACAGCCTTAGGTATCCAATTATTTATGTATTTCAATTTACCATGTAAAAATATTATAATTCATGTATTCAAATAACAAATATTTTCATTAACTATGTAAAATTCTATGGCTAAAGAGGAGGGATTAAATTCCCTAAATAGCCTCAGCCCTTGAGGCTGAATGTACAATGAATAAATAAATAACATATATAATCGATCCATATAGTATGAGCATGACATTTCATCTTTGTATAGTCATTCATTTCAATAATGCTTAATTATTTGGCTGCGTGTTATGCCCACTTGCATGTGAGTGCATTTGCGGTGGGCATGCATACAATGACCCAATGTGCTGCAAGGAAGCGATGCGGGCGGGCAAACGAGCCCCTCTAATATATAAAATACGCTGTAACGGAAACGAGCGTGTGCATGCAGCGGAGTGACGCGCCGGAATCAAAATTAGGAGGAGGCGGCGGTAGAGCGTTCTCCCCTGCATGCAGCCGAGCTGTCTGGTACCACGTCTCGCCTCGTGCAACCGCAGGGACGTTTGGGGTGTGTCTACAACCCGTGGCCACCAGCTGCTCTTCAGATATGCGGGCTCAGAGTGACCCCAGGAGGTTGTATATGTACCAGAGTGGTATTAGGGACAGCGCCCCTTTGTTTACATGTATATAGTCACGTGACGTCACTGGGTTCTCCGTGGGACATTTGAGCACCAATCACACTGTGATCTGAAGTGGCAACATATGTGACACGTGTCAATACGTAAGAATAATTTTCAATCTTTCGTCATCATCATTATGCATACTGCAAGAATAGAATTTTGTGTAAATATAGATTCTTAATAATATTTACTCAAAGCCATGTTTTACGAGTTTCTAGCGATAATGTCTTAATTATTTTTATTATATACAACAAAATAGCTGTCATTATCTTCTTATTTTTTTTATCTTTGACAAATTATATGTTAAAATATTTGTATATATAATTATTTAATTACTGATATTATGCTGTAAAACAGATACAAAAAAAAAATTACTATTTAAATACAGCTGCTTTTTTTTATTATTAAACCCACATATAGAAAGAGTATACCTTATAAAAAGAACATTAATATACCTAATATAAGACAGTGCTTGAATAAGGATCAGATTTCAACAATAAATCATTACTTTTGTTACAAATTTATTGTGAACATTATAGCTACAGTAAACAGCCTGCTTTTCAGTAGCTCGTTGTATAAAAATAAACCCGCAGTAAGTTGCATGCACGTGATCAAAAGAGAGACTAGGGTGTGTTTATTTCAGTTATAACAAGCTGTCAATAAATTATCTTGTGTTAGCTATATTCTTATCGTTTGTGTGCTGGCAATACCACAGTAAGTCATGCAAGACATATTGCGGCTAAATATATAACAAGCTCCTACAATATTATATATATACGGGTTGTGTATGCATGAAAGCCCAACTTCTCAAGTTCCCACATCAATTTTAAAGCCATAAATTTCTATGTCCACTCTTATGCATAAATAACTTACTAAGCATGAGAATCACGCCTGCATTGTTCGTAACTTGCCTTATATAGAGAAAATTTGGGTGGCAATTTGGTTAAGGACGAACTCAAAATCCGTGACGACTTCATAATTTTGTTATTTCTTTGTGGGCGATTGGAACACCAGCAAGGAAGTTTCGTGAGGAGACTGTCAACAAAGTTGTGTGGGAGAACAACTCATAATGTCATGGGCATTTTACTATTGGATCACCAACGACTATATTATTATGATCCTCAATGGAAGTGTTACTCGTTAATTAACAAGTCATATAAAACGCATTTACAATGTAATAAAACTTCAAACATACGCGACACATTTAACTTATTTATATACTGATATATTATATAGTGTTTGCTGTATGTAATTAACAAAATGAACAATATCAATTTGTATTATAGAAATTTATAACGCAAAGTTCAAACATTTTTCTTTTTCAATTTAATTTAAAGAATTGAAACATTTGGAATTTCTTTTAAAGAGACAGCATATTTATAACTGTTGACTTTATAAAATTTAAATATAGATCAATCCTATAATTACAAATATTTCCATAAAAAAATTCTTAGAAACTGTAAATTGTTTAACGCTTTTCTTTTTTCTTTTTTTTTACATTCAAAAATACCAAACAATTTCTTTTTTCCATTCAGGAAATAACTTTATCATCATGCTCAAAAGCCATACAATTAAGAGAAAACAAGTGTGGTATTTTGAAAGGAATATATTCAAATAAAATGCTTTTAGAAGTTTTTACGATATATTATGCATTTTATCCACGTGTCTTTTTAAATGGGATCAATCCACTTGATGACATAAATTTGTATAAAAGCTTCTTAGGAATGTTAGTTACTTGTGTTCCAGTCAAATCCACCATGTTTACAAATCCTTATTACAACAGTAATTTGTTAAAGGACCATCACCAGGGCGGGTTGGAGTTGGGGGAGAGACAGGGCGGCGACCTACAGAGGGCGTCAGGCTCCAACGTCACTCACTCAGGGTTGCCGCCCAACAAACCAGACTATATTATTAACCCTTCGCTCATATATAATGTACGCATGCAAACGCACTTAGAAAAGACCTATCAAAATAACAGGGATGCAACAAACGAAGCGAAACCAAATGTGGTGCAAGGTCTGAATATAAAAATACATCCATCCCCATTGATGAGATGGCATAATGATGATCTCCGGATATATACGAACAACGAGAAAGATCTAGTCCCATTGGGTTAAATAGTGCATTTTATTTGTATGTGATGAGAATAACAATAACATGACGGAGCATTAAAGTGCATTCATTATTACATTACTGACACCTGTGGGTAAAATTATATATAGAGGGATGGATGCATTATAACATACAATACAGAATAGGCGTGTCTATCAGTGTGGATCTACAAAGGAGTCAAATAAACAAATGAAAAAAAAAAAAAAATAGAAAACGTGGTCAAAATAAACAAAATAAAATTAGAATATAATTCATCATCCTGTTCAATTGTTTAATGCGATATGTGAAAATATTGTCATAATTTTCATAAAAAATAAATAATAATAAATAATTGGATTATACTTAAAATATTTTATTTTATTTTATTAACACGATAGGTATTTATTTTTTATCAGCCTGAGTAAGTTCAACATGATGTGTTGTATTAAATTTATCGCGTTATTCTTTTTATAGAAAAATCTATATTGGTTGAATTTCTTATTTTATGTAAATTAGTCACTCTTTGAAGCATTTTGTATAACTTTATTTTTTTTTTATAAATGTGAAAACAGCTTAATTTAAAATAAAATAATATTTTTTCAGTTAATTTTTTATTTGTCAAATTCAAACTGTCTGACCATGCAGTTAACCTTGCATGGAAGATCATATTGTCTTTAGGTTAGGCAACTTGCTCAGCACTAAAAATGCATTTCTACTTTTTATATAATTTAAAAAATTTAAACAGAGTTGGCAAGTATAAACGATGAGTTAATTTTGTCTATATCAGGTTGGCAGTTTTAATACTGGAGTATCAACAGCCCTTTTTAAGTATGTACGAGTATAATATATTATATATATATGAGGCGCCGCAGATCAAACGGGTATAAATCCAAGCCCAACTGGAATTCAATTTTTAAGCCCCAGTTACACAAACAAACAAAAATTTCAGACCATTTTTGAACCTGGATTTGGAAAGACAAGTATAGTTAACTTTCCAAATCCAAGTTCAAAAGTGGTCTGAAAAATTTTTTTGTTGGTGTAACTGGGGCTTAAAAATTGAATTCGAGTTGGGCTTGGATTTATACCCGTTTGATCTGCGGCGCCTCATATATATATATATATATATATATATATATATATATATATACTATTATAATTTATAATGTATAATATATAGAACTGAACCAGGGTGTGAACTAGACTTGCCAAGCCCACCTACAGAGATGGTTCAATGCACAGTGCACGTACCACTCACCCACTCCATGCACATTATTATAGCGTGCGTGCCGGCGGCTCTCCCAGCCATGCATACAACGTGGTCCAGCGGGATGCTGCATCAGAGAGGTAGACCACGGAAGCAATAAATCCCGCCTCTTTCTCACGCAGTCACGTCTGCAGTGCCTGCTGGACTAACTAGCCCTCGGCTGTTCGCCGCCTGCACCGAGAATCACGATCGATGACCCCCGCCCCCGCGTGCACCAGTCAAATAATAACAACAATCCTCAGTGCTTGACATATCTGAGATTCGTGGTTAAACCTACTGTCCGTGGGAAATAAATTGTTCAATAAAGTGGGAGACTCAATTAGATGTTAATGCAAGATAGTCTCGCACCTGTGCGTGAGCACCAATTTATTTACAAACCAAATTATACATTGGACTCTTATCATTTGGTCTTGATCAATCCAGTTTGTGATGCAACCAGAGCAATTAAACGAATGAAATATAATATTGATGAAAAAAATAAACTTGTAATATTGTGGAATTCTTAATAATATAACACCGTACATTTTGTAATATATAAACATATCATAGTAAAAAAATGTCACATCGTTTGTACTGCTGTGACATTTTCTTCCATGTGCTGGGAAAAAAAAAATGTTATTCTTTCTCTAACTTTTCAGAGGAAAAAAAATATCTACTCATGTTTTAAAAAAGATGTGTCGTTGGTGTATGAAACAGTGAATACAAAACGAAAATCGATATTCTGCAGTTCGGAAGTTTTGCGTGATAACATATGATGTGATATGTGATCTATAAATTGAAATCTGAATGATATATTAGTTTGAAAGTGTCGAAAGATTTAGTATTCTAAACTAGCTCCTTTTTTTTTCAATCTATAAACTCCTATATCGGAATCGATATCTCTAATATCGTACATAAATGTTGCATATAATAAATATAATACCTTATAACAGGCTTATACACATTTGTACTTCACATTTCTTCTACACGATGTAGGCAGAATAAAAATAATTAAGTACAAATTAAGTTAAAATGACTATTAGATATAATTTTTATAGTTTATAACCTTATATACTGGTACGCTCATGCAGTAATTTTTTTTCTTATCTAATATTATAATGTTTAACTTAAAGAGGTTGTATACCTTATACTGATAAAGCCTACACGTGTGTATATTATAATGACATCCCGGAGGTACTCAAGGAAGACATTTTCATGCCATAAACGACATCAGAGAGGCAGCCTTGTAGTCTGTCACCTGCACACAGGGAGTGCCCCCGTCATTTCCACCCCCTAAAGCCCCTGGTACGTGCCCCACAACATAATTAACTCCGCCAATGATCTGTACATAGCACCTAAGTACTTATTGAGCGTAAAGTGGAATGCTAATTGAGATTACAATCGCCGCATGCCAGTAAGTTGAGTGCGATGGGTTGTTAATCACACTGCAAGTACGTCCACTAAATGCCGGCTGTTTGCTAATCGCGCTGGTGACGACACGTGTGAACTCACACCTGGGGTACCATGTCACGTGGTACCGAACAATTGCGTGTTGGAACATTTTCTCACGAGCATCAACAAAAACTTTGACATCATGCCATGAGAAAAGTGATTGCAAAATATATTATATAATAAAATTCATATTTTTATGTTTTATATTTAATTTAATAGTGGAGACATTACCTAATAGAATTGATTTTCACTAGAAACATTTTATTATTATGGCCTTATTAGGCACTTCTAATTGTCAAAATGACCACCATAAAATATAATTTGAAAATTATAGAATTAATTAACTAAATGGGTTCCATTTAATTAACACAACACATAAATTTTCATTTAAATTAAATTCTTGAGTATGTTTTGAGTCTCTTATATTCGATTTACAGACTGAGGAGATGAATATCTTATATTATTAAATATTGTAGTCAACACTGTATACATCAGTATACTATAAAACAAACAAATCAAACCACTTCCTTTTTATGGTTACAATAAATACATCATAAACAGTAATTGATGTGTTGCAGCTTCTAGGAACAAGTGCAAAAAAAAACACATCATCGCCATGCAAGGCAAACATCAACGAGAGTACAAGTCCAGTTTTTATAAGTTCGCAGCCGGCCGCGTGCATTTTCGTCGCGTGCGCCACATCCTGCATGCAGCCGCTCTTGCAGCAGCGTTCTCCAGTTGTTCTCCAACATCGGTAGCCAGAGGTCAAGCAACTCGAATACCAACCAAGCAAGCGTATCGGGTTGTAATAGAAAAAAAATATTGTTAAAAAAAAATAACTCATATGATGACATTTTACATATTTTTTAATTCATTATAAGAACTGGTTTTGAAAAAAATATATACATATGGTAATCTATCAAAAGCGTTGAAGATTTTCCATGTTATACACAACCTTTTAAATTAATCTAAATTTGTTTTTTAACGTTATATAATTTATATTATATAGATTGACGATAAACATGACCACAACCGTAATAAATAATACTGCAAACTTATTCTGTTATTATTGTAACTTGAATGCGAGATAAATAATCAGTTTTGTGCATCTCTTTCGTACAGTGTGACAAGACAAACAAAACTCTCTCACAAGAACATGCAGACGTGAGACGACCAAGGCCTTGCGAACTCGAGCACCTCGCGATAAAAAGTGCAGAGGCAGCGGCGACCGCGGCGACTCTTCTCAGGTGACGTCTCAGCCGCCACTGTGACTCATCATCAGACACGCCCTTTAATTTTATTGACGGGCAGACGGTGTCAATTAACACTCACCCGGTAATGAACCAAGTTAATTAATTACACTTGAACTATTCCACTATAATATTTTAATACCTGCATTTTATTCGCTCCAATGCATGCATTACATTTTCTTATAATAATAATTAACATGAAGTCATGAATAACTGACATTCCATCTTTATTATACTCATGATTACTTTCCTAGCCTTTGGCAAGATACATAGGCTGCAGAAATTACTTGGATATAGACCACCCTCCTAGCTGCATGTCAGGCCTCACGGTGTTTGTTATTATTGCACAAGTCAGAGCAATTTCTTGCAATACCATGCAAGTACGCGCCTGTCATAATGTATTTCTGCAGCTATAATGATGAAGTAGAATTAACACAATGACATCATTAAATTATTTGCAATAATTGTAAACAACATTCTTCAATGTTGTGTAGGCATTTTCTGGAATGAAAGATATAGGATTTGTATTTTCTGATTTGACGTGGATTTTCAATAAGGAACTCTTTAATAAAGATAATCCCTGTTCAGGCTTTTATTTATTATAATATATAATTTACAATGGAATGGAGAGTAAAAGGAAAATAAAAAAATATGTGTAACAAGTGACAACATTATTAACCAAGGTCTCTGTTAATAAGGTCAAATTTCAGTAATAACTTCTAATGAATTAACAATATACAAAATTTATTATTTCTGTCAGCCATCATATTATAAAGAGGGCCAGTTACTCGTTTTAAGTGACCCTTACAAGGTTGCAGGTGTGCAGCTACAAACACCTTTACTTCATTGTTATGCTGGGACGTTTTGTGGACTACTCGTCGTGCAAGCTGCGTGTGGAGAAAGGAGCATGCACACGAACCTTGCAGCCCCTTGCAGCCCGCACCCTGCTGCGACTCGAATCATAAAAGCAGCAAAGAACAGCGGCCTCTCCAAGTTCCCATTCAACAACGAGAACTTTACCACCATTATAGAAATGTCTGTCTATTCTTGATATCTTATGTAAAATTTATGTTATACGTCTGAGATAAAGAGAATGACAAAACGAAGCTGCATTGTTGATATAAGTTTCATAAAATACAAGAACCCTTGCAACAATCTTTGAACTCAGACAGCCCGCATGCATTTCAGTTTAGCTGATATTCAAGTCTGCATGGATATAGAGGTGCTACCAATAATTTAAATGTCTTACTCTACAATTTTTTTGTTCAATGCTGTACCACGTTGCTCGATTACTGCGAGTGGAGTTCCAGTTCCATGAAATCTTGCTGATGGGCAGATCAAGTTGTGGACCGGGCCGGTGTCACCCCGCACCTCGCCGCAAGGTCGAAGCTCTTGTAGCAAGACGAGTTTTTGTCATTAATTAGAACGGAACTTGATACAGTCCCAACTTCATAACTTTTTATTTTTAATGTATTAAATTGGGGATACTCTTTTGCTTACAGACTCAATTTACTATTAAACTTCATTAAAAATTGGATATCAAATAATGACCTGTGATTTTATATATTAGTTTTGGCACTTTTAGCATTACGAAATAGTAACGTCAGTAAAAGTCTATCATGTTAAGGAATCAAGAAGCGAGGCGGTAATATAATCGTTTTATACCCACAAGGTGCTGGTTCAAGGTGAAATTATTTTCAGTGGAAAGGCGCGAGCGGCGGGCGGGCGCGGATGTCACTACAGCCACACGCGAGGCGACTCATGAATAATGCAGGATGAACCGATACCACCCTAATGAAGCGCTAATGAAGTGGCGGAACCCTCGGACTCTCCATCTGCTCAAACAGTAGAGAGATGCTGGTACCGCTTGTTAGCTTTGTTTTGACTCGACTGAGGGGGGTAGGTTTCCACTCTTATCTTGCACTCCAAACCTTGAAAGAGCTTTTTATTTTTCAAGGAATTTCTCCTCGCTCTAGGTGTTTTTAACTTTTTAGGGTAAACGATCCAGACAGCAGACCTATACATTGCAGGAGCCGTCGTCGTACGAGCCTCGACAAAAGAATCAGAATGAGGAAGATGGATACTGATCCGACTCAACTTTTAGGGTAGACGTATATAAAAATATAAAACATGGCGCCAGTTTAGAAGAAAAAAAAAAAGCATTTACCTGAATATAAAGGCCGGCCTAATAAAGTGCAAATTTGGCTTTTGTGAAGTTTTTAAAGCATCTTTGCTTACCTGTTTATTTTTTTTTCTATACTAACCGCGCGTAGTTGACGCCTCAGTCAAACAAATTAGCACGTTTTAGCTAATAAGAATTGTATACAATGATATAAATATAAACAACAAAAATCCTTCTTTTGATACCCTCTTAGAATGACTCAAACTTGTGACAGCAAACACGTCAGTCATCATTTATATTTAGTCACATCTTACTCTCTATGATATTGGCATTGTCATAATTTTACCAGTGAAGTGTACGACACATCAGCAATCTACAGGACTACAGGAAGCGGTGAATTCTGAAATTTGTGTCACTTTATAGTCACAGAAACTTGTATATACGAATATAATAATAAAATAATCTCTCTGACAGGCGCGTTTTTTACGAGATTTTAAGAAACAATGAGTTGATCACATATATTATATTACATTTGAGAGACTGATAACTCTGATTTGTACTCGAATTTAGGCTGGGTTTAACCATGAAAAGAAACATGCAGAGTGCAGAGTATTGCAGCTCATTTACGAATAACAGTAATAACTAATAATTAATTATAATAATATAAATTTTGATATAAATATAACGTGATTTTTTTTCAGGTAAAATATTTTTTTATGAAAAATAAAACTAATAATTGGAACTAACTAAATTTTTGCTGCATTTTCAGAAAGAATTTGGCATTTTGTTGAAAATGAAGTCACCAAAAATTAATTAGTGCTTCACCTGATTGATTCTACCTTGAGGTTGCTAAGAATCTCAGGGATGGGAAACTGCATGCAACAACTAATGAGAAAGTAGCAGAACACGGAGTGTGATTATAGGTTATACATAGACCACGCAACTGAAATTTATGCGTACCTCATGGCCAAGTAGCCGCACACGAAGCGACCTATGAGCGTCACTTGCCAGCTGAAATAACACAGCTAGAGCATTGCTCGGGGCGTCAGTATAATACGAGTTACTGTTGGTCACGCAGTATACTGTATATTCGCATAGCCATCGATACGAGATTGAGAAAAAAGTCAGCATCTAACGATATAAATTAATAGAATTATAAATACATATTTTTCATTTTCTCTCTTGCACCCCCAAGGTATAAAATATAATATACCCTATATTTATTTCTAAAAGCTCCATTCATATAATATCCTATCTCTACATAATTATACGTGTCTGATTTCAAGGAAAAAATATCAAATTTGTTAGCTTAAACTCCTACTTTCGTCACAATAGTGCTATTTTTTTTTTTTTTTTTTTCATAATTTTAAAACTGTTGTTGGAATCAATCCCGCAAGAAAAGCAATTATTGAATTACATAAAAAAATTATGATTGTTTTTTTTTTTTTTTTGTAATGATATTAGTAAATATTCAGATGAAACACTAAGATATTTGAACTCGAGAGTTCCTCCCTGGTTGGCTGCCAGTGTAACTCCTCTGTTGGTGCAAGTTCTTATCTCGAGGAGGCAGATTGTCGCCACGTTACCTGAGCACCTGAGTCGGCACATGCCTTCTCGTTACGTGGCATTGTGCTCATATTATGGTTATACCTGGCCAAGCTATGCGAAGCATCTCGTTTCCCTCGAGACTTCATCTCCCCTCCCCTGCAGCATCCCAGATAGTCTCTCCACGGGAATAAGTTCTCAACTGCACTCTCCATAACTATATAAACAAATAAATCCTTCCCATCATGCATTGAGTCATGACAAATTTAGAACCAAAAATTTTAATGTTGACTAACCAAGCAGGCACTTTTATTTCTCTTTCTCTCCTTTCAATTTAACGCTGCATACAAAATGTATGTGTTTTTTTATTATTATTATTTAAAAATAAACAGATTCTCATTTTTATGTTATAACTTTAAAGCGATTGAGCACGTTTTCGTTTGACATAAGACAGATTGCTTTTTTGGTAAAGCCAGAAAGGAAGCAGTTGAAGTCAATTTATTTTTTTACGTATATGTGAGAATCAGAGAATTCTTTCAACAAACACGTGATTAATTAAAGAATTCTAAAATAAATTTATAGATGTTATAATAGATTAAAATTGCATAAATAGATGTTTAAATTTCCTGTTTTCAATTATAATATACAACTCTTATTATTATTTTCTTGATTTTACGCTAGAGGTGGCATGACAAAGGGCAACAGAGCGTTGTAAATGTTTTCATTAAAAAAAAAGTATATGCTAATCCCAGGATGTCTCAACAACAGAACTCTAAAATGCACTTTTGTTTACAATGCAATACATCTGAAAATAAGATTTACAAACCCTTTATATTTTGACATTAAGCACTTTCTCACCACCCTTTAGTTTTGACGTAATAAAAGTCGATAAAAAAAACTTTTGAATTGCTTTCTGATGGAGAGTTACTATATATTTGTAACCATCAGATGCTTTTGACGTCTAAATACTCCTTTGTTCAAACCTTTTCATCTACTTAAGAGCCTTCTTCTTTAAGCACCCTTTAATAAATTATCGATACCAACAAACAAAATGCTTTTTTTTTTAATGTATACTGAGTATCATAATAAACAAAGTGGCTTCCGTTTCGTGTAAATTTTGTGTGTGCCAGAACATCCGGTGTGTTCTATATAGCCAGGTGCAAGTATGATGACGTCACGATTCAGGTACATACTGCTGCACTGTCACAAATTTATTATACGACACGTGCACGAGCAAGTATGAAGCGACTGTAGTTCATTCATTGAACTCGATTATCTCTATACAATTCAGTTATATAGTTCAGTGCTATACAGCTGGCCTTGTATATCATGCGAATTTATATATACCGTCATGCATTATGGATACAATGCACACTGAACAACCAGCTGTGGTGGGTGGGTGTTAACAAGAAAAAAATACGTTTACGCGTGTTACCTGTCAAGGTTAAAAGATAATTTTTTTGCATGGAAGATAGTCTGAATACTATTAACGGTACTTGCATTGTAAAAAGTCATGCAAAAAAAAGTCATGATTTAAAAAACTATATATATATTATAATATACTGTATATAAAATATACAATGGATTTTTTTTCTTTCATATTTAATTCAGCCTATGGTTATTATAAACTTGTTTTTACTCATTCAGAAGTACAGAATGTAGTTTTTTTATTAGTATTATTTCCATACAAAGATAAAAATGTAAATACTTTGTCAAATAAAAAATGCCATGCACTGGAATGATGTGTACGTGACAACGAATTATACAAACTCAGAAAATTCCAGTTCATTTTTTTTTAACTTATCAACAATGAAATATAAAAATAAAATTTCTTTTTAAGAGAATTTTAAATTTCTCTTCTCCATTAATTTTGTGCAGCCTCCCGTATTATTTCATCTAAATAATTATAGAACAAATTAAATGTTAAAATTAATTTGTTAAATAATAATAATATATACATTGATTGGACAATAACGCATTATTATTTGTTCTATCTTTGTTCAAAATTTAGAGTTTTTCCACAAGGAGAGTGTTGTGGCTGTACGAGTCATATACAATTATAGGAAAAAGGGCAAACGTGATTCTGTGGAGACCACGCGGACATCCACACAGGTAAATGACTCAGGATTGCATGCACGGTCTCATTGTCAGTACTGCGTGTCACCTTTGACCCTGCAGTCCTCGACAGGTGTGACCTGGTGACCCTGAGCACGCCAGGTGCCCTCCCCAGCGCTACAATTACCCTGTAAACGGCCGCTTCCGAGAATTACAAACCAACCTTCCCCCGTCATGCCGCTATTATAGCCTTCAAAATTATTGTAGCATATTTTTAGCTGCTATATTATTTAATATAAAAAATATCATTTCCTGCTTTCAGTGACTGCTGCTGCGGTGAACGCTGCTCTGTCGCTTCACTGGTAATACCACAGGCAAATTAAGAAAATAAATTTTAACTGGAAACTAAATGCGTGGGCGCCAACAAATAAACACAATTTGATTTCTTCCCTCCATTTCCTATATTTGCTAGCAAAAAATTTTACTGATGAGAACCGGCTCTCCAGGTAAAAAAAAAAAAAAAAAAGGATAATCAAGATTCGGCTGATTATTATTCAAGTTCTAGAGAAGATGTCCACGTCATATCGCACAGGGAGAATGTGACCTGTGACCCATGACGTCACGTCCGCCGGTATTGACCTTGACTGGTTGACCTGAACCACGTGATGGCAGCAGACCCCGAGGCGGTCCAGCAGTCTGCCTCACACTTGATGATCACTCTCCATCGTCGTCTCACGCTAACTTGGTAACTTACGTGCTTGAAACGCCCCTTTTATTTGGCACCTACTTGTCCTCCACGTCACTCACCTAAAACAAAGAGAAACAACAACCAATTAGTTTCAATCAATCAATCAATCAAGAAAAAAAAAACATTTCTGAACAAACATTGAGCTTATCCTGATATAATATGCTCACGAAAACAACGTGATCATGCTATTACTAGCAATACAACGTGTGCGTTTGAGGTCCTCTCAAGTTGTTTTTATGTTATTTTATATCTAACAACTTAATATAATAAAATTATATACATCAACAACAAATACTTATTATTTAAATCAATATCCTTGATATATACCAAAAATGGTAAAAAAAGACCAATAAAAGTTAAAAAAAAAACATTTATAGATTGCATGAGGATAATATATATAACTGAATATATTTTTTAAAAATCGCAGCAACTAAAATTTTATTTTTAATTTCAACATTTTTATTACTATTTTTTTCCCCTCCTTTCTCTCTCTCAGTCTGTAAAAAAAACTAAAGAATTTTCACTCTGGGCTGGCCTTGACGTTATCTTGGAAGACTCCAACATTTTTATTCCCCCAGCGTTCCGCTGATGCGCAGCTGCACATCCCATTGTCTCAACCCCACACTGCTGCTGCTGTAATATCCGATAGCAACGTGCAGGGCCACTAAGGCGCCACAAAGAGCACATCGCAATGTTTATATTTACCCTGAGGAGGTCATGTTGAGAGCGTTGGAGCGGACAACCTTAGCTCAGGTTTCAGGTGAGACTCATTTAGATTGGAAGTATCAATGTCACGTGCTCTTATAACGTTCTCACATTCCTTCTTAATTGACTCTGATTGGATTAGACAAGGGTCAGTAATATTCAAGATTTAATACTTAATTGACTGTAAATAAATAGAATGATTCTGAAATTAAAACATATCTGACTGAAGGATAAAAAGAAAATTAATATAGCTCTTAATTTGATAAAATAGAACATAGAAGATTTTTTTAAACACTTATATATAAATTTATCATAATGTTAAATTCATAAGAATTTAAATAGAAAATATTAAAATTAATCATGCATGCAATGTGTTTTTCAATAGGAATATATTTTTTATATTCCATCTGGTGTGAGTTATAAAAATTTCTTTCTTGAGAATGGATTATACAGAAGCCTTTATAGATGTCTAGTGCCTTCAATTTTCCAAGAAGTGTAGTAATAAAAGTCATTAATCGCTGTTATTAAATTGATAGAAATAAAAGAGTAGCTCAGGTTGAGATATCGCTGCCAGATGATTGCTCTGGTTGTCAGTAGTTCCGACCGTAGCAGACAGGTGGGCGCTGTGCTGTCTGTAGTAAACTGGGGTGGTGAAGTGGCCGGGGGCGATACCGGAGCCGAGGTGGCGCAATTCCCACGCATGAGGGTAAAAGCCCACCCACGCAGTACTTCAATAAGGACTACTAGACCTTGCTTACGTATAAGAAAAACGACCTTACTAAAACTTGGGTGTTAGTAATAAAATCACAATTTTTACTACATCACACATCGAACCATTGATGTTATTTAAAAGATTAAAAGAATTATGAGAAAAAAATGTATTGTTGTATAATAAAAATACATAAAGCTGTAACATTACTTTTTATATCTTAACATGCATGTCACTCATAATATTCAGTTTCTTGTATATTTAGAATTATTTTGTTATCAGTAAAACTTTGTAAACTGACATGACAACCTACATCATGACGTCATCACCTTTGATTCTATTTTTTTTTTTTTTATATATACAGCATCCATAAAGGAAACAAAACAAGATAAAGTAGTCGGTCAAACAAGAAGCTTTACTATTCTTCTTCTATTATATACGAGTCAGTTTTACACGGTGGTAGGATTCCTGACGGGGCTTGACGTATGTTTGGATGACGAAAACTTGACAGGGATGAAGAAGCCTGCACCCTTGCAGGCGCCATCATGCAGAGTTTTAGCAGACACTCGAGCGCCGCCGCCAATCGAATCAGTCAAGCCCTCAGCCGTGCTATGACGCGCGTGACAAATGGAGGACATTTGATTCCGTGTGATACCAGACAAATGTGAGAGCGGACCATCAGTCTGTCTGGTTTGGACATCTCCATGAGAACTTCACGTAGACACTGTAAGATAATATCATCTTATTTGATAAATTATCGGAGCGTTGTGGTTTTACTGTTGCAATTTGTCAAAATTTATTATTATAAAAATTAATTGTATTGATTTGATAAGTGGTTATTTTTTAAATACAATAGTAAACTGGAACGATAAAATAATTTTTATTTATTGTTTTTATATTAAGGTTAAACCCGATACGCCTCTATAATAAAATAAAGTCCTCAACAGCTAATTAAGAGATAAAATACAACACAAAATGATTTAAAAAATTATATTCTATACACCTTTTATTATTGCTTTGTCAACATAACTTATATTTAAAATCTTATAACAACCCCTCTACAAATAAAAAAAAAATATTATTTACCACTCTAATTGTCAGAACTGTGCTTTTTGATTCATTAACTAAGATAATAAATAACATTGTTGACATATTTATTTTTTCCTGTCATTACTAATGCATACTTCCGGTTTTTGCTGAATGCATTAAGTAAAATTGAATTTAAATGCGGTTACTTTTGAAAGTGTGTTGCGTGGGGAGAGAGACTGCAGCAATTGCTGATCAATCACTCGTCACACCCAGCTGGTTGGGGGTGGTCCCAGGCACGGGGGGTGATTTATCTTGTTGATGACGTAAGGACGTACTTGTCATCGGGTGTGTGGGGGGGGGGGGGGAATTTGCACGCTGACTAATCAGTGAGAGGTGAGCTGCAGCTGCCCTGCACGGGGATGGGACTGCATGGCCCCCTCGGGCTGTCCAGGCATTACGAACAGTCGTGAGTAACGAAACTTAGATTAAAAATGTATTCTTGTTAAATGAAATAAATTTAGTGTTGACTTTTTTCGTTAAATTGATTTTTCGACAATTTGGCATCATGGTTGCAGCTATGTGGGGTTGTATGAGGAGACATTGCTGAGGGATGAAGGTAGGTTACGACTATCCTGGTGGTCCCGCGGTTACCCAAGCTCCAATCTAGAGGTGCCGCCGCCGCCGTCAGCACGCAGGTAGCAAAAACGGAATATGGGGGTGAAGTAGCGCCAACTAGACAGGTAAGCCAGCAAGAGGACATCCGTGGAATCTTTTTGTTTACACACAACATTAGACAACAAAGCAAGCTCGCACCAAATCCTCTTAAGTGACAATAATATAACGCTTCTTGTTGACGCTCTACATTAATAATCTCCTCATCCTAATCTCAAGAGTACGAACATGCCATGCTCTTGTTGCTACAAGGTTGGATACAGTACAAATACCACAAGTCTGTTCAAACACGCAATCTGAGTGTTAAAACACTGGCTTCAAATTTTGTATCCACATCTCCCAAAAATATATTCATTATATTCATATCAGAGACTTTTTTTTTAAGAGTCTCTGATATTTAAAACGTTTTCTGATATGATATTTATAACAGAAATTGTTAATTAATTCATATAATTATTATTAAATTTAATAAAATAAAATATAATTTCACAGCAATTTATTCAGAAAAAAGTGACAAATATTTTAATTAATGACTATATAATATGTTGTTTGTAATAAAACAAATTTATTACTTTGAAACAATTAAAAATTATAAATATTTTGTCTTGACAAGGAAATTAATGTGTTTATATCGATAAGAATCCGCCCACAGAATGATATAATGATGCAGAATTAATAACATGATTAAAATAACATTTTATAAGAATGTATTGAAATCGATGAAACGAAGAAAAATAATAATGAAAAAATAAGAAATGCGATTCTGTGTTCAATTTTTATTGAATCTTATTTTTTATTGCAAATAACATTCAGTTTTATCGATAGACATTTACAGCTAGCTTGACATTTACGCTGAGAAATGGTTGTCAGTGTGGCGAGAAAACGTTTCAGTGGAGTTTGACGACCGTTACTGATAAGAGCGTTCACCTCGACCTTCCCCACCCTCTCGTTATCACCACGATATGACCTGTCGTGTTCGTGACGTCACAACAAGTTCACCCCGTCTCTACGCCTTGTGGGTATGCAACTTGTTCTGCATAGATCTGTATTATTAACTTATTTGTTTACCCCATGAATACGAATCTGTAGGTATACCGTATGGATATTTTGATGTAGAACTGTTGCATATCTGAAGAGACCCTTTATTATAATTGTTTGAGAATACGTGGGCATGAGTCATGAAGTATATTATATAACATATTGAAATGAAAACGCTGTGTTGCATTCATTAATTTAAGAAGCTGTTAAAAAGATGCAGTCGTTTAGTCTTGTCATATACCACCAACATTGTGATAATTTATGATGCTAACTGATGTTTCACATTATAACTGGCGACGACGCTACTTCTTGCACATTCGCTGCAGTGTCTGTGCGGCCTCGGTACGCGGCTCACGTTACCTCCTCCTAGACGTCGTCAAGCATAACTCTCTGAACAAACTCATCTCACTGCATATTGCGCCCTCGCATCTCCACTTGAAGAATTCATTTATTAATTTTTTTTTTTATTTCATTGACGCCGCAAGAGTGGGATTAAAGAATTAAAGAATTCAAGGTCGCAACACTCAAATAAAAAAAAATATATAAAAATAATAATAATAAAAAATAAAGAAAAACGTTTTACAACTTAGCTTCTTGTCTAGGCTCCCTAAACTTAAATTTGTGCCCCTTGCACGCACAATAAGGAAATCATAAAAATAGACATCGAACGAAAGGGGAGAGAAGAAACAAGAAAAAAAAATGGAAGAAGGGATGAGTCGTTTTCTTAGCACCCAAACACTTTTCTTGTATCTTTTAGGAAGTAAAAAAAGACAAAAAAAAATATGTCGCCTCTGGTCTTCACGTCCAAAGTCATAAATCTGCATACAAAAAAAGTTGCTTCCATTGAATGAGAGCCTATACACCCGCTGCAGGGGGTCGAGAGACAGAAGATGAGACTTTCTGGTTCACTGGCTGAATTTTCTCTCAAGTTTAGCCGAAATAAAACGTCAGACAGCGCGAAATAAACTAATGGTTGTGGCGGCTAAAGATAGCAGTGGCCAAGTGCAGCGCCAGCCATCGTGCAGCCTGAGATCGGCACGGGGTTGGCATCAGGTCAAGAGGAAGTATATGGGCTGGCCTTCGTGGCTGCTTGTGAATTTCGAGGCTGAATTAGACAATTTGAAACTAAATTTATACATGTGCATGCATCATACAATAAATCAATTAATCTGTCAGCTACACGTATAATAAATAAAAATGAATATACACGAACTTTGTTTTGAATTGGCTCATTGATGAATATTATTACTGAGACAAAATTCCGTTAACACGTCCTAGCCCCTCAGATTTATGGCTTTGTTTGTTGAGCTTCGTTGTGTTGACAAGTCTTCGTGAGACCAAGGTACTGTCAATTAAAAGAGCAGACCTAACGATATAAAATATTTTTACGTGCCAAGATTAGATGTAATTTGGCCAGAGCAGCGATAGAGGAATTGCCATGCAGGATAGAGGAGGCCTCTAACTGTAAGAAGCTTTAGAGGATATCTCAACTATAAGCTAGCCCACACAATATTTAATAGTTGAGGCCAAAAGTTAGGTTGCAATACATCACACCCACTTTTACATCGGTTCCTTTTATTATACAGTTAAAATGTAAAATGAAGTTGTTTCTAATAAACTTTTGACATCACAAAACATTAAAATAAATTTGTCTTTTTAATGATAAATGAAGAATTTTTTATTAAGTTTTTGTTTACAACTTTTATCATTTAATGAATATTAATCTATTTTTACATATCTCAAGAAAATAACACGCAAATGCAAAAGTTTATTGTAATTGCAAAAACTTGCTCTTTACATGCAGTCATGCAGTTTCATGATTCGTTACAAAATAATATGCATGCCAGGTCACGAACAAGTGAAACATGATATTGCGGCGGCGGCGATCAGTGAGTCGTTTGACCTCATCACATTCAGCAACAATTATATAGACGTCACCAGATGCTTACTACAGCGTGTATTTGACCCCCCAGGCTCACAATCAATTGCTGTCGTCACATTGAGCGTGCGAGACGACCCACAGCATCCCTGGTCCATTGTAACGATCACAAGGAGATACAAACAAGGTCGACCATATGTAATTAAAATTCCTCACTATCAAAACAATACCGATTTAATTTTTCATGCAGCAGAGCTCCAGTTTTTGTTATCGTATATCGAAAAGTCATTATAATATGGTTTATATAAAATGATATAAAAAATAAATTAATTTCTTCTCATTGTTTTTGAGGATGATGACCCATATATGCCCTCTGGCGGGTTCACCATTATTTCACTTCCTCATAATCCTAGCAAAGGCAAGCTAGCTCATCCTTAATGAACGACGTTTACACGAAACGAGAATTGTTGGACTGACAGCCTGTAATTAAACCTGCTTAAAAACTCGGCGGTTGAAGGAGCAGCTCAGAGAAAATTAAGCGATGTTGCATAAAGTTATAATACTAAAGAGTGTGATAAATTTATAATAATATTTTCACACTGTCTACCGTTTTTTTTTTTATTATTATTTTTATAATAGAGATTATATACCTCATTCACCGAACAACTTAAAATAGCATTATGGATCAATTAATAAAGAAAAGAAGAAGTTCTCGAACTAATGAAAAGTATGAAGACCAAGTTTATAGTTGGAAACATTATCGTTTCAAAAACTTTTCCTTTCCTTTCATTTTGGTTCAATTTATCGAAGTTTGATTTACTGAGGTCAGTTGCACCCTTTCATGGATTATTATTATTTAATTCATGCAGGCGTCACCAAGAGAAGCCTGCAGAGAGGGGCGAGGTCAGTGCCCGCGTACGCAGGACAAAGCGCAATAAAGTTTGGCCATTGACGAGTCAGCACGCGTGATTTGAATACAAAATTTCAGTCAGAGATTTACGCGAGTTTCCAAGCTGATGCGCAACGCACCGCACGTCCTTTACCAATATATCAACTCAAACTTTTGGAATAAGGTTTCAACCATGTATCATACATAAACGGTTCATAAAAAGTTTATTAAAGTTTCTTTTATTACTGAAAATATTTTATTTATATGAATAAAATTTGATGAGATGTTTAAAAAAATTAAAGAAAACATTAATTAAAGCTACATTATGATGTCGATAGACATAGATCACATGATGCTATTGATTACACTTCATACTTGAATGAAGCTGCTGCGATTATGATCTATTATACAAAGGGCTTTGTGAGAGCCCACCTTGTTGCTTCACGAGGCTGCTGCGGGTTTAACCATCAGAGATCTTATATAGTGTAAGCTTTTTGGTTTAGCTAATCCCGGCTAGATTGACGTGTCGCGACTGCCAGGGAGACGGCTGAGACAAAACAACATGCAGGAATGACACACGGGAGCAGCCAGCTTTCTTTCCCTGAACCAAGAATACCCTGCTCACCGATATAAATTTTCTTTACTTTTAAATCCCTGACCATCAGACCAATGGATTACATAATCGACCGAGGTGACTCATCTTATTGCGAAATTCCATGACGTCACAGAGAGAGGGCGTGTCAGGGGTGATCCCCAGTGACGTAAACAGTGATAAGGGAGAGAGGGGGGCGTGTTAGGGGCTCATGAGGGTACCACGTGGTGGCGTGTCGTCTCCATGCAGTGCTAGACGGACGGACGGGCGATCAATACGTGGGGAATCGAGGCCACTATATATTACACCCTCAGCTGTATATAGCGAGGATGCATGTTTGTGCATCCCTTTGCCACGCGTCACGTCAGCCATTGCTTCTTCACACAGAAAATTGAGGGCTAATGCACGGTGAGACTCACACAATCGTCTGTTTTTATTTATATTGCGTAATATGACGCAATAATAATATAATTTTTGTAAAAAAAACATTAATTTACCACTGTGAGAGTCTTACAATCAATCATTACAATTATATTAATTACCGCAGTGTGAGCACCATCAACTGTTGAGGGCTGGTCACCTTCTATTGACCGTGTTGCGCAACAGCACCAACAGTGGCCGCCGAGGTGAGAAGCATCTGCGCAGGCCGCGGTACTCGCCATATGGCGCACGTCCCAGATATTGCCGGCCAGTTTTTATTGTCACGATTTGCTGTTTGCCGCGGGGGAACTGAGGAAATTAGCTTTCTAGTCCCGCCCCTCCTCGAGCACGTGGTAGCAACCTCGGTGAAGTTTACATTATTACACCTTCGTAGAAAAGTGAAACCTTTCTCTCAAATCTTCTCACGTAATATGGAATACCACGCCTATTTTTTCTCCCTCTTCTTAACACTTTACTGTTTAATAAGGCAAAACAACAATTTGTCTTTTTATCTCTTGTGTGTATAGCATTAAATATTGTAGTTGTTCAAAATAAACATTTTCAAAGTAAACACATAGAAATATCAGAAAACTTATCTCGTAAAAAGTGATGTCATATTGTCATGAAGGTGTCTGTGTTTATTTATCTGATGGTATGTATACTTCTTATTATAGCCAATCATCATTTATTTATTTCATTCATTCTCTCGCACCCCCTCTTATTAGCGACAACATCGTTCGCCATGACAAGAGACGACATATCGCGGGCTAATGTTTGTCAGGGGAGAAGAGTGACGTCATAGTTCACACCCCGCTATGATCACGATGGCCGACTAGCAGATGGTTTACGATGTCCGCAATTAGGGCGCTCTCTAGCTGAGCACGCTTGCGGACAGGCTTGCCACTGCAACGGTGCTAAAATAGAACCAACTACTGTATACTCCATTTATTATATCGTGCATAGAAGTATGTAAAGTACCACTTCGGCCTAGAATGCACATATATATAACAATAAGTACTACTGCAGTGCAGTATGCATATTGTGCATATCTATATATTTTATAATATTCACAATGGCGCTATCATCAAAGCAGGTTGCATAATAAAAAGCAGACGACAGACTATGAGTTTTGTGTGAGGTTGAATGACTTTATTATTTTCTCTCTGTTATAAACTGGTGTATAGTTGCAGCTCTTTGGTATTCACAACGGGAGGTTTTTCATCTCTAAAGCAATGACATGTTTTGTATTATGAGGGCGTACGACATATAAAATCCAGAGGTCTAGAAACCCACTAGTATTATAGGACCTAATAAAATAGAAAATAGAGAAGTTGGAACTTAAATTGATATAGATCTTCACTAGAACGTTGCTATATAAAATAAAAATCTAATGTATCACCATGCAGGTTTTACTGCTGGAGTTTCAGATATACATGCCCTAAATACAGGAAACGTTTCATGATGTCAAAAGCAATCCCTAAAGAGCAAAAGTTATTTTTTTCAGAACATTAATTCTGAAATAGTTTTATGTTGTCATTAAAATCTCAGGGACATTTTGGATTATAGTTATAGTTGAAATTGCAAGAAACTCAAAAGAACTTCTATCTCAAAGCGAAATCTTACAATTAGTTTTAACTGCAACACACCAAATTAATTTTGGCATTACAGTACTTTAATTAAAAGAAACAATTTACTCAGTAAAAATTCTTATACAGACATGCACGACATTTTGTTTCACTGTATAATATATACTTTTTTATAACCATTTTAATCTACGAAGTGTCATTTACTTTTTGGAACGATTAGAATAATTTTCATCGGTATATTATATAGCTTTCAACGCGGTTTTATCTCTTATCATGACATGCACATCCTTCATCTTTCTTGATCAATCTACTCGTGAACGTCTTTTTCTCATCAAGCACATGCAGGGATGTGTTGTGTGCTACAAAGTTAATGTAATATAGGCCGTTACTGAGATGACCGCTGAGCTTTATTAATATATTAGGGGCTGCAAGCGTGCAGCATATCCATTAGTCCTGCACTTCATGCTCTTTGATTAAAACGACACTGCAATGCATCATGCTGGATATGACGCTGCCTTATACAGCACAAAAACGTATAACCATGGCATGCATATGTAATGCATCTAAGTGGTTACAAGTTTATGACAGCCTGCTTGTAAAAAAGTATATGAATGAATGACATGTACTTATATACATGATGGTGTACTTGATATTATAATGTTGCGTGTAAAGTTTAATGATGGTACACTTGTATATTTGTTCACGTGTGCATGATAAAAATCACCTATGTTATACAAATTAAAGAGGTACGGTGTTGGTCCCGGAAACAATTACAAATTATAGAACACCTTATATAGAGGGGATTACTACAACATCGCCCTTCAAAAAGGGTATGAATTTAAAAAAGCTTGTGTTGTGGGGCCCCTCCCCTTATATACTTCCGTTCAATGCATATCCTTATTGTAAATTGCAAAACCCCTTCTTTGGTAGTACCATTGAGATTAGATAGTTTAGTCAAACAAAATTCAAACAAGATAGTGCACGCTATACACACGTGCAAAGTCAATATGGAAGTATAATATGTATAGGTGTTGGAAGTGACGTCACAGAGTAGCTACACGAAGGTGTATCTGTCTTGTTTTGAAAATTTGGTGCTCACTTGGTGCTCACTGGTAAACGTGATGGCCGGCGTGGGACCAGCAGTCACAAGATGGTGAGGAATGTCTGGCAATTGCCCAGCCAGCTCGCGCTCCACGGACTAACTAACGAGCGACGGTCTCGCAGAATTAATATGAGTGGGCCGTACGACTTCCAACTTATGACAAGAGTATGAACCACTTTTCTTATAAATTGATTGCCTTCATTTTTACTGCAAATATAGTCGAATAACCTACAGTTAAAATTTATTATATGACTTCATTTATTTTTTCTTTATCGGAGGGTTTAAAATGAAATTAAATTGTTTTTAAAAATATTTTATTACCAAGACAATTTACAGAGCACATCTGCACACCATTAAATAAATTCTGTGCCTTGTAAATGTTTCTAATTTTACATAAAAAATATAAGATTTATTATAATTAGAATAAATTGAAGAAAGAAAGTAATTTCAAATTGTTTAATGGGTATTACATAATTACATTTTCAAACGACTCTTTAGATGCATAAAGAGCGTGTGACCTGTGCCACCCACTACATTTTCACAACCTCAGGGCAGAATCAATCGCTCCGCCCTTTTCCACCTAATTTCTCTCTCACGAAGGTCACAGTGCGATCTAGAGGTCAGGGAAAGGTCATATAATAGCTGGAAGCACGTACTTGAGAGTTGGAGACAATGTAAGCCAGTGTGACCAGTGACTCAATTTGTCATCAACTTTATTACTGCAGTGACATAAGCTATAAAATCATCAGGCACCGTTACGCGTCTTGTCATGATTATAATTATTAGTGTACCGTAAAGCTTTTTGAGACCACGACTCTCTGAGGACCATGAAAATAGCCTCTTTCAAGCCGAGACGACACAACTAAGTTAGTCCCATTTGCATAATTTCACGCGTGAAATTGTCCTTGAAAAAAAAAATATATATGAAATAGATGGTTGCAAATTTTTATTACTTTTACGACTAAATTTTAAATAGCCTGAAGTATTCAGAAATGAATTACTCTCTCCTTTATTACAGTTATATAACTGGGACACCATATTATTTATTACATCTCACCAATTAGGTTCAATATACATAAAAATAAGCTTTATTATAAAGATAACATGGAATGTAATAAAGTTTATTTTCATTCTTCCTTTCTTTTGATTCAATCGTACCGAATGCAACCAGCCTCTGGTGTTTTCTTACTAATAACTTAAGTTAAAGCAAACAAGAAGGGTCGTGCAATTCCACTTTATTTCTCGTGTTAAGAACATTAGTATGATTTATTAAAGGGCTCTCTACATACATATACATTGCAGCAACTGTATATACCAACATACAAGGTCCAATATTTCTTCTTACTGCCTGTAATTTAAGTTCCAGCAGGGCTTTTCATCCATACAGCTAACTAGCAGCAGCAACAACTCTCATATTATATAATACAGTTATATTTATTTATAGCGATATAGATAAGAGACAGGTTTTTGCCAACAACTATTTAACAACAAACTAACCAACCAGGTTCTAACTCATTTTTTTCTTTTCTTAACAGAGTATAATAAATTATGAAACTATATATTACTGATTGGACTATAAACTTGTATTGAAACACTTCTAATGTAATAAAAAAAAAACTTACATTAATTATGTTAAAATTATAATCATTAGTGTGTATATATAGAAGACATTCAGCAAGCGAAATTGGAGCAGTATCGCGTATCTCCTCAATGGCATTCCTCCAGGCCAGTAAGGTTGCTTACATAAGACACAAGGCGTCTCTTTGATCGGATGGCCTCGTCCGGTTTCGAGAGAACCTTCCTCCTGCAGCCTCTCTTCGACCGCATGGGCGTGTCATGTCATACAAGCCGGCTATATAAGAGCTGGACCACCAGATTACTAACACGTCAAAGATCAGATCAAAACCCAAGTTTATTAGAAATTGATGCTAATATTGAACAGTTTGGTGTGAATTTATAACCCAATACCTCTCATGCTTATAAAAGATAAGACGAAGAGAATTTTCAAAAAGTAACATAAGAGTCTACATACTGAATTTAGTATTAGTCGAGGTCTTCCAATATATTTCCATAATCCCTAGACAAACTACAAGAAGGATTTGCCAAAATAGCAGCTTTAATTAAGTAACCTTTAAAAGGTAAAGTAAACAACTCTTTTTTTCATATTATATCTAGACAGTTCATTGGTTGTTTCATATTATATAAATATAGTGTTAAATTCTTTTGAGAGAAAAAAAAAATAAATAAAAATACCTTTCTTTTCTTCTTAGTGCATTGTTAATGTGATATATTTGACACCTTTATATAGAATTAGTAACCATGTCACATTGATTTTTATATAAATAGCAGACATGTTATATCAGCAATACAAATTAGCTGATGTGACAGGTGATAAAATAACAAATAATTCCATTGCGTATATACGAACATAAAATATGAAAACATCACCGTTAAATTTTTGTTATAAGATTATAGGAATTATAGGATGCATATATCTAATAAACACAATGAAAGACAAATGTGAGAATCATCAATCCGCCTTGGAGTCGCATGCAAGAAGCACTTCATTCAGATTTGATGAGGATATGGGTACGGCTAACAGGTACTACTCGATCGTGTGTGTATCGCTGCTGACATCATGTCCACGTTCACCTCGCATCACCGATATTAATAGCGTGATCGTCACTTGACGTTGCATTCTGATGCTATAAATTTACTGCTGCTGGTCACACCTGCAAGCATGCCCGCTCGTCCAAACTTATCTTTTTTTATGGTGCCATAACTATACACATCAAGGCAAAATATAAATATTATCATTAAAAAGAAAAATTATTACTTAGTAGTCGCTTCTAAAAAACTTTATTGCATATTTTTTTACACTTTTGCAAGAGCAGATGGAGAGATAAGAAAGAAAGGATTCCAGGAAATATAATATTGAAAATGAAACTAAAGAAAATAATTTATCATTGATTGTACTGTATAAAGAAATAATATTGACGTTAATTATTTGTATTTAATTATAAGAAAGTCAAAGAGATAAGAACTGTCTGTGTGTATAATTGAGTCTAAAAGTATTTGAAACTGAAAGTCGCTCAAGAGAAAGATATGAAAGTGGTACGAATCACATTGGAAGCTGATGGTTAATTTGCGAGTCAGTGCTTTGGCAGTATCTGAGGGCGCTACCGGGCGGCTGCCACAACACACAGCAAAATCGTCTCTCGACCTCGCCCCGCTCGGAGCAAAAATAGATGCCACAGCGACGCTCGCCCCGCTGCACCGCTATATAGCCTCAATATCAACTTATAGCCAGCGAATCTTAGCAACATAATTCTCGGACACGAGCTAATGTGCGATATGTCTAAACAAAATTGTAGTTAATAAAATGACTTATAATCCACGCCTATAAATATGCTTATAATAAGATTTTACAAATACAATTTAAATTATACAAGCGCTAGAATAATATACCTCAGATTGGCTCAGATTAAACAATGCGTCCGCACCTTTATTTAAGCAACAAAGTAGATGTTCCATAATTAAGTTGGCTCTATATATTTATGCCACCATTTGAAGGCTGAGTAAGCAATTATCTCAGAACTATAATTATATCTTATTAGTGTAAGGCTGTACAAGAAGTACATGGATTGCATGCACTTGAACCACTTACTATTTATACTATGCCATAAATGGTATTCAATTTACAACAACATATTAAAAAGTACAAGTGACGTTACTTAATGAATTTCTTCTTCTTTTTTTTTTTTTTAAAGCAATAATCGCGAACAATCTATTAATATACCAGGTGTATAGTAGGTACCGAGTGTTTCATATCTACCAGCGAAGTATGACGTCATTAATGTTTGGTATGGCGCCATCTGCACGTAGAGGCGCCTATAAGGTGACACACCAACTAACTACGTGGTCTATTAAACTGCGGTGTTGTGGTTTGTGTTACACCCACCTTGAATGAACTAGTCGATTATAATTTCCACTGGACGAGATCGTAGAAATCGAGAATAATAATAAAATAACATTTTTGATTCAAAATTATATACTCCCTACTTTTTACTAATACAACAATGTAAAATGTTTTCTCTTGTCTAATACTATAATAAATTCATTGATGATGTCATACTGTCAAGAACTGGGATGGGTGTTGACACGTTCTTGTATTTATAAAATTTGCATGCACGAAAAGACCTAAGATATACCAACTATATGGTATATGAGAGGAAGTATTGACAGCGACACGTGCTCTGCTGGTAATTTGGGCGCGCGGAAGTCCTCGCAATCACTATACTATATCTACTGGAGGAATCCCCCTGGTGGGAAGTGACCGGGCGGATCCGTCTTGTCCATACAATGACGCAGCTTCAACAGTAGCTCAATGAATGTACATGAATGATAATCTCGTATTTCCTGCGTATTAAATCATTCGCTGATGATGGGTGCGTTCAAAACGTGAACGATAGACTGGCGTGTGCGAGGCGCCACGTCTTCAAATCGTCAGTCAGGTCAGCGACTTGTTGATGGCCTGTCAATTGTTTCTGCTTACATAATTTATAGCTTCAATTTTTCAATGAATTTGGTATTACATGCTGATATTTTCCATATTAAAAAATTTTCGATTGCGATTTTTTTCCCTATCCGAAAAAAATCAATCATGATGAAATTGCATCGATCGTGAAGTATAATTAATTAAATATAATTATATTAACTTGAAACAATCATTACATTTGTGTTGATTTACTTAAGAAAATATTTAATAAATTTTGTATCATATAGCAATACTTCAAATTCATTAAACTTGATAAACTGACTATTACTAAAATTCCTAGTGTTCTGCAATAAAATAATTATAAATTATACTGCATATAGTCAAACACCTTGCATTTTATTGTTCTTGATTAATTTAACGAGAATCAAGAATATATTATTATAATGCTTATTTTGTATAGGTTACACAAAATATTTTTATATATATAACAACGATTCTTATCATGACAAAGATTTAAGGACAGTAACTTGATGTCTCACAGTAGGGGGGTGCTTTATAAAAATGCACCCCATGATATACAAAACATTATATATATGACAAAGATGCGCGTCTATTTACATGTAATATGAACTGCCACATATGTGGAGACAAACTATGGAGTTGCTAACTTACTAGGACAGAGTATAGCTCAGGTGGCCACTAAAGTATGTCTGAGTGCATTAATCACCGTTCCATGCAGTAATCTTCACACAAATACACCCAGACATGGCTTTGACTATATGCTGCAGTGGTACGTGCACTATCACACCACATCAAATTATATACCGGTGTTAAATGTCTGCATGATGATAGTGCTGATACTGAACGGCGAACATTAGTCACACCAATTCTTATCACTTACAGTATGTATTGTATGTAATGATATTTAAAAATACGTTACATCAAGGTAATTAAATATACTGTGTATATAGTTATATTACTAAGGACCAATATACTCTAAAAGACATGACTTTTTCTACCTGCAGCTGATTATACCATATCGGAGGTATATGATTTTAACTGTCGCAAAGCGCAAATTAGTCTATACTTAAAAGCGTAAAGTTGGAGATTATTATTTGCATGTATTTTTTTTATCATGAACGTTACTGTACTCTACATGATTATAATAATGAGACATCATACTGATAATTCATTGAATGAATAAAGCTGACATTGAAATTTACCATGAATGGTTCTTGTTTCTCTTTTACATATATTAAGAAGGCCTGCTCGTACGCACAGCCCTCTCTATTGCTTGCTAGTTACGGTCACCAATGGCAGAGGTCACGGGGGTTATTCGTGAGATGAATCTCTCGACGGGAGATGAAGAAACTTCTTCTTCCTCCAGTGATGCTGGACCGTTGTCTCCGATCTGTGAAGTCGACGCTGGTATAACTCAAGTCTGAGGTCTGCTGCTGGAATCTCAAGCCTCCACTGAACCACCGTGCTTGCATGCTGTTGCATGATGAGCATTCCGTTGGTGCAAGCAGCTCTCTCATCACAGCTCACATATTCGTCTCACATATGAACTTCACACAAAAATACTATAGAGCGACGAAGACAAAATCGTTTCCTTCGTTCAGTGCTCTTAGCTAGCCAACAACATGCAGTCTCGCTCGTCTCACCGAGGCGACAATCAATTAGCCACGACGAGTTTGCGCCTCAATTATATCCCACAGAAGGCCATTAAACCCAAAAAAAAATAATAGCGATACGCTGCAGTTCCTTAATAAATTGATTTTAATTAATTTTAAAACCAAACTCTTATTATAATATTATTTACATTATATACGGTATACCTCGAGTCTTTTGTATAAAGTTTTAGTAAACCTTTTATACTTTAAGAAAATTTAAACCAAAGATTTATAAAACCACCTTCAAGTAAAGATTCATAGAGTATTATTAATATTATTTATGGAAGTTTAACATATATAAGGGGTATAGATATTAAAAAAGTTTCTCCATGTGAGAAACTTGTTTTTAGTGTTTGTTAGCTGCAATGCAGACAGTATTGATTATCTTTGTGGTTTAAAGAGCAAAATGAATTTGTGAAGCTCAAACAAACTTCCGGTGAAAATCTTATTATACCTTTATTGTCTGTAAATTTAGTTACAAAGAAAGAGCTTTGGTTCGACACAATGACGTCATCTACGTATATATATTATGTTTGTATAATCGCAAGTGCCATGTGGAAGTTTGCCAGTTGGGTATCGCTCTTAATAACGGAGATTTTATTTAGATTAAAAAAAAAGAACTTTTGCGTATACGTCAAATTTAAATAGGCACGAACTAAAATTGTGTTTAAAACTTTTAATTAAAAGTTCATTATATGAAAACGTTGTCTCGACACCGTCTACTAGCTTGAGAGAAATAAAATTCTTATATTTAAGTTCTTCTCCTACTTAATTTGCTGCGTGCGTGCCTGTGTGTGCGCGGACCGACTGCATAATAAAGTCAAGCAGGGTGACTGAATTAGAACTTCCTTCGTAAATGAAACTCCCTTGGGCCAAATTCCCATTTAGGAATTATATCGTAGTAACCTGATTGCATGAACACTCCCTTCATGGGTTGGCGTATATAAGAGCCTCAAGCATGCGTGGCTTCAAAGAAACGCGATAAATAAAATGTTAACAGTGACAGCTGCAAAGTCTCGATACAGCATCAGCAGGCAATCATCAAGATCTCTACAAAAGAACAATCTGTATCATAATATTATATAAGAATTATTTTTACTTCTCTTATGTCAGCATAATACTACAAAAGCACGCGTCGATGACACACCAACACACACAAAAATGACGTCACACTAAACTGCATACAAACTAGTCACCAATGACGTCATCATATTAGAAGACACCTGGATATGACATCATTGACCTCGCTGCATAATTATGTAAAGTGTGTCGAAGGTAGGTGCATAATTATCATGATGCACTCACTGGGCTTGCCAGCTAGGATAGGTTATAGGTTATAATAGACCCACGACTCAGCCAAGCTACATCAGGCACGATGAGATTACATTGAGAAAACAGAAGAAGTGTCTGAGATGAAGTTAAAAAAGCTGAGGAGGTCCTTCCTTCCTCGCTTGGCGGGAAGCTAAGCCACCACCACATTTCGCACACGAGGCGTGCCCCACATGTGCGTCCCGCGAGCTTTAAAAAGCTGTATGCGTGTGGGGTAGCCGGCACTATACTGGAGTCTAGAACACCCTCGGTACCAACCCCTGTAGAATGAGCACCAGTTTCAGTCGATTTGTGATTTCATGCATCTAAATTAAAGCTCCAAGTACTAAAAAAGACTTGGATTGTTATAGAGTTAAAATATTCTGAAGATAATAAAAATATACATTCCTTGTAACAGTTATAAATTATATTAAAATACTATGACGTAATCCATTTAAAGATATAGAGCTCCCCCCCCCCCCAAGAAAGAAAGAAAGAAAAAAATAATTCAATTATATTTTAATATAGTAAATAAGATTATAGAAGTTATAACATGAAAATTAAATGTCAAATTTGTAATTTTTCAAAAAAACATATTTATAAAATTAATCTGAAATGTTGATGCCTCTTTGTAAATTTATGAGACAAGAATTTCTTCAGGAAAAAAACAGCTGCATGTTTATATAGTTAAGTAATCAGTGGAATTGCTTGTCTTCCACTCGGCTCCTCCGTGTTATGACAGCCGCACCAAGGTGTGTATCAGGGGTTGTTGCCAGCAGGTATAGGTGAGCTGGGTCTGACGGGCCGACAATTCTTCATTAAATATTTTGTAAGCCAGACTAATTTGTTTTAATTTATTTTTAAAAATTCTGTGTGGTCATGCTGTGTTATTTTAAAATACAAGCAATAATATTATGCAAAAAAAAAAAAAAAAAAAAGGATAGAACGAAGTTTTCTATACGTAAATAAAACTTCTCACTTGAGGCTATTATATTACAAAAAATTCACTGTATAGAGAAAATAATAATAATAAAATTCTTTCTATGGTACGTATAGAAGAAAATATTTACGTAATAAGCTTCCCAATAATTTTGTGTTTCCTCATTTTTTATGCCTTTCAGCTAAACCTCATTCACGTTACGTGACACTCGTGATCAGTGATGCTGAAAAGCCTTTGTTGTTACTAGCGGCGCCATTAGCACGCAACATATCCTCACTGTGTGATACAACCGTTCAAGCCTATAAATATATACTGTGCAACAGAAGGCGTCAGATTATGGAGAACGCATTCAGAGGTGGAAATTTTTAAATTATAGATTAAAAAAAAATAAAAAAATCTTAGGTCATATTTTTCAAAACAATGGTGCCAAGACATGTATACGTACACCAGATATTATAATTTATGAGCACACACTATATAATGAAATTCAATTAATATTGGTGTCATGCAGATATAAGTTAAATATTAAAATCCCGCTCAGTCTAGGCCAACGAAGGCTTCTAGGTATTTTCAGCTGCTGCTCTACTTTTTAATTACTCTTGGATTTGGCTCTGGCTTCTGACTGCAAAACATGACGCAAAAACTCTTCTTCATTCAAGGAATGCCCAGTGACCCAGAGGACTGTATATAGTGGTGTCACTGATGAGGCGATGACAAGCGGGTGCAACATGCGGGCGGGTTCACGAGACTCCGGAGGGTGTCCTTGTAGACAGCAAGCAGCTGAGACTAAAAAGTGACGTCACCTCTCCGCTGCTCTCTCACTGGCCCATCATGGGCGCATCAGTAACCCTAGACAGCGCGATGATCGACACAAAAACTCTTGGTAGTCTTGCTTGCTTGTCGGCTTTCCTCTCATAAAAAAAGCATGGAGCCGCCTCTTCTTCTCTCTTCTTCCTCCAAGCAGACGCTCGCGGCGGTCTAATTGCTGACGTAACTCTGGAGGGTTTGGGTGTATCGCTGGACACCACTAAGGAGGGACCATTGCCAGCACGCGTACACAAGTGCACCAAATTGATTTACATTGAAGTACCATTAAATTGTGATTTCAGTTCGAATGATATAATTATTAATGAAGGTCATTAAGAACAATTTTATCATGCGGGAATTTCATTTTATAATTGAATGAAATCTAATCTCTATACCTTTGAAGGATAAATTCTATGTATTCTATGTTATAAATCACCGTATCAAAATTATACTCTCTTTTGTATAGGACCGGTATATGCTTAGGGCTGTATTATATGTTGAGGCAGACGCTGTACGTTGGTAGGCTGGACCAGGGAAGCTGCATGTTTATCTGAGGGGTGTGGGAACCAACCGCCCCTAGCAAGAGAAGAAGAATCTCCACTCTCCTCGCACCCTCGCTTGCTCACTTCACTCATGCAGTTAAAATAAGATGCAACAATTTACATGTTTAAAAAAAATGTATAGTCTTGTATAGTTTTTCAAGCACCTAATACTTAACTGAATGAAGTGCTTTGCAAACATTTTATAATGAGAATATATTATGTAAACTGAAATTTGAATACAAGAAAATGTCTTCATATCATGATATACAGTTTAATTTACATAATTTGAAAAATCTAGAACATGAAGGAAGTATATATCCCAAAAATATTTTTCACTGTAGCTCTTGTATAATGTTGTCATTTGGTAATTCAAATCACTTTTTTTGTTCTTCAATGCAGCCATATTTCAACATTTTTTATATTGCATGATGCATATATGCCATGTTTTGTTCTCTTTGCATGTTGTACTGTATAACTTTTAATTAAAATTAATATTTAGAATATTTTTACACAATACATGCAATTTTCCATTTACATCATCATGCATGATATATAATATTGCATTCATGGTCTATTTCTTGAATTAATTCTAAAATATTATGAAAATAGTACTGTACTGTTTCATAAAAAATTCGATATAGCAAAATTTTCATTCATCAAATGTTTGAATTTAAAAGAAAATGATAACACATATACAATAGCTCGCTTGTCTGCCTCGTCTGCGAACACGAGAAAGTGGGCTCTTTAATTCCGTCAGCATCTCAGCTGGAGGCGATCTGGTCCAGGGCTGACCTGGCTGGCCGTCAGTCGGGTCTATTAGGTCTGGTCGCGGGCAGACTTACGTCTAGGGAGGGAGGCAAGTTGCTGGCTTTTAGCCACAGGAATGTGCCGTGCGGGAGGGCGGGGGCGCCCGTGAAGCAGCCCGGTCCAAATATATCCCCTCCCCCCTCCTCGCACCTAGCGCTCTTACATCACGGCCGTACTGAGAGCCGCCGGGACCAACTCGTCTCAGTAGCACATTACGAGCCATTCAACTAGACCCGTTTAACGTGTTGTTGTTACATTATCATGCCACACTAGTTTGTACACGTAATTGTAAAAAAAAAAAAAAGCGAGAAAGTCACCACGCCTCCTTTTCTTCACTACGAGGAGCTATATTTTTATTTTTTTGTATTTTGAACCCATTGAGCTGCAATATAAATTAATGCTTAGGAACCATTGTTAATATAATTTAAATTTTTGTATGTGAACATTCATTAACATTCTAAAATTTATAAGTAAAAATATCATGTCGTTTATTAGTATAGTAGTGAAAATTAACCATTTCATCCCTACTATCGATCTTTGTGAGAGCGCCTGTGGTGACCGCACAAGCTCTGTATATAAGTCTCTCCTGCAGGACTGCACTACGCAGTACGATCGCATGGTCCCATCTAATGGCCGACCGGGGCAGGCTGCATCTCGAGCACCTCGGCCTCGACGGGCACACACACGCGCATTTCCGCGATAACGGCTGATAACACACCCTCCCACGGCTGCTGCCTAGCCACCCGCTCGTATTATAAAGATTGCCCGGCCGGAACGTCCATCTGACACGAACAGCCGGAGCTATAAATTGTAATGCTGAGAGTTCACCTGCGTGGAAATTAATGAAAATAGAAACAAATTAGAATTCCATCACTCATATGGTTCGTTACACTTGGCTTGTTATTGCTCAAGAATATGAAATTAAATGTGCAGTATAATGCAATTACGTCATCCACCCTTAATTGGTTATAGTTTGCTGGATAAATCAATATTTAATCTGCAATATCTGATACGAGTCTGTCATTGTACAGTACGTGACATGATGTCAGTGTGTACGTGTTGTTAGTCTCATATTGTATAATACTTGCTGTATTCCCAGTATGGTATAACTATGGAGAGACGAAAGAATGAACTTGCTTTCAAATCTTTACAAATTAAATATTATTTATGAGTCATGAATACAGACGAGCATGGTAACCTGCGTGCAAAATGACAAGTGAAAATACATGTATATAATTATATTATTATAGCTACCTGTAGATATCCTGATAGCTACCCTTGTTATTAATATATCATTTTGTAAGAGAATCCAATTAATACTTCGTCGCCTTGCATTGAAGTCCTCTGGTTATTTAATTATAAAAAAATATATATATAGCTCTTTTTTAGCTTTTCATCATGAAATGTGGGGAAAAAAGTTATTGAGGTTCCTATAATATATAGATATTCATAATACGTTTTTCTTAAAATAAATCACTTTAAAAGATACTGAAGCCATGACTTAATTATTCTTGATACGAGTGCTGCCATGAATCAAGATGATTATTTACAGTTGAGAAAGGTGTACCGACCAACTCTAAATCGCCTACAACTGACGTATTAAGCTGTTCAAAGAGAATTTTGTAACTTCCTGCACGGATTTGCGTGTGGAGCACAGAGAGAGTACATGAATGGAGCAATGACGAACGGGGGTCATGAATGGGTGCGGCAGCTGAGATCTATGCTGACTTGAACCAGATGAGAGTCAGTGAGGGGCGGGCAATGAATGAGGCGTGAGTGACCATATCCGTCTAATTACGTACATGAGATCAGCATCTGCAGTATTAGCACGCTTGCATGAGCACCGCGGCTTGCTTGCATACACTTACGTACTTTATAATTCATGGGCGGGCGGCGTAGTTCATCAAGTGTCATATTTCACACCGCAGTTTTGCGCAACACGGCCAAACTCTTGTCTAAACAAAGATTCCTGATGGACTGCTAATTTTAATCTTAGATTTTTTTTTTTTTTTTTTTTTTTTTGCATACTTGTTGAGCTGGTTGGGGACACGACGATGAAGGTGAGAGAGGGACGGCATGAAACTCGAGGAGACGGCGAGCATGTAAGCAGGTAGGGGGAGGCGGGTGGAGATGAAAAGTTGCAACAACTGGGGAGGGGGGAAAGTCACCAACTTGCTGAACAAGCGTGTGGCGTCGAGGTCTACTGCCTGCACTGTCATTCTACATGCAAAGAGCCTTTAAAAGGAGTTTGATTATAAATAAAGAAATGATAAAAAAATATATTTACATTTCTGAATACAACTATTTTTATTTAGGATAGTAAAAATTGAGTAAAAATATATCTATCGTGTAATCAACCCTTGTAATAAAACCTCTGCTTCAAGATAATATAATTATGCAGATTATTCCTTCTTTTTATAAAATACTTGGCCTGATTTGGATAAGTTTTTGTATAAATGTAATTTGGAGATTTCGCTCTCACGGACCTGAGTCACTGTAAGCCAGCCAATGCGAATTGTGTCCCCTCCCCAACCCACTGAGGCTCAAGATAAGGATCTTCCACGCCAGTGAGTTAGAATTAGCATAATTGACTGAGGGTCGCTGCATGTCGCAGAGCCACGATATCTCCACCAGCATGCAGCGAGTGAAATAATACATAGCACTGGCCGAATATGATGGGGAAAAGAATTGAAGGGATATAAACACAGCTGATGAAGGGTGTACGAAATTGCAGGCAATTCAGTAGAAAACTGAAGTAAAGTCGCAGTTACACGACAAATAAATAATATAAATGAATCGACATAATGTATGTTTTATACAGTATATATGTTATGAAGTAACAAATGCGTTCTCTTTCTATTTGATATACTTTGTTGACATAAAACTCTGTAGTTGTGTTTTTCGAAAAACATTCAAGAAAATTTCAAAACATTATTTATTATATTTACTTTGAGTTTCTACCATGACAGCTGATAAGAAAACTATGTTATCATAAAGTAATTAAGCTACCAATTTTAAAGATAAAAATATAACATAAAAAAAATAAGAATAAAAACATAAAAAAGCTTTTTACTTAAATAGAAGTAAAATTTCTTCACATTTTACTTAATCGTTGTGAACCCCTCTATGAAAACAATTTATTAACTTGATATAGCGAAGTGAAATAGATAGTTTAGTTTCAATAGAAGGGCAAAATAATGTCGCATTTGTTCTATATGTTATACTTTTGTGTAGACTGGCAATTGTATATCAAGCATGCTCTGCAATGAGGGCACTTTTTTGTGTGTGAATTCGTCCCCTGGTTTGGGGTGAACTAAGAGGGTGAGTCATATCATCTCCCCGTCCCTCGTCCTCGCCAACAAAAACAAGCGAGCGCGGCGGACTTACTCTGTGGGAGGCGTCTTGTCCCAAACCTTCTTGGCTGTTGATGTTCAACTGAAATATGGCCCGTCACAGTAACACAATTCACAGCAATGCTTTGTGTCCCGTCTCTTCAAGTACCATAGCAGACACTCTTGAAGACCATAATATAAACTCCTGCCGCCATCACCTTCCCTTTTCTTTATAATAAGTTGAACGACGCCGAACCCCACTTTAGGTACCATAAAACTTGTCTACACGTTTAAAATATCTTCCTATAGTTCTCCTTCATGGAATTTTTCATCACTTTCAAATCAATTGTAAGATATTATTTATAGTTACTGTGGAACACGGCATACTTGCTTGAAAGTAGACGCCTGAAGCATAGGCAACAAATACACGCGAGATCAATGGGTTGCGGGGATTCAGGAGATATAATATGCATTGGTGAGCTGATGCGCTTGTTTGTATGCTATATAGCTTGCATTTTATACGATATTTCTTATGAACTCTACTAACGCGTAGGATAATTTAAATATAATCAACTTTGTAAACCGGTACGCCTACAGTGCTATAAACTTTTAATATTTTTAAATTATATTATAGCGATGAGGTAAAATCTAATGCAAATATAAAAGTTAAAATTAGCATAATATATACATTGAAGTAATAATTTTGTGATAATATTTAAATATAATTATAGCTCAAGTCTATTATTGTAATTAGCTTGTTCGTGGGGAGATATATACCATATACCGGCACTATAAATATATATTCCTGAAATATAGTATGAAACTGATGAATCGTTTTGAACTTACCTCCAAGGGTTACGCTGGTAGCCGCCAGCAGCAGAATCAGCAACAGTGCTCTTGTCATCTTGTTTTGTCACAGATTTGGTACAGAACAACCGGGTACACCTCCTTGTTCTCACTCGCACTATTACTTTAGCAACCGTGATCACGCTCTCGACTGTGCCGACTGAAGACTTGGCGCCGCGCTGCGCTCACTCGTTCTCGCTTGCCGCAGCTGCCGCGATGGTGGAGGGGAGTCCTACGAGTTACGTTCTCTATTCCCCTCCATATGACGTCACCGTAATGGAAACTCTGCGGAAAGCGACGGCGATGACAGTAACAAATAATAATGCTTTCCTTGCTTCCTGGGGTACATGTTAAACAAAGGGTTAAGGATATCAATTATGATACAAGAGGCAGGTATTTTTTTAATGTATATAATATATTTTAATTTTTAATTATGGTTCAGAAAAAATAAAGATAGCTTATTTGATTTTTTTTTTTCTTTTTGCTGTTTAGCCTCGGCTCTTATAAGTGTTCATTTCAGTTTAAAAAGGTTTTCTTGTATTAAAAAACCCATCATAATAATATAATACATAGAATACACATAGTCGAGTCAGATAAAAAAAAATGTATATATTCACACCTTATTATTTTAAAATATTAAAATTAGAAAAAATGCAAAAATTTAAAAAATACACATAATTATTGACGCAATAAATATGATGGCTAGTGTTTGCACCTAATGTGATGCAAACCGCTTCTGCTGCGTGCGAGAAAGGTTGCATACATTTCAATATCGCAGGATCAACGGCCATTTTGTTTTTGTTTGTACTTTTAACGTCTTTTGTCTTGTACGTACTCCTGTATTTATTTCTTTTTAGATTTTGAGTAAATATATTATAAATATATAATTAATACAGTATAATAATATATGTATAATATTATTTATTATGTATACAATGTGATTTACTCTTTGTTTCAGTATGTGCGTATATAAATGACAATATAATTGATGATTCGACTAACTGTTATAAAAAAAAATATTTAATAATTTTTAGAACAGAAAATCTAAATGTATAGTATAAATGCTGAATTAATATGAATATATATTATGTCAAATGAATGAATCAATATGTCAAATTTTATTATTATTTGTTTTCACTAAACCCAGTGACCACATGGACATGGACCTTGCGAACATCCCCGCAAGATCCCCCAACATCCCTGAACGTTTTACGTGCTAGTTTTCAAAACCCTTTAACTTTAAACATGTTTTCCGTGATCTAAAAAAGGTTTTAGCTACACTCCGAAAATAATTTTCTAGGTTTTTTAATATTTTTATGAAAGTCTCTCAGAACATCCCCTGGGGATGCAACACGGCTGTCCCTTGAACATCCCCGGGGGACTTTGAAAGACCCTTTAGTCAATGTTTTTATTAAAATCATAATATGTGCTGTTCATTATTATGTACTGATTTTAAAAATATACAAATATAGTTAATATTATTTAAAATATTATATGAAAATATTAATATTTAAAATAAGACGTGAAATTTTACTTAATATTAAAGTGCGTAATTTGCACCGAAAAATATTTTTTTTTTAATAAAATTTCCTCGTAGAAAAAAATATCTATGAAAAATAAACAAGGTCCCATCAAAGTCCCCCGGGGATTTTAGAGGGACGCTTGAACGTCCCACAAATGTCCTCGGAGGGACCTTTAAAAATTTCTAAAAAATTAAAAAAAAATTTTTTTAATGTCGAAGTCTGTTAACAATTAGAGATGCATTTGAGCGTTGCAATTTATAATAAATTAATGTATAAACATATGTTTTTATTAAAATTATAAAATTTTATTTTAATTTATTTTTAAAAAATTTAAATCTCAATATATTTAATGTTGTATTAAATAATAACAATCTCCCAATGTTCCAGTTTGCTTAAAAAAAATAAAAAAACGCAACTTCGCTCGTAATATTAAAATATTATAAAACACCCAAAACTTTACAATTTATATACCCAAATAAACCACACCTTATAGTAACGAAGAGCAATATCCAAGTTGTCTACGACGTCGTCTATCAACCAAAAGGTCCGAGTTCGATTCCCGACGCATCCAAATTTTTTATTTGGTAATCTTGTAGTCCTCATTCTAAAAGACCCTAAACTTCTTTAATATAAATTTTAAGATGAATTAATATTTAATTGGCAAGTGAAAATTAGGGAACATCCCCGAGGGATGTCCACAAGACGTCCGCAGGGACGTCCTTTTTTTATGGACATGGGGGATGTCCTTGGGGACGTCCTAAGGGGACCTTAGAGGGATGTCCCCGGGGCGTCCCGGGGACGTCCATGTGGTCACTGGGAATTTAACTCATTCGGTCTGCCAAGTGTATACGTTTTCTGTGCTACTGTGCTCGATTGACGTCACGCTTGTAGTGCATAAGAAAATCAAGCGCAGAGGATAACTATGAAAGGGCAATATTTACAAAAATACCTATAAAATGAGCAACTCTTTGCAAATACTAAATAATTTTGCATTCAAAATTCAAAAATTCAAAATTTTTATTAATCTTACATAAATAAAGACAAGTCAACATACATAATACATGATTAATCACTTAAGTTCTTTCAGTTTATCAGTCTTTAAAGAAATCGTCTATATGATACACTTTCTTAATAAATAAAAATTGTCTCACTTTTTTCTTGAACACAGAAACACTTTGCTCACTCTTTATATTACTAGGCAGTTTATTATACATGGATTGGGCAGAGTACAAAAGCCCCTCTTCATATGCTGCTGTTCTGTGGCGCTCAAGTACAAACATGCTCTTGTATCGAGTGCCATATGTATGTTTAAAGTTGCAATGAGAAAAATATCCCGGATATTTTTTAACAAATATCAAGACTTGTGATATATATAAAGCAGGCAATGGTAAAATGTTATATTGTTGAAACAAATCTCTGCAACTAGTTCTCGGGGGTACATTTGCTAATATTCTTATGGCTCTTTTTTGAATTACAAAAATTCTATTGAGTAGGTATTGGGCTGCATGCCCCCATATTTCAATACCATATGACAATATTGAATGAAAGTAAGCATGATATACATTTATTAAAACTTCAAAGGTTACTGAATTTTTTAATCTTCGTAAGGCAAAAAGTGACCTTGATAGTTTAGTAGCAAGATAATCAATATGATAATTCCAATTCAAATTTTTATCAATTATTAATCCGAGAATTTTTGTATGATCAGTAAATTGTAAATTTTGACCATCACAATATATTTTGTTTTTCTCTTCTATGTTCAAGTTATTATCATTTTTTAATTGAAATTTAATTATGTTTGTTTTTGATGCATTTAATTTCAATTTATTTGACTGAAAATATGAGTTAATTTCAAGTATTAAATCATTAGTGATCTCAATGACTTTTTCATTATATTTATGTGTTATTTTAAAGCTAGTATCATCTGCATACTGTATCATTTCTATTAATTCACTATCAATGATTAAGTCATTAACATATATAATGAAAAGAAGCGGACCCAAGATGGTGCCCTGTCCTATGCCAATTGAATTAATTAACAAATCAGAATTAATTTATCTGTTATCAGCATGCAATGACACATATTGCTTTCGATCACTTAAAAAAACTTTTTATTAACTCGAGAGCTACACCCCTAATGCCATACTTTTCTAGCTTTTGTAACAAAATTTGATGATCGACACAATCAAATGCTTTGGATAAATCAATAAATAGACCGTAAACCTTATTGTGGTTGTCCAAACTCTTTAAGATGCTTTCCACAAATTCAAACAAAGCCGTGACAGTAGATTTATTGCGCACAAAACCATGCTGAGTTGATATATATATTATATATTATACATATTTTATATACAAAATAATATTATGCGTAGTTCTGTCTTCTAAACATATTTTATTTTTTCTTTACACACAGAAAAAAGAGGAAAAAATCCATTGCTTAGAAATCATTAACAAATGTTGTATAATATTTCCATGCCAACATGAGAGCGTGTGTGGTACAAGCGGTTTGCAGAACGCCAAGTGCATTATAAATTATGTTGTATCTAGTTTTTGTTGCCACTCCTTTTGTATGCCAGTGTCGCAAACACATAAAATGAAATTAATTAAAAATATGATAATTTTAATTAATACTCTTAACTGCAGATGAAGATTAATATAACTAATTCTCATGAAATGGTATATAGAAACATATAATTGTAATATATATATATATATATATATATATATATATATAGAATAGAATAGAATAGAATAGAATAGAATAGAATAGAATAGAATAGAATAGAATAGAATAGAATAGAATAGAATAGAATAGAATAGAATAGAATAGAATAGAATAGAATAGAATAGAATAGAATAGAATAGAATAGAATTTTATTTCAATCTTTTGATTACAGTTGTAATATAGATCATGTCTTTTCATTTTCAACAGTCAAACAAACATACGTACATACATATACACAGTTCAATATAAAAAAATTTTTTGCACACAATAATCAATTAACCATTGCAAATACATAATTCACTCAACAAACTATTACTAAAATTAGTCATAACATATCAACATTCTGCTGCTTGTAATTGATTCAAAAATACATTCACATCAGTCTCCAAAAACTCTCTTATAGTATAAAAAGGGAACTTAATCAATAACCCTTTAATGATTTTACGAGCATTTTTGTCAGAGCAAGATGTCATTTGGATAAAAGGTTGCAGGTGATTATACAATAACAGGCAGAGAAAATGAGGTCCTTTCTTATACATGGACAAATTATGCCTTTCAACAAAAATCTTCCTACTTGCTCTGGTGTTATGATTATGAATATCTGAGTTTAACTTGAACAAAAGTGGATGCTTTAACACAAAGCAACAAGCCTCTACTATCAGTAGACAAGGTAATGTTAAAATTTCCTTCTCTCTGAAGAGGGGTTTGCAGTGTTCCAAATAGTGAGTTTTGCACAGTATTCTGATTGCTCTTTTCTGTATAATCAACAGTCTATTAGCAAAAGGAGAATTTCCCCAAAAGATAAGACCATACAGAAGATGTGATTCGAAATGGGCGTAATATACAGATAATAGTGTCGTATCTGAAACAATTCGCTGCAGCTTTTTAAGCATACTGCAAGCTGAATTTAAACGAGGACACTTGGAGTTTATGTGACTCTCCCAAGACAATGTTTCTGTAACTATGAGGCCCAAAAAGTTGACTTCATTGTGTCTTTCAATCTTTTCTGCCTCAATGCTTATATTTAGTGAATCAGGAACACTGCCTTGAGAATTATGAAAAATTAGATACTTAGTTTTACTCTTATTTATGGTAAGTGAGTTCTGTGTGCAGAATTTTTGCATTATGGCTGTCTGAGAGTTTGCTGAGTGCACTATATATATAGGTACATAGTGCACTATATATGCACTATGTACCTTACGGTTCTTTATGTGTAATAAATAAATACAAAAATACAAATACAAAAAAAATATTATATACTGTGTGCTCTTAGTTAAATTTATATATAATTATATGGTAAGATTTGCAATTTTCGTTCATTTTTCAAGCAAGTTCTTATTAACTTCATTAAATAATGAAGAAAAAAAAAGCGAAACTATGGCATGCATTCTATTTGTTATATTCTTTGACGTATACTATAATATAATACTAGAGATTAAAATCGTTTTTCGCTCCTCTAAATGAGAGTTTGAAAAATAAAATTACAGTGTTTATATTCTTAATTCGATTAAATTAAAAATGATTATGCATGACATAATACCATGCATAATTTTCTCTCCAACTGAAATGATGACTATATATACTAATTTTAATAAGACACTCCTTATAACCACAACATGAAGTAATGTTAGCCGTAAAAAATTGCAGAATAGAGATGTATGTATATTTATATACATATGTACTTTTAATGAAAATCATATTACGAGTATATTATACATTATGTCTTTCCCTTGACCCTTAATTTTTGGATAACTTTGTCTCACAGAACCAATCAATTAACATGGCAGGGAATACCATAGATGATCTACTCGTATTCCCTGCAATTAAGGTGAACAATTTTGAAATTCAAAAAAGGATCAAGATTTTTTTTTTTTCATTAATAAAAAGAGGGTGGAGTGGATCGGAGGAAAGGTGGACTTACCATATATTTTGCCCTATAATATATACCATGGGTAGGAAGGGGGGGGATGTATCCCTTTTCCTCCTTCTTGTCCTGCATTAATAAATTATATAAATAGGTTTAAAATAATTGAATTACAACATACAGAAAAAAGAAGGCATGACAATTCCTGGAACTTGTACTTGTAGTCGTGGGTGTGCATTATACACATATATACAGTATACTAGTTAGTTATGCCACCACAATAACGAAATAAATTATGTCATATAATATAGTAGATTATTGCTTTATATACAATAATAGTGTCATTACGCGAAAGTTGTTCAAGATACAAGTAATGTTTAAATATAGCAAAAAGTCGTAGGTGATTCTAAGTATATATCATGACGATCACATCATGCATAAATATAGAATTACAATAATAGCTACACAGTATAGTTTGGTATTTAATGTGTGGTTAACCGCGTAAATAATCCCCTCCCCCACTTCCCTATGTATATAAGAATAGTAAAATATTGTTCCACATCTTCTAGGAAAAATATGCAGTAATAGTTATATGCAATGAATATCAATTCATCCAGTATCGGTGAAGTCATGTGCTCGGTAAAAGCTCGCGGCCTCACGTAGCGCTGATCTCATGGCGTGACTCTGTGTTAGCCTCGCCTTCATGACTTTCATGAGCGTGTGCGAGCACTGCGAGCACCAACGCTGCAGCTCTTCCTCGCCTGCTATAGCGGTGAATGAAGGGCGGCTAAATCCGGAGGAAAATGATCGTTTCTCGCACAAAAAGCGAATAATTCAGCGTGATGATAGACACATTCAAATGCACTTCCGTCACAATTTTACAGTCATGTGTGGATGCTTTATTTTTTTTTTACTTTGAATGGAGAGCAAAATGTTATATTATGATTTAGGTCACCGGTGTCAGTCATTGTGTAGTGCAGCCAATGTTCATATATAAAGAGAAAAAAATGCTCAGGGGAGGGGTAGAGCATAAGTGACAGCTCACTTCCAATGTATTTTTACGGATGCTGTGACCAATTCTATATAATAAATATATGCGGAAGCTATCTCCATTTAACCCCCTATACGTCACTGCTGTGGGTGCAGCACAGAAGGTGTGGAAAGTGGATCAGAGCTGTTACAAGTTGTAGTATATTAATGCAATTACTGCGTATACCCAACTGTAATATTTTAATAATGCACTGATAGTGTATCAAAAACAAGATCGTAAATAATGATAAGCAAAAATAGTACAAAGACTACAAAGGAATATTAGATTTTATATCGGGAAAAAAAAGGCAATTAAATTTGTTTCCCCTTTTTTTAGTTGCAAAATAAGCTGTTTAAACAATATTAAAAATGCATGAAATTATTTATATAGTATAAGAATCATTAGAGTATGCTAATGCACTTTCCCATCGCGGTAATAGTTTTTCATTATGTAACATTTTTAAAACTTCGATCTTAAGGACAACATGATTTAAACAAAAATAAGTTATTAATTACGATCAAATCATGATTCGCTGTAATTGTTTGATCTATAACACAATTTAAAAAAGTGTATTCCCTCCTCCCTCCTCTTTTTTCAATTTCGGACAATTTAAATTATATTAGGGGGCATTCACAAAGCCTTAAGGCCACATTTAAGGCTCGAAAATTTAAGACTAGAAATTTTGGGTCTAAAAAACAGGTCCAAAATCAAGCTTTAAATTATCGAGCCTTAAATGTGGCCTTAAGACTTTGTGAATGCCCCTTATTATGTCAAATTGATGAGAATATCGATTGGTGTCAATTGTATATTTATGCAAGAAAATAATATTTACTAAATTTTATAGTCATTAAATTTTACATCATACTATCTATATCAATTTCAAATGTAATAAATAATTAATATTCTGATGCTATATATGGCATAATTATATTAATAATACTCCAAATATATCAAATATGGTATAATAATTATTACTGATTCATGTATTCAAATAACAAATATTTTCATTAACTATGTAAAATTCTATATGGCTAAAGAGGGATTAAATTCCCTAAATAGCCTCAGCCCTTGAGGCTGAATGTACAATGAATAAATAAATAAAAATAATATATACACTCATGGATATAGTATGTATTAATTGTATTTATATTATATTGTTATAACGTTTGTCTCATAAAATTCAGTGGCCACTCTGGTTTATGATTTGTGTTTATTCACTTTATAAAGTATTCTAGGTTATATTAGCTCATGATGATTCATTCATGCAGCCTATAAAAAAGAATATTAATTTTAAAATAAAAAAAAACTATTTTTATTTGACATAATTATGTATTGTAACTTGTAACACATTAATAATTAAATATTATTACATGACATCATTTACACATTTTATATTATTATATGCAATGCGCCTCACTCGTCCGTAATCCGCATTTTCAGAAATGATGGCATCACCAACAATTAAGTTGTAGCAGCAGCTATATAGCTGCTAGCTCACTGATATAAATTTAGGAAAAAAAAAAAAAAAAAAAAAAACAGTTTGGAGATGTTGTTCTGAGTCATATAAATAATATATTATATTCTCAAATTGTCAGAGATAATGATTACGTAGAGTGCATATGAGTGACGTAATAATGTTTATTGTATCCAAATGGCAGTAGACACGTTTTCGTGGATTCTTTTTTTAAACTCAATATTCTCTTTTACATGAATGAATGGATCACAAGCAATCATGAGCTGATCTATGGTGCATTTTAATTTCTATGTTGTAGGGATAATTATACTAATTTGTAAGAAAAAAAATGGGCTGCATGTTCGATTTTCATATTATTTATTTATTTATTTATTTATTTATTTATTTATTTATTTATTTATTTATTTATTTATTTATTTATTTATTTATTTATTTATTTATTTATTTATATTATATGACGTTTTTAAAGTCTTTGAACGTTTTATATATAAAATAATATAAAGTATTTTGTTCATAAATGCTTGTTTCTTTTTACTTATATATAATTATATAAACTTCAAAAGATAAAAACATAGTATAATTAGCAAATACATTACAGCGTTGAATAATATATTATAATAGTATATGATGATATTATAAGACCGACCGTATGATCCGTATTTAAAGACGTCATTTTAACAATTACTCATACGCATTACGCACGTACGTTCCACCATTCAAATGAAATACATGCAATCCTTTTCAAACTGATGTTTTATGAATTATGTGTTTTTTATGCTACATGGACGGGAGTTTTAATATTCAAAAAGCTTTATTATTTAATTTGAAACGATGTTCTGTAAACAGCTTTACTATTTTATCGCCGTGCGGAAACAAGGGTAAAAGAATTTATGGTCGATTTCGTGGCTGTAATAATTTTAAAGTGACATTTTCTAAAATGATAAAACCATATAGGGCATAAAAAATTCTTTCTCCTAAAATAATATTTACTGTCTGCATGACAGGGCTTGGCCTGTAATATATTATAATATATAAATAACTGTAAACTTATTATAGCTTTATCAGGAATCTTGATAAATTTGCATGAAATACTGTGCTTTGCATGTATTTGATGTATTTACAGTATAATGTACATATACGACGTAAGTATTACTAAAAAAAAAAAAAATACTCCTACGTTTTATGTAAATAGGGATGAATTCTCCTTCCTGACCTTCCTTAAAAAATTATAAAAATATGTGATATTAATATGGGTATTAAAATATATATTATGCCTATTGACTCGTAGACGTATAATAAATTATAATCTATAGTAATTTAATCAATTTCTTGTTGTATATTTAAATTAATTCATTAATTATAATAACATGTTGTTGCCTCGATCAAAATATTTTAAATTTCAAATATTATTTTTATTCTGACATAACTTAATAATATATAATACGACATCGAAAATTTCTGTCCAGGAGTGTCCAGAGTCAAAAACATGTCGAGATGATACCCATATATATATATATATATATATATATATATATATATATATATATATATATATATATATATATATATATATATATATATATATATATATATAAGTGGATTTAAAATTTCTCTTGCATTCACTAAAAAAAAGTTGCATTCGTTTTTTGATTGCCTTGTTGTAAGAATTAAAAATGTTAAAATTAATGTTGTACAAATTTCTACGATCAAGTCTGCATTTCTGCTGGTAGCAGTTAGTCGTCTGATCCTGACCTAGGCTGGTCGGTGGTATAGTGACGCGCGCCGCCTCTTCTCTGATCCCGTCTATCCGCGGCCCCCCTTCTGCATCAGACGACGCTACGATATGTCCCCCTCACCAACAAGACCGGTTCCCCCAGCTCTAACTAACCTCGCGCACTGACTGTATCGTGTACCCCGCACCAAGAGCTGATGCTCTCCCATCCCCTAACTTTTACACAGCATCAAAACTAACGAGATGAGGCAGCAAAATTTATTCAGAATCTTCTTCACATGTAACTCCCTAGAGTCAAAAAAATTATACAAATTGTTATTAAAGCTTTATATGTGTTAACTGACACAATATGTGGTAAATCATAAAAAAATAACGAACGGGAAGCTGTAATTTTTATTACAAATCACTATATAGGAACCTGTGTAAATATACGTTTTTATACGATGAAGTAAATCCTTTTTTAATGCTAATCAGCTATAGTAAAAAAAGAAAATAAAAAGGTCTGCATTGCATGGGATGTTGCGGTTGGCTAAATTTAATACCGCAGATGTGTATGCATTGAAGAAATAGAATTAATCATCGGAATGAGGATTACAAATATTTGACTTCATTAGCATTTCAACGCACAGGCTAACGCGCGCAACACATGCTTCATATTTACTTTGTTATTTAATTGGGTTAAAAGCAAAATGTATATATCTTACAAAATACATTTTCCTTTATTAACTATACATTATTATATTATAGTTAACTAGAATTAAATTAAGACCTCTGACGCTATAAGTATATTGATATATAATTATTACATAATTATATATTATATGATGTCATAAAATGTATGATAATTTATTGTGCCCAATAATTATATATATTAAATATTCATTGCTTGATATAATATATTATATATTTATATATATAGCGAGAATTTAATATATCGATGTACTAAAAATTACCCCTGGCAAAAATATTGTCAGTATGTAACAGTAATATAATATATATATATTATATATAATATTACAAAATATATATGAAAAAAATATCCTCTAATATTATATTATACAGACTAGAAACGATCGATTGGCAATAAAATTAACATGCAATTATCATGCATAATAAATAATAAAAATATAATATGATTGCATGTATATATAATATATTAAATATATATTATTATATGATAAAATAAAACCGCAAACTTGAGACTTTGAAAAAAAAACAACATATTATATGACCATCCAAGCATTTTCGAGTGCTGTGCACCTTTAAGTTCAATAAATATCTAAATACATGATCATGCACTTTATTAGTATAAATAATTAATAATAATAATAAATTATATTAATGATATATTATTGCTATAACACGCTATAACTTTATTTGAACTCCCCGTATAAAAAATGTTGATAGACAAATTCCGCAAATTCTGGCAAGTGGTGCTATCTAGCTTCACAATAAGAAAAGTATATAAGACATCACCGACATCACCGAAATTTAAAATACAAATTAATTTCTGGTTGGTTGGTTGGTATTTTGGGGCAATTGACACATTTTGGTCATGTATGCCCCCAAAAATTAATTTCTGTAAGAGACCTTTTGAATTTATGTTTTGTGGAGAAATTTCAATTTCAAATATTTATTACAAGGAATTTAGTTAAGTTAAGGATATTAAGGAAAAATATTCAATTCAATTGCATTAAACCTTTTTAATCATTAATTTTTAATTATTCATCCAAATTTAACAATACCATACACTCTCCACATACATAACATTATAATTAATTCAAATATATGCACACATATAATTAGTTTCTTCTTTTTCAAAGTTCGAGCACAAATTGCATCTGTCCTTATGGCGAGGACAGCCTGCAATTGCACAACACCCAGCGCGGTACCGGGCACTCTCCTCAAGTTATAGCAGATGTTGCAGCCAAGTCATTGCACGGAGCAAAAGCTCTCCGAGCCTCACGAAAAATTCCAAAATTTAACACTTCAGGAAAAATAATTATGGCTGTAATTTTGTAACACAAATTTTGCTATCGTGAAACCTGCATGCAAGGGAACAATGCAAGAATAAATTTTATCAAACAAATATGATTTTGTTGCAGATTAATCCTTGCTGTATCCAATTAATATATCTTGCACTTATTTATTGTAGCTATTATGTATTTATTTATCATATATATTAATATAGCAATCAATATTCGATACTTAAAAAAAATCTGACAATTTTTATTCATGATCATAATATATGTTGTACTGTATATACCTTTTTTATTTACTGATATTATATAATATATTATGCACCTGAAATTTTGAAAGTGCAAGATAGTCAACTTGAGCAAATACACATTAACACAAATGAAGCAATATGATAGATCTATATATAATATATGATTAAAGTAATTAAACATAAAAAAATTATGCAGTTTAAATTGATTAACAATAATTTTTTTTTACATAATAATAATAATAATAATTATATTGAAATTGACATCACAATAAGAAAAGTGCTTGGCAGTCACTTTAATAGCACAGATTATTTTGCTGTGGATATTAAAACTAAAAAATAGCCAGTAAATAAACATCCTGCAGAATATTTTGCAGATTATAAAATGCATAATAAAATGTATTATTAAGAGAAGAAATGTAAATACACAGAAACAGCAGTCTCTCTTGCCTTGTGTTCGGTCAATCACTTCTGTGTAGTTTGAACATGATCCTATTCTAACAATATTGTCCGAGTAGGCAGGATTGTGAAGCAAGTAAGTCAACCGTGAAAAATACCAGGTCGGGTGATATAACAAAAGTACTGTATAACCAATATAGGTACAAAAAGATTGCAATACACATAAATAGTACAGATTAAATAAAAGTCACCATTTCCTTTCTTTTTTAAAGAGCCTTCCAGAGTTGAATTACTTAGCATAAAACAATACAAAAGACAAAATTCATGTTATATCTCGTAATTTGAAAAGTGTCTTCAGTAAAGAGCACAATCAATAGTGTTCATGAGCCTGCAGTGTATGCGAGATTGGTTGAAGATTCAGTGACACAAAGAGTGCTGACGATGAGGGAAGGGTGACAGCCAGTCCATCCTCAAGGGTCGTGTGCTGACGGGAAGAGGGCTAGGTGGCGGCCAGCCTCACGGGTACTGTGGGCAGACCTGCAGCGTGCACGGAGCCCCCACCCTCCTGCCAGCTACAGGTAGACATCAGTCCTCCTTCTGCAGACTCTCCAAGCAGTTCTTGAACAACTGCACCTGCGCCTGCAACCACAAAAACACAACAAAGGTGTCAAAATAAGACCCATTTTTTATAAACAAATCAAGTCAGCTGTGCATTAATAAAACAGAACTGTCAATATTCTAGCAGCTTTTTTAACTATCAAAAACAAATAAATATTCCTTAACTTTTAAAAATACACCTCTTTTTTTACGTATTATTATTTGTTATGTTAACCTGCTCTTTGGTGTAGTGGTTAGTACACTTGGCTCTCGTCCGAGAGGTCCCCGGTTCAAATCCCGAATACGGCAGACTTTTCGCGACTTGGAATGGGTGTGACTGGCTACTAGATGAAAGAGTTGGTAGGAAGAAGGCAGCTTACGGCTGTCTATACTCCGCTGGGGTGATTAAGGGTAAGGTAACGCCACCAATGTTAAAAAAAATCCCTCACACAAAAATTCTGAAAAAAAATTAAAATGTTCTCCTCTACACCCTCTATCAGTAGGTAAAATATTAGGTATACAAATACGATCTAGTTTTTGAGTTATGAATTTTTAAAGTTGGCTAATTTAACATGGAGAAATGGAATTCCCATGTTAAATTAGTCAACTTTAAAAATTCATAACTCAAAAACTAGATCGTATTTGTATACCTGATATTTTAACTACTGATAGGGGATGTAGAGGAGAACATTTTAAATTTTTTTCAGAATTTTTGTGTGAGGGACTTTTTTTAACATTGGTGGCGTTACCTTACCCTTAAGACCGCGGAATGTTGTGCAAACAACATACGTGCCCCGCTTAGAAACGGTACTTAACTGTCTGGCGTGCAGACTGGGTATTAGAAGCCCCAGAGAGCACTGTGAACAATGTTGGAAAACAAGTTCCGCCATTGGTAACCAAACCAAACCATTTGTTATGTATTTTTTTAACCTTTCAACATCTTTAAAATTATGCTGTGAAACCTTCTGACATCATAGCCATTCAAATATTTAACACACCCAAACAAAAAATGTTCTGGTCTTCTATCCAAATGTGCAATAGAAAATTTTCCTGCAGGTATTGCAGGTGTCCATTAGACACTGCTCCAATTTACGAAGCATTACAATTTCTTAAGCTAATGTAAGTATACTCCTATATGTATTTTTTAACCCAATAAACAATTATTATTATACTGTATCTCATTAATGCAATCTAATGAGGAGTCGTTTATCTTACCTTGGAGTGTTTCAGTTCGAGCTCTGCCAGCTCGATGAGGTTCTTACGGAAGGCAGCTACTCGGCGAGTCTTAAAGTCCATTAGCTCTGCACACAATGTTAAGCCATCAATGAAAGCATCACATAATACTAAAGGCAACATTGTAACTCTTGATTAATGAAAAGGTTGAATAGATTTTTTTTATTAGATTCTACAAAGTATTTCATATTATTAATACGTCAATGTCGAGTTCCTTTAAAGAACAAAGCTTTAGTCCAGAAAACAGTTTTTAGGGTTTTTACTTAAAAATTTACTACTACAACTGTAGATCAAATGGAGCTTTCAAAATTTACTACTTTGAAACTAAGACAGAATCTACTGTGAGTTGGCTTATACTTTTACTACAAAATAATAACTTTGCTAAGATTTGTATCCACATTTTATTTAATTTCAAGAATAATACCTTACCTTCCTTAGCTTTCTGGGACATCTGCTCAAACTTGTCACAGGCCTGCTGTTGGGCCAACTCCGCCTGAACACACAGACACCAGCATCAATCACTGGACGAACACTGAGGTAGTATAGTAAGCATGATACCAGGGAAGGTGTGGCAACCGTGATACATACATTGGTAGACTGGTTTAATCTGTCAAAAGCAATGGCTTAAAATTTTGGACACAATTCACTTGTTTCCACACTTTCCACACAAGAAGGACCAATTAAAAAAACAAGAAAAGACACTCAAATTTCAATTTTATAATTTGTTCCCACTTGTGTCTATGTTGTCAAAATCTTGGTTGATCGTTTCTTTTCTTCTTTTAATTTACAAGTTAGGCCACTGAAAAGGTAACCCAAACCTGGAATCACAGGGCTCTGAGTATTTTGTACGGATTTGACTTAAAAGCAAAAGTTCAAGTATTTCTTACAACTCTTACACATAAGATTCACCCGATTGCAAAGAATTTTTAAAAAGTTTACATGCACCTTAACCTAGACTAATAATATAGGTTGACAGTTAAATAACAACTCTGCAATTGGGGCACTGTCTATTAAAACAAGAAGGGGGAGGGGCGGAAATATATTGAAGGTGACAATGGGCAATTAGAATGAAATTTTTACTGTATAAATAATTTTTCGTTTTTAATTTCTTTAACACTGAAGATTGAAGATTATTTATTTAATTTTTTTTTATTCCTTTTTTATATAATAATTGAAAGTTTGGCTACTCTCCCTGTATCCTTTTATTAAGGAGTGAGAGAAGTGACTCGTCCAGGGTTATGCAACTATTTGTTAGGGTATACAGTGGAAAAGTAAGCAAGTTAAACAAAATTCAGGAATAACTAAATCACATTATAATCCAATGAAAAAGCTGAGTCAAAGACAGTGTAACCAAATGAGTATCAACAATAAATTCTGGACTACAGAACTGTTTTTGTAAGATGTTACACTAACTTTGTAGCAGCACACAACATAGATAGGATATACTACATCATTGTACACCTGCCAGGCAGTGTGAGGTTGCCTATAGCCTTCTGTGCAATGCTATTCACCATTCATGCTCAGCTGTTTATGACACAAAGTATGGCTGCCATGCAAACTGACTACTTAACAGATTGAGGCATTTCACTTACATCAGACACCTCCACTGCCTGGCAAGCATGAAAACAATGTAGCATTATAATTATTATTACCTCTACTAGCACTGCTACACAACATCAAAGGGTTTACTGGGTAGGTATAACATTGGAAAATTGAGTTGTTTATTGCGTAGATGATGCGTATGCCAATGGGAAGATGGACAAGATTTGTGATAAATATTTAATGTACGGTATGTATTTCTACTATGGAGTACAGATTTAATATTTCAACAAGCCACTGTAGAAATAATACAATAATACTGTACTGTGTACAGTATTAAGTATTTTCTTCTTTTCGTGTTTGATAATTTTATTTATTGAACACTGCTTTATAGTATTCAAATTAAGGAAAATAAACCATTTAGGTTGTGATAATCTTATTAAAAGAAAAGGATAGGAATAACCAGCAAGGCCTTACCGATCGAAAGAGTCACAGCAGGTGGAAATTCTTGTGGTCACAGAGGTTCACTCGAAAGTTTTTACATTTTTGAAACGTTTCAAAAATGTAAAAACTTTCGAGTGAACCTCTGTGACCACAAGAATTTCCACCTGCTGTGACTCTTTCGATCGGTAAGGCCTTGCTGGTTATTCCTATATTTTTCTTTTAATAAGATTACTGCTTTATAGTAGTGAAATATTAGGGGGGTGGGATTTACAAAAAGGATTTTATCAGGAAAATGGCTAGGTTTCTCACTAACCACTGCTATATATAGAATTATAGTTTTCCGTCAACTCATAATAACAAAATTATCTTCCTAGTTATAGTCTTTGCAAATCCTACCCATTGTAATTTCAAGATTACAACATTATGATATTCATTCTTTATGTTTTTGTGTTTCTGAAATGTTATGTTTCTTATCATGAGGGAAATAAAATTAAATAAATAAAAGTGACTGTGCCCGCCTCACTCACTGCCTGGATGTCCTTGTTCTTGGCTCGGGCGCGGTCCAGATTCTTGTTGGCCTGCTCGTAGTTGGCAAGGCAGCGTAGGCGGCGGTACAGCAGCCGCTTGGCAGCAAACGAGTCTCTCATGTAGTAGCGCAGAGTGTCAGACAGTTTGAGATCCTCGTCAGAGGCCACACGACCCTCCAACTTCTGTGCAACAGAGAGGCCTCGAGTAAGTTTATGCAAGTTATAGAAAAAAAATAGTGCAACATTATTTGTAAGCAGTTAGGCATGAATGTAATTAATTGCAAGTTTCTTTGATGAAACAATTTCACAAGAAACATGCCGTCCCTCGTCCGGAATAATGAGCTATCTGCCTACCACGATTTCGTTGCAATAATGAGCTACATGTATCTGCTATTTCAGGTGAGCACAATTATGAGCTATAAATTGGTATAAATTAAAGCTCATAGTCGAACTCACCTGAAATAACAGATAGCTCTTTATTGCAACGAGATCATGGTAGGCAGATAGCTCATTATTCTGGACGATGCATCCAAAATAAGGGTAAACAAAACAAACAAAAATCTTTTCATATCGGTATTGCTGGTCATCCCCACCCAACAAAGCAATAATTCAACCTACAAAAATGAAATTTTACCTCAATAATGTATACGTACTGATACTGATAAAAGTAAAAATGGAAGTACTGTAATACTGGTAGTTTTTTGCATTTGCTTTTTCGCTAACTGGATTGACTTACCCTGGCCTTCTCAAAGGTGTCTGCCACCTTGGTGAGGAACTTCTCAAGGTCCGAGTGATCAATGGTGGAGAGCTGCACCAGGCCTGTCGACACCTTTATGTACGAGTCTGCCACGTCTGCAAGCAAGTCTCGTTAGTCACAGACAAGAACAGCCAGCCATCTTTAACTCACCTTTGTGACGCTTGGTCATGCGGTCAGACTTTGCTGTGGCCTCCTTCAGGTGGGTGTAATACTCCAGCAGGAAGTTCTTCTCCTGCTCAAAGAAGTCGTCGTTGTCCTTGAGGGTGGCAGACAGCAGCAGCTCGTCCGAGGTCTTGGAAAAGGACTTGACGAGGCCCTCAAACATTTCCTTCTTGTTCTTACTGCGCACGCACAGCTATGAAAATCAACGAGATTCATGTTTAATAACAAGCTCAGTTGGCAGTCATAGCAAAGGTATAATACATATATTTATAATAGGATCAGAAAAAGTACTTCAGCAAAATGAAACCTTTGTCAACTATAAGCAAATACGTATTGAACTTTCAATGCCATATTGATAACCAAAGAAATGAAAGGTTGCAAGAAAAGAAAATCTGAGGCAAGTTTTCAATTCTGAAATGATTACTTTGTGGCGAAAATGTTCAAATGATGGCTTGAAGAGGGAGATTTGTAAAGGCAATGCCAAAGTTATGATATGAATAGAGGGTAACTCACGTCCTGGTCGTACTCGAGGAAGACACGGAAGAAGTGGTCCCCACGGAAGATGGGGTGGCTAGCAAGCCGACACAGGAACACCTCGTGCATGGCCACTGTCTTCTTGAACGTCGCCAGGTATTCCCTAAACACATCAATCAATACCTTTATCTCAAACTCTCGACAACACCAACAATCAAGGGCACAAAGAAAATTCTGATTAATACAAATGAAAGGTTCATACTATATTTATATGTGTTTATTTTTTTTATAATCAGCAATTGAAGTTAAAGGCTAAGATAATAATATAAATTCATCTTATTTTCATAAGAACACAGAATTTTAAAACAAACAAATTATCCTCCCACAAAAATTTGGAAGTGAAAGAATGTAGATTTCCCTCATTAACATTTTAATTACCATAGATTATAATAATTATTATTTTTTTTATCGCCATTGAAAAGAATGCTTTTACCAAAACCAAAGAATAAAAAGTATGTAATTTTTAAAATATCAAAGTTATTTGGCAGATGGCGCACACCACTAAGCTCATTACAGATTGTCTATAGAAGTGTGCTACCTCTTGAACATTCCACACATGTTCAAACACAAAACACTCACGCCTCTAGTTCTTGCTTCATCTTGGAAAACTCTTCCTTAGTCATGGTACCTTCTCCTTCTCCCAACTTATGCAGCTTCTCTCGAGATGCATCAAAGTCGGGACGCGGCGGTGCAGGAGGGATCTGCACAGACCGTTCATCAGGTCACACACACAGAGAGGTAAAAAAATACTTACAATATAACCAGCATATTCCTCGTTCTCCTCAAATCGATCATGTAACCACACAAACTCTTCATGCTGACGAACCACAAAGAACTCGGTCTTCTGGAACTCTGGCAAGGTTGTCTGTAACAAGAACAGATTTTTTAAAGTTTATTTTTTTATTCAAAAGTTGTATTGCTGTGTGTGTGTGTGTGTACTGCAATTATTTTTTAACTTCTTTCTACATGGCACGGGCTGGAATTTTTAGGCCCGTCCTGTTCCGGAGGCTGCTAAGCCAAGACCCAGCCTGTGAAACCTGCCTCACAGGGCGGCCCAGCCCAGCTCACCTGTGGTTCAACCTCGGCTCACTCAATGTATGCCTTTTCATTTTAGTGCTTTATAACCACCCATTACTGACAATGTCATTTTATATTCTTTTTGCTCACTTTTTTCCCCTTCTTCCTCTTCTCTCATAAAAACAACAGCAAAAAAGATCAACATTGAAAATTCGAGGGATTGCTAAGTCTGGCCCTGTAGACTGCCGATGCCTGGCCTGGGCCCTTGCAGAACTCTACCTCAATGATTCTCAGTGTGTGCTGTAAAGTAGGCAGCCCATAATGTTCACCTTTATTGCTTAGGTAAAAAAAAGAAAAGTTGAATGTATGCATTTAAATTTTCTTTCTCCACCTCTGACATAAAAGTGATCATTGCTGGCTGCCTATATTTCACCTTACACTATTCATAATTATTATTTGTTCTGGTTCTATGATACAGTATGCATATGCATACAGTGACACATATGCAGTAGATTACAAGGAAAGTGTTGAAGTAAACATTAAAAGTTTGCTTGCCAGGCTCGAGGTGGCAACACTGCATATATGAGGGAACAGGTCCAGAGTTCAAAGGAATACTGTACATATGTACAATCACTACGTTTACATGACGGTGTTTAATGCGTATTCGTTGACGACGGATGTTATTCTTATGAGGCGTCGTCAACAAATACGCATTAAACACCGTCATGTAAACGTAGTGAATGAGTCACTTTGCCTGTGCTCCGACTCATGTACAGCAGCACATAGCTGCCTACTAAAACACTCATGCAAAGTGTCTCAGTCATTTGGACCATACATGCATTTTGAATATTAGCGTGTACATACCATTGAGCTCTATACAAGGCTAGAGGGCTAATCAGCTGTTTTAGGCGCGCACGGCGTCTGGGAGGAAAGTGGGTGGTGGTCGGTGCTATCGAATGCCTGGTTGACCAACCTAAGAAAGTTTCCTTATAAAATAAATATTAAAAGTTACACTGCAGTTGGCAATTCTGAGGAGAATACGTTGGAATGTGTGACGAAAGCGCAATCTCCCACCCACTTCCTCCCGCCGGACCGTGCGCACAGTTTAACATTGAGAAGTATAGGGCATTATCCCTCTAGCCTTGTATAGAGCTCAATGGTTCATACGTACAGTAGAAGAAGAAGAACTGCATCCTTTTGCAACCAACAATAGCATAAATTTTTATTCATGCAGCATGTACTGTATTCTGAATTGTTAACATGCTGTATGCATATATAGAAGAATGCTTGCATATAATATAGTCTAGAGTTCCGATGCCTTCATACATATGCATATGTCATAATTATGATATGCATAATGTCATGTTCATTCATATCATACTGACCTTGGTATGCACAGTGAATTTGACCTTGTCCTTTTCGCTAAGCGCGTCAGATATGTCAACCAACAAAGAATTATCACTCAGGTCCACGGTCTCCGACCTGCCGGGCTGTAACAGTAAAGAATCCTGGAATTCATAAGAAGATATGTGAAAAGGCTGTTAAAGTTGCATACCTTTCTAAGCGAAGGCTGCTCGCCCCCGAGGGCATCTGGGCTGTCGTCCTGTAGCATGACTGGCAAGCGATCACGAGGAAGTCCCGACTAAATTAACCAAACTAAGCACCTAAAATTTATAATACAAAAACTTAAAAGTTAGAACAAACGTCAGGCTAGAAAAACGCCCACCATCATCATCATGGCAGCGCCGGCTGATTTCAATTTTGATTGTCAATTGTTTTCTGTGCTCAAAACCATGGCGATGCAAGTTCCCGAGCGGCCCAAATATTTGTATTTTCTTGGCCCTCAAGCGGTTGTTTCAGGAAGTTTCAATTTTTTTCTCAAGTTTTTTTATAATATCAGCTTCTTAGGAAAAACATGGCGACTTCAATACGGCAGCGGAATGGCGCTTATCGTCGTCTCGATTATTATTTCTTATATTTTATTTATTGAAGAGTTATAAATGTGTGTGTAACTTTTATAAGCCTTTATTGTGACTGCAAGAACTGTATCACCACTATATAATGAAGACAAAAGGTGGATTCATCCTGATATGAACGAACGAAGTAAAGGTTAGTACATGACCAAAAGATCGGGACATTAGGCGTTGTTTATGTCCCGTTTTCATCAGTTTTGTTGCAGGATGTAATTTTTCGTTCCCTTGTGGCTATTCTGTGTAACCTATTAATATAGTAATTACCGATATATGCATGTTTACAGCTATTTTGTTTCGTGTTACAGCAGAAACAAGCCTGCAGCTGGCCAGGCCTGGACCCACCCATTGGATTTGCATGCCAAGGAGGAGGAAAATCTCGCCCGCGGAGTGGAAAACTCGAGCCTGGGACCATTTTGTGACAACTGTCAAATCTATTATGATGTAAAATTTCTTAAATACAAGTTATAAAACCCATTTTCTCTGTGTTCTTTTGTAAATAGTCATAAAATAGTAAGCAAATTAATTAAATTATAAACCGGAAGTGGAAGCCATTTTTATTTAGTGTAAGAAAATGAATAACGCAAAGCGCAACTTGACAAAGCTTGACCGACGTGCCACCTGGTGGTTGTTTCCGATAACATTTTCATGCGAATTGTACATATTTCGTTACATACAGAAGATGATCTGCCGTGCTCAAAACCGCTAACTGTTTAAATTTTAAATCCACAGCCCACAGTGGACTGAATTGATTGAAATAATTGAAATAATCTTTATTTAGCTTTCGCTATTCAGTACAAATATAGTTTATATATTGTTTTAATTAAACAATATAAAACAGGTGGTTCATAAAATTCATGATAGTTCATAGAATTTTATGCCTACAGTACAATATTTTTAGGATACAAAAAACTCGCTGGACAACGCTGGTTGACTCGATCCTCTCCCAAATGCCCAAATCCTAAAGACACCACGCAGAAGATAATATGCAGATAGATATAGCAAAGATATAATATTTAATTATTTACTATATGGATAGACCGGCAAAGGCTGCTTTTTTATATTTTTTAATTACTTTCGGCCATTTAATTTCCACGCGTATCGAATCAATAATACATCATGTATATATTTTATAATTATATCCCATTTATAATTTTTTATAAATTGCTGGAATTCTGACAATTATTAATAAGCATGAATTCGAGAGTTTTGTTGCCAATTAAAATATAATATATATTATAGTATGTTCACATATTATAACACATCGATGTACATTATATTTATAATTATAATTATATGAGAGAGAGGCCATTAGGATCAAACTATATAGAGCTTATATAAATATATCCAAGCCCAACTATAATACCTGCATATGGGATTGAATTTTTGAGCCTCAGATCACATCCACCTACCAAAAGGCCTTAGTAGAGGTGAAACTCTGTGCCTCGATCATGATGGCAGCCTATATCAACAATAATTTTTCAGGTCAATTTTGAACCTGGATTTTTGGATCGACAATTAAGTATATATAATAATACTTAATAATAATAAATAATAAATTATTTTGCTCACTTCGTTTTGAGCACAACTAGTTTTGTGCATCAAGTTATGCTCAAAACTCGAAATAATTTATTATTTCGGGTTTTGAGTTTAACTTGATGCGCAAAAATGAGCAAATTCAAAATCTCAAATAAATTGTCTTTGAAAATTGTGCAGAACTGGTTTTGCTCAAATTTTACTCAAAATAATTAATAATTAATTATTAATAAATAATAAATTATTTCGAGTTTTGAGCATAACTTGATGCACAAAACTAGTTGTGCTCAAAACGAAGTGAGCAAAAAACCCGAGGGAGAGACTTTTACATCGGGTTTTGCGTGTTCCCGTTTGAGCAAATAAACTAGTTCTGCTTGTTTTATCAACGACGGAGTCAATTAATATTCGTTTTGAGTTTTAAACTAATTATACTTCTCGTTATTTCGATTGCAGAAGAAGTTGAGAGAGAAGCGAACAAAAATTAGCTGTAGAATACGATATGAGCTGCTACCTGCTGCTCATTAATAGCATACTGCAGTATTATTATATCATAAATTCATAAAGCCAATAAAACTGTATTTTTTCTCTATAATATATTTATACATGCAATAAGTATAATTGAAATGACTTATTATTTATTTTTTAGTATAAATAGTACTCTCCTGTTCTATAGTGAGTATTACAAAAGCGATTTTTCATATTTTGTGCTTTGTATGTATTTATTATTATTATTTTTTTCATTTTTCATCAATAAATTTTAATTTCCTGTTTCAAACATACTTTGTATGGAAATACATTTGATGCCAATCGTTAGTATATAATTGTAATTTTATATTTAAATATGCCATTTCTACAAATGGACATTAAAAAATCATTCTGCTATATTTTGTGAGTGTATTCAAACTTTACTCGGCGGTGCCTGCATGCCAGCATGACTATTCAATTGAGTGCTTTTGGCAGTCGTTTTAACACCAGCGTACGTTTTAATATGTTAAAATATTTATAGTATACGCAATTCATTTAGAGCTGAAAATACGAGCTTTTCGCTTTGCGCCTAAACACAAGTTGCAACTCCAATAGTCATGATAAATTTCAAGTTCCAGAACTTTTGGGGGGGGTCACCCACTTTATCCTCTCTGTCATACTAAAACTTTAGCAACGTAAATGTTATTAATATTGTATATACTGCATGGAGGTGGAGGTCATTAATTATAACACAAATGTTAATTAATGATTACGATGATAAGTTAACAATTAAAAATGCATTAGAAAAATATATAAGATAACTTTGTTTTTCTACACTGCTGGCTTTTTCATCAAAATCACTGAACTGAACTTTATAATTTAATTAATTATGCATATATTTAAAGATGAATATAAAATTTATATAATTATATTTGAATAAATAATTGCATATTGAGTGAAAAATTTGTAAACAAAATATATATATATTAAAAAATAAAATTATATACAAGTTGCTGCTTTGCAAAAAGAAATGCTGTTTTACAGCTGTTTCAGTGTCCCATTTTGTTTTAAGTTTAAGCAGAAATAAAATGGTTCAATTATAATGACCTTACACCTGAATGATTTGTATTCGTTTTTAAATTTTAACCAAAATAATATTTATCCAAACACATCATTATATTTTAAGGCTTTATGCAAAAAGAGTATAAGTTTCAATTTCATGAAATTATTTTTATTTTAGTAAATCATCGAGCTGCTTTTGAAATTAACACTGATTAGAAAAATATAAATAATTTTTAATAGTATATATTTTAAATTTACGCTATTTGGCATAAATAATAAATATATTATATTATACAGTTATGTTAAACAATATTTTTTTCTTTAAAACCGTATAATTTACAATTAAATTTTTATTAAATGCAACGTTCATAAGATTTTTTAACTATAATTATATTATCAATTTATGGATTTTTATCTGATTAAAATCAAAATAATATATTTGAATAAACAAGTCTCTAATTATGAAATTTAATATGATGATATATACATGATAGTACGAAAATGTCTGATGTTCGAGTTACGAGAGTAAAATATAAACACAAGCAGTAATAATGCAGCGCATTAGTGTAATGTACCTACGTCATACATTATAACATTAATAATTCATTGAATATTTCAATTTTTATGAAGTTAATTAGCGTATTCTCAGCTGCAGGTGCATAACATGGTGCCTTGCACCATTACACTATTAGGGTAGAGATAACGCCGAACAGCTGATCGACGTAATGCCCTCTGATTAACATGTAAACCTTAGCAAATTGACAAAAATTCTGAAATTTTTTTGAGAGGCAGATATTAGTGCCTAAAAGCCATATAACAAATTTCAAAACGATTTAACGAGCCGATTTTTTTTAATTAATTTTTTTAATTTTCAGCATAGGGCTTTCCCATGGAGAGCCAAACTAAAAAATTAATTTAAAAAAATCGGCTTGTTAAATGTTTTTGAAACTTTTGCTATGGCTTTTAGGCACTAATATCTGCCTCTCAAAAAAATTTCAGAATTTTTGTCAATTTGCTAAGGTTTATATGTTAATCAAAGGGGATTACGTCGAACAGCTGTTCGACGTTATCTCTACCTTAATCTCTATATTATATTAAAATTTGATCTCAATGAACTAAAAGGTGCTTGCAAGGCTGCTGATCAGATCAAACACTTACTTGTTAGTACCAACACGGCTAACTCCAACTCCCCAACTTTGACGATCTTACCCTACAATTTAGAGCCCTTAAGTTAGGCAACTTGCCGAGTACTAAAAAGAAACGGGTTGCATATGCAGCAGGGGAACTAGCATCGTGACGGGCATTTTGTAGAGAAAAAGTTTCCTGACCTCATTGCAACATGACCCAAGCAGGTATTTGTCCCTTTTTATAGTTTTTATTTATAATTTAGTAAATTTGAATAAACTGTTCACATTTCACTTACTATAATACCTACATGATTTTTTCATTCATAATTTAAAATTCATTGAAACAGCTAAAGCTGAACAGTATATATGTAGGACTTAATCAGGTTGTATAAGTTCCAAGGAATCTATTGATTTAAGTTCTTAACGAACTGCATATAGAGAGGAATTAATTGATAGTATTGATTGAATTTTTTAAATGCTGTGTTTCATTTAAAGCTTATCTAAAAATCAATAGTTGTAACAACAGGGTATTAAAAATAAAGTAAATGTTTCTTTTTTTGAAGGATCAGAAAATGTATTTATTTATAGAGAAGGCGTATATAGAGTGTCAAAACATTTTTCTTCAATATACATAATCAATACAAGATTTTACAATTAACTGATGGGGATCTTTTTTTAAATTTTTTATATTAATTTTCTCTTCAAAGGTGTTGTGGGTGCATCATATATGATTCTGCATATATAACAAGAAGGATCAATTGCGGGTAAATGTGACAGCCAGGAATCTGCAATGAGGGCACATAGTGATGAGCAGGGCGGTGCAGCCAGGTTATTGCTTACAATTAGGTCGCATTGTGGTCATGACAGCTCGTTTTAGTCACGAACTGCTCATTACAGCAAAGTTAATTAGGGCACGGTGAAGACTGATAACCACTACCAGTTGGAGAGGCGCGGTTAATACAGTGAATATTATTTTTGGGACTGACCATTGCAGCAAGGTAGGAGGAGGAGAAGGAATGTTTTATTGCAAAAAGGTCTCGCAGTGAGCTGAGCAGACACGCTGCTGGGAACAGTGCAAGCCTCTGTGCCACGACCCTCGCTGTTTTGTCCTGATAGAGCTCGCAAAACTGACGACTGCTTACAATGACCCCACTTCTGCGAGCAAGAACTTGCGAGGGGCGTGGTCACAGACGTGGCTTCCAGGGAGTTTACGTAAGAAGCAACGAGTACATGACCCTGAAATATATTCTGAGGAGCCTCTGAGGACATTGAAGAGAATTACACAAGGTAATAAGTACAAAAATGGAACCTCATTAGGCTTCAAGATTAAATTTCAAGTAATGAACATCGTTGGACACTCATACAATCAAACAATTACAATACATTTAATTATAATATTATGTTATTGTTTTGTTTTTTTCTTTTTCAAAAGTAATAAATTACTTTTTTCTGGTTTAACAATAATACACGCAAGCGTAAACATTAACTTAAATAATAAATAGTATATATAACAATTCATTTCATTTTTATTATTATTTGATGAAAATGGAATAAGTATAATAAATAACTCACTAAGCTTGCTATATTTAATAATAACAGTGTTGCAAAATATTCATTTGTATTTTTTTTATTATTATTGAAAATATCTTGCAACATGAAAGTTTTTTTTTTTATAATATGTAGATTAAGTTTTTTATGTTAGAAGATCATTATAGACTCATAAAAAGTTGTTAATAATAATGATAATTAATTATAACATTTCAACAACATACAAGATGCCCTTTTTATATTGATCATGATAATTATAAATTTTGTTATTACTACTGATACTCACAAAAAGTTTTAAAGATCAGTCATTTCTGATTTTTATTGCAGTTGATATAAAGAATTTCGTGTGTAGTGTCTTTTAAGTTCAAGTAAGTAGCAATAAAAAGCAGGAGATTGGCTCAAGTAGTAATCTAAGATAATGACGGTCGTAGATTCTGAGTACCACTCCAAGAGCTGACTGAGATTATCAAAATGTGTGTTTTGTGTTTATCAGTAGCATTACAGAGAAGTTTGTGCTGCTGCCACCAGAGGGCCGGTGCGGGGCAGACGAGCGCTACGTGTGAGGTGAGGCCCCGGGGAGGCGTCGAGGGCCAAACAGTTGAGGCCTTCGACGTGCCGACCGGCAGAGAAAAGCCAAGACGCGAGCGAGCGCCAGCTGACGACTGGCCAGTCAGCGGTGCCCGCGGGCGGGGCGGCTGGCCGGCAGCGGGGCTAACGTTGGGGCAGGGTTAGGGAACGACAGGGCTCACTGCCCCGCCGCACCCTCGTCGCCTGCCTTGCCGTCCTCAGGCTTGTCCTCCTTGCGCACCTTGTGGCCGCGGAATGACGCCTGAATCTTGGTGGCCGCCTTATGAAGGTCGGGGTCCGTCAGGTCAATGTCAAGCTCTTCTTCCTCCGCGCCCTGAAAAAAAAAAAGAAGAGGAACAAAATATAAGAGGGATGTCATATGTAAGAGAGCATAGGATAGTGAAATTTTTTACATACATTGTATTTTTTGTCCTATTTTGGCAATCGACATCACCAAAGTGCATAAAAAGTTGCATTTATTTATTTTTATTTATTTTCTTTATTCGAACTTTTTCGATTGTACAAGACAACATATACTTTATGCTCATAGAAGTTTGCATACATTGAAAACATGAGTTATGAGGATTGATGTATGTGGTTAGCATGGTCCGCATGCAATGGGAATTACGGATGATTGACAGCGTTGTGGTTGAGTTATGAATGTATTTATATAGGCAGAACTAAAAGCATCGATTACTGAATTCAATTTAGTGAATATGAATGTGTGTATATATAATATATATTTCTATTTGTATATTACTTCAATAATATTTTTATACGTTTCAAGTAGAATTTATTTTTTACTTAATCCTGATGGAAAAACTCTTAGATTAGGTACAAGTAAATTTGACCGAACAATAACAATATAATTTGTCCTGGTTTTATATTGATTTTTTTTCCTTTAGTAAAAGAGTTGGTATAAAAATCTCAAGATGCATTGAGAGCTGCTGGTCTCTGATAGTGATATTGCCGTTGTATTGTGCCAGTTAAGTGCATGCAATGGTGGTGCGCTCTCTCTTTCCCCTCTGCATGGAGCCGCTACTGCTGCTGCTGCGCCACAACGGAACCGGCAATCGATGAGATGCAGTAATGAACTCTCCCTACCTTCTTTACCGCTTTGTAAAGGTATGAGAGGTAGAGATGAAATAAGAAAAATAATCCCAATGTTATATGTATATAGTGAAAAGGGTTGGTTATACCTTTGAATGCTTGATATTCACTTTTGTCATTAGCAAATAATTACTGCAGTAAATGCAGTGTTTGAATATGATCATAAAGAAGTACCGTAATTAAAATAGTGTATTATGATATTTTAATCATGCTTGATAATCTTGATAGTTGTTGGGAAACAAAAAAGCACTAAAAATAATATATAATGAAAAATACAGATAATAAATAGTAAATATTGCAACGATATTATTTTGATACAGCCAATGTTCAATTGACTGAACAATTTATTTTTGCTCTGTGTATGTATCACATGTGTCAATAAAGTAATTTATTAAATATTTTTTATGGTATAAAAACTATGTATACATTGTATACCAACCATAAAAGAGGTCAAAGCAAAGAATTAATCTGCATTGTGAAAATTTCTTTAAAATATGATAATATTTAATACTAGATGAAAATTATTAAGTATGAAATGTTAAAGCTGTTGCGCTGTTGCTTATAATTAAAAATATTAAACACTATAAATTAATTAAAAGTATGAAATAATATTATAGATCCAGCCCTTTTTATTAAAATCTATAAAATAAGTTATGAAGAAAATGTTTTAATTAATTTTTGTGACAAAATCCCAAGTATTAAAAGTTAATTTTAATACATTTATATACCTTATATAAATGCAGGAGTAGAAGAAGTTTCAATATCAGAAAAGACTCTTAATAGTCTTTTGTTTGTTGAATTGAGCGTTAATTATTACTGTCTTAGTGAAAGCTACTTATAATTATAGTATTTATATATTATATTTTTGTTACTAAAATGTTGAAGTGTTACCTGCTTGTTACAAACTTTTGGTGTGAATAATTCTATTGGAGAAATTTTATAAGCTCTATCATTAGCAAATGCTCTTTATACTAATAGTTGGAAAATGAGAGTTAAGTCTGTGTGGGAAAATAGAACAGGAAGGTAAAGAGAGAGTGAGTATAAGAGCCAACGTATATTCTCAGACCAGCATTTATGCAGCAATTAGACACTCGTGCATCATCAAAGAAGATGCTTGTCATAACCATGTAAGATGTGGAAAGGTAGCCGGCTGCCTACTTTGAACACTCACTGTCAGTATATATATTTTTAAATTCTTTAAGAGACAGAATATAAAAGAGAACACAAATTCAACAATCTTGGTAAATTTTTATATTATATCATGACTGTATTTAAAATAAGAAACATCATTAACTAGTAAAAAGAAATTTTGACATTGATCCTGTGAAAAAGTGACAAACTTTCCAGCTTGCGGTTACGTGTTAGAATGGCCTCACCGCAATAACGCTAAAATCTTTCTCCTTTTATTAACTTGTAACATTTTATTAAAAAAAGTACTATATTTAAAAATGTGTTACTCTGACATTATACGACATGATTTTTCATATTTTAAAGCTTTAATTTTGGTAGCAAGAAAAATTATAATTTATTTATTACAAATCCTGCATGCCATTAAATATTAAATTAATATTTAATTTTCAGAATTGAGTTAGGACTGAAATTGTGTACTTCAGCTTGTGCCAGAAAAATATAAAATATATTCTTTTGAGTTGCAGTATTCAAATGAAGTGGGTTTTTTAATATACAGCATAACAAGATACCTTCAGGACTTGATGTTTTTATGCTTAAAAAATTGCCTAGCCTCGAGCAGACGTATTCTAGCTTGATATTGTGTGCCAAAAGTTGTACCGTAATGGAAATGAAGATGAAGTAGTATTTATAAGGAAAGGAAATGAAATATTTCATGCAGCAAATGGCTATGATGAAAATATGAAAACGTTGTGTGTATTTATTAATAATTTTTAGCAAGCATGTCCATATTTTTTTGAAGGGAAAATTTTGGATTAAGAGTATTGACATTGAAATTCATTTTGTTTCATAAATTTATTTTAAAATCAAAGTGAAGGAAAAATGGTTAAATGACAATTTCTGATGAAGAAACTATAAGGAAGCTTTCATGTCCACTGATGATAAACATACACCTCTTTTATTTTCCGGTAAGAGACATCTGACAAAATGTGTGTACCGATAATATGACGTCATACCTTGGCGTCTAACTTCTCGAGCTCCTTGCTGAGCTCATCGTCCGGCTTTCCCGTCTGCTTGCGCGCCATGTGGCCTCGGAAAGATGCTTGGATTCTGGTGGCCGCGTGGCAAAGCTCTGGAACAACACGTCAATCAAGTTAGTACACACTGCACGTATTTCCCATATGCGAACAAACATGTTGGCTACTGCTGTTGTTGATGGGATGGTTATATAATTTTTCACCCCCACCCCCAACCTTCAACATAATAATAATGATACAGTTGAACTTTGAATATATTATATTTTGCTCTGTAGTAATTTATCATTACTATTAAATAAAAATATGTATTTTTTTTAAAGTTGCACAGTTTGGAAGTGGACAAACGATGTAACAAATTTTAACTCGTACCACATATTATATTTTTTATCTCTCTGTAGAGATAATACAACGTATAAATTAAGTTTATAATGTCATTTTATCCCATTATAGTTCATTACTTTAATCGTGCAAGATATAAGATACTAGACAGTACATTACGGCTGCTGCTTTTAAGATATAATATTTGCTCTATTACGATTTTATTATATAATAGAGGAAACTTTATAAAGGTTTTATATAGTTACACAATATATATTATATGATTTGTAATTTATATACTTTATTTTACATAATATATCCATTGTCAGCTAGAATAAAGAGCGTGCTTCAATGTTATGTCTCATAGAGAAGTGTGTTCTTGTATGCATTTTCTTTATGGGGAAAATCGTATAAATTCTATAATACTATGTTTCAGCTATAATGTAAAAAAAAAGATAAAAAAAAGAAATACACCTACTAGTAACTAATTAAAAAAGGTGCAACACTCTTCCTTGTACGTTATTTAAGCGCAAATGTTTTTAAAAACGATTACATGAAGATAACTAAAAGAATTGTGGAAATTAAATTAAAAATTGTCGTTGAGATATGAAAACTCATGTTATATGACGTCACATTAAAGTGAATGTAAGACGAGAGATAGAGACGAGCTTCGATCTAGCATGTGGCCAAACTCGCGCGGAGGTTCAACCGGGCGCCTCCTTACTTCAATTATCTAACACGCTCATCAGCATAAGTACAAGAGGTTATCTCAAACTCGTGAAGCAATTTCGTAATTGTAATTACATTGCTCTACGTTTCTCTGCAAATCGACATGAGTTATACCAGAGAGCAGAGTTGAGTAATTGATGTAAAGCAAACAACCGCAAATTACAAGCTATAACCTTTTAAGTGTTCATTATTTGATTGATGAAGAAATTTTATAAAAATATTAAAATATCATGAAATTTTTTCCTCTGTGAGAAAATAAAATATTTTAGAAGATAATATGTGTGTATAAGATTTCATATTAAATAATTTTGACTCAAATTCTGTAAAACGAAACTTTAAGCTGAAATTCCCTAACTTACGTTAAAACTTTGTGTCATATCAAAATATTAATTAAATTTAACTGGGTTCTCATTACAGCACATTGCTTAATATAACAATACTGCAGCATATTGTGAATATTGTTTGTGTGTCTGGTATTGTCTGTCTGATATAGAAGCATATCATATTATATATATGCTTTATATCTGATCCAAGTAAGTTTGATACTACCAAAAGCTTAAATCTCACTTGAAATTGTTAAGTAACATGTATGAAATTCGAGTTCATCTATGGTTGTACCAAAGTATGGGATTTATGGGTTTAATTAAACGGGACGCGATGCTCTCTAAGCGACGACGTCAGCAGCTAGCTCACATTACTCGGTGATTACAGCAGCACTATCGTCAGCCACTCGAGTGAAAACACAAAGACCGGCTGCTGTACATAAACTGCTGATTAACCGCGCACACACTATAGTTTTGTAATTATTTTTATGTACAATTTCACTTTAAAAGTTTTATATTCTTTTAAATAATAAATTGTGTATATATTATATACTGTAGAAAAATATAATATTTAAATTCTTTCTCATTTTTTTAAAATTTATTCTAGATGCTATAACTTTATGAATAACTTAAGATTTGAAACTAATTAAAAAGAAAGAGGAAGTTTTAAAGTATTTGAAGCAATTTCTTTTGCTTGATGAAAAATTGTTGAAGGAAAAGAATTTTTCCTGTTATGGTTCTAGACGAGTTAGTATTGAAAATCAATGCGGCGGTACAAATTACAATGCCGTGATATAACAGCTATTATTATACTTTTGACAACAGTGGTAATGTATTTACAAACAGAGCTTTCTACTTAAATAAAGTCACCTTAAATCAATTTTTAATAATATTTAACATAAATGTTTTATTTATTTTGTGTTTGTTCTTTATTAATAAATATTTACACATAGATTTCAATTTGAAAGATAAATTGGCATAATCATTCACTTCATTAAAAAATTGTCATTTATTTTTACCTACTAGTTTTTGTAGTACTTATTTTTATACCATAACTATTTATGTCATTGTTCTAAAATATTTTTATAGTACTAGTCTATAAACATTAAAATAAATTACTAAATATTATTCTTGTATTCGATTTGGCAGGGATAGGATTTTATTTCTGATGAGTTTTTCTCATATTTTTAACTAAACATTTTTTTTTTACATATATAATAAGGCTTTCTACTGGGATATAAAATTTTATTTTATGAAGCATTACTTAAAAAAAAAATGACGAACTTTTATCATAATTTGTTTAAATTTAAAACATTAAATATTATAATTATTATTATTTAACACCTTTGATGTTTAAACACCCTTCATAATTTCATTATTTTTTAGAGTTATTTATCTCATGTTTATAATCTAATTTTCCAAGTTTCATATAATACAAAATTATAATGTATAAAATACCAAGTTTGAAATTTGTTTGACGGTTTTGTCTTGGGGTAGTTATATAGCAGTAAGCTCGAGTCAATGCTGCTTCTGTAAAGAGTCTTCTCTTCCAAGTGGCTGTCTGCCCACCTCAGGCAATGTTGTCGTCATTGTATGTGCCCTAATTAGCTGCATCCTCGTGACATCAAACGCAATTGAACGTGAAAGGCCATCCAGTGATTCCTAGCGTGCAGTAAAGGGTGTGTCTGCCATGGTTGCCATATTGCGGCGGAAACCAAAGATTGCGGGACCTCTCTCACGATATCCGTCCATTAGCTCAGATAAACCACCACGTGCATGGCTTGCCTTATCTAGACGATGTCAATTTGTGGTTGGACTTTACGTTTGCGAGAGTCAATAAAACCTCGGCCATAAATCTCATGTAAAAAAACTCAGTGTTATTAATGATAATTTATTTAACTATTGTTCAACATTAATGAGATATACGAATCTGTTGCTTGCTTTAATTATTCTTATAAAAAGCAGCAACAGTTTATTACCCGATAAGATATTATATGTTTTTTGTTTAAAATTTAACAATTTATGTGTTTATTAATGACAAAAAAGATTTATTAATTCAAATAATCACGCAAAGAAAATTTTATAATAAACTAGCTGTTAATGTGCTGATTAAATATATAATATCGTGTTTTTCACATAATCAGCTGTCTTTTTACAGTGGTAACAATGAAATGTAAAGTATTTTAATAGAAATTTTGTACTTTTAACATGCTGTGCTTTGTGTTTATTGAGTATGAGAAAGAATAAAAGAAAGTTATGCTAATGTCATTGTGAAGTCCCCTGCTGCTTATATAACCCGCTCGTCTCTTGTGCTCGAACAGTTGCATAGTTAGCAGGCGTAGTGTGAGCGTTCCCGAGACACTACGCAGCGACACGTCCCGACAATTAACGAAGCTCGCACGTGCTTCTGTACATAGTCGCACTCTATAAGCTCGGGTAATTTCCTTTGCACTACAATAGTATGTACGAAGAGATTTATAGAATAATCGATATATTTTATATTATTTCCACAACGTTTTTAGTAGTAATATTTAAATTTTCATAATAGGGTATAGAAAGAGAAAAGAACATTAAGTATTACTCGATTACACTTTAATATCATTTTAGATTTAGATTAGATATTCTCAATTTCAAATTTCAATGTTTAACAAAAGGAAATAAATGTGACTATATATAGGTATATAATATATAATACAATTTAAATAACATTATACAAGAAATTTTCAATCTTATGGGTGGGGATCAATGAAATATTGGCTAAATTGCTTATTTTATATTATATCATTCGGCTTTTGTTATACTTCTTCTGTAGAAAATCGTGTTTTAAAATTGATGTTCTTATTTTACCGCAACCTCAATAATAAAATAGATTTCAATGTGTTTGAGATAAAAAAAAAGAGTAACTGCGAGAGGTACGAGGAATCACCGACAGTGGCGACACGAGCAGGGTGGCAAATCTGCGCGACGAAGGTTCGCGTGCGGCCCAGATTGCAGCAGCTCATCGCCCCACGGCACGCGATCCAAACATCAGCTTATCACTGGTGTGTGACCGGACGTGACACGAACCGAGTCAACATCGGTCAGCTGACCAAGTGGGATAAACCAATATACATTAGGTTCTAATACAATCGACTTACTTTTTAATTTTCTTTCTTACAAGTTTAGAAGTGATTCAATAACTTTTTACTACAATGTATTAAAGTTTTATCTTCAATCATGAATTTAATTTTTTTTAATTGACTTTTTATTCCATTTAAAAAAAAATGAAAGTCATTAAAATTCTGTGGAGACTTTTGGTTAAACTACAATTTTGTGGTTGTAAAGTGTACGATAAGATATTTCCTAAGCTTTTTGTAATGAACATATTTTGATGATGCTATTATAATAAACAAACCAAGTATCGATTTGCTTTTTTCTCTCTTGATGTTCTTCATTTTTTTTTTATTATTTTCTGTTAGACACTGATTTATTATACTTTAACATCAGTATTTTATTCATATTATGTAAAAAAAATAGATGGAATTCTTTATAATAAAGAAGAAAAAAAGTGTATTGTGTAAAAAAATATTTATTTTTCCCCTTTTATAAAAACATATAAACATAGATTTGAATTTGAGCCAATAGTTGAAAAAAATCGTGTATAAGATGCAATATTTGCACATTTTAACAAGAACGACAATGCATTACGTACGTGGTAGTGAAATTGGATAGACCACATAACAGTTGGTGTGATTCCCGCACTGTTTGTGGTTGGAGTCACTTCATTTTTTATAGAAAAGGCAATTTTTGATAAAAAAAAAATAAGCTTAAACCTTAGTGGAAATTTATACAAAAAAATATCGAAAAGAAAATCCCATTTTCTTTTGCTTTTTATATCCAACGTATACCGTAAATGTAACACTCTTTTTACATTTTATTCTGCATTATACAGAAACCTATCAAGTGTGCAGAACACCTTTTTTGTGGGTCCATGCAATGTGTGAGGTGTCAAATTACTGTACATATATGAGAAAAAAAGCAAAGGTTAAGCAAATATTATTTTTCTACCTGCCTGAAAGTAAAGTTACGTTCATTTGTGATAATTAATAATGGAAGGAAGTAAATCATTTTTAGCAAAGCTGTAACAAAAAGTTTTACGCTTGAGCTTTTGCTGACAAGCATGATGCCTCGGTCAGTCGTCAGGTGTAGTGCTAGAGGGGGAGGAAGAGCAGATATAATCGATATCTGACTAGCCCACACCACTTCAGACAGCACAAATTACATCTGACGCCCGCAATATCCCCATCGTCTTTGTACACTCGGTTTCAAAAGTATGAGGAGACTTTGGAGCTGCTAAAAACTTGAAAAGCTTATTATCTTTTGGTGTCGTTGGAAGCTTAATTTCATCTTCTCTCTCTAGAGCAAAAGTTTTAATTTGTTTTACTTTAACAACTGTAGAAACAGCCGCGATCAATAGGCTGCGTGTCACGTTTGTGTGTTAATTATTTTTTTTTTTTTATTTAAAATAGAATCAATTTTTATAAAAATATAAAACTAGAGTATTCATGTTGCATGAATATAAATACATTATAAAATTTTATTTAATTAAATATTTTATAGCAAAACTTTTATAAGCTTTAATTTAATTTTAGGATTTATTTTATATTTTAATACTAATTTATTAACTTTTATATTAAGTAAAAGTAAAAGCCCCTTTTCTATCATATCCTTTGTTAAATTTGCAACGTAAACTTTTCAATACATTTTCTTGCAAAGTATTATATCTAAGCAAACAATAAAGTAGTTAGAATAAGATTTATTTCTCACTCTATTTATACTCAAATTAACTATGTTCAATTGAAAATAATCCTAATATAGTATCTTTACTGCTTAGTTAGCTATAAATTACAAGAGTGATCGTAGCTCACAAAATGGTGTTACAAAACACTAATATGTCACTTGCCTTGGAATTAGGTTACCCTCCTGAGGCCGCTGCTGACTTTGGCAAAGTTTATGGCCGGTGACGAATCTGCTACGCTAAATTGGTGCACGCAAGACATCTACCCTGATTAATTCTAGTCCCAACACAAAGTCCCTGCTAATCTGACTTGTGGCTTAACCACAAGCTCGCAGTTAAACCGCATGACTCATTTGTGTCAATGCAAACTTTGCTACACGTATAATATATTTAATTACAATTAAGGATTAAAAGTTTTAGGATTTTGATTGAATACATTCATCTTGTAAAAGAAATTATCTTGATTTTTTTTTTTTTTAATCTTGAGAATTCCTACTCTGATTAACAAGCCAAGAAATAGGCCAGGCCGGCCCACGTGACGTCACTGCAACGCAAATTGCATACTTTACAGGAACCTGCCGTGCCATAGTGTTGTGTTGCATCAGCATGCAGCGTGTAAGGGGAGAAAGTGTAGATTATATATTATATACGGCAATTATTACATTTATATCGTTCCCAGCATATCATCTGCTACTGGTAGTTTATAAAGAATACACAAACTACATTTTCGTGTACTTAAATAACCAGGCAACAAAGTCAATTTTTCTAATTTTTTTAATTTTTTTTTAATGGTTTTAAGCGTACGGTATGACAATTGTAGGGGAAGTAAGTAGGCAACCCAACAATCTCGTGGCACTGCCCTATTGCTAGTAACTTTAACAATCTAGTTTTTAACTTGTAGAAAGTAAAATTTTCACTCGAAATATCAATCAATCATGTAAGCTACGTAGATCTCGACAAAAAAAAAAAAAAGCAACCTGTCATTTTTCAACTCACGTGATGAATATGTTTCGCGTGCAGTTAAGCATAACGATTTTATATAGAGGGTGATAAAAAAACCCCAAAGATTAACAATATACCAAGCAATATATTATTCTGCGGTCAGGATGTATGCCACAGAATATAAAGCGTGATTGTTTGACCCAAGTAACAGTGTCAGAAATGTAACTACTTTTAACAACAGAATAATAACTTCTCATTGTTAAAGCCTAAAGTTGAAAAATGATGTATAATATAATATGTTTTTTTACAAATTACCTAGAGCAATTTCTCTAACATTTTTTTTTCTTCTTCTTTCCTTCATGATAAAACTTTATTTAATTTGCATAATTATATTATAATTATTTTAAATTTTACTTTAGAGGGTATTGTTAATAACCACTTTTTTCATAAAATGAATTTTTAATTTAAGCAATTAATTTTGTCATTCTTTTAAAATAATAGCAAAGAAGAAGTAATAAAAAAAAAAGAACAAAGATACAATTTTTGTTACACATAATTAGATTATGAAAAGAGAAGTACGGAAGTTTTTCAAAGTAATAAAGTCTTTCATTTAACCTACATTTAAAAAATTGACGAATTTCTATTTGAACTTCGCGTGGTACTGACAGGTGTATTAACTCATCACTAGTTTGACGGCAAAGTAATAATGCAGTAGCTTCCTCCATGAGCTCTAACCGCGCCTTACAGTTAATATAATCCGCTGCTGCCTGCTGTTGCAGCCGCGCTTTGTTTAGCCAAGCAGAACCCGCGGCGGTGCACACAGAGGAACAATACGCTACCAATGACGTCATAACTGACACAACCGTATGTGCAATTTATGCCATATTTAAACATAATATCAGTTTTGTACCTTTTTTTTCAAATATAAAGTCTGAAAAGTTAAGAAAGGAAGTATTGTAGTTGGTTCTAAATTATAAATTAAATGTATAATTTTTTAGTCTTCTACTTTGGTATTGTTTTAAATGAATAATAATATTAATTACATAAATTTAAAATTCATTTCATGAAAGAAATGTCAATTAAAATCAAAGTCTTCTACTCGCAATGGTTGTGACAATATACTTTGTTTACTAACAACGAGCAGAAGACTTTGATAAAAATTATATTCCACTTTTTTTAATTAATTTTATACTTTTGGTGCGTTTCCTAAAGCATTTAAGAAGATGCTTTATGGACTAATAATTTACATAATATTATTTATTTATTTATTTATTTATTTATTTATTTATTTATTTATTTATTTATTTATTTATTTATTTATTTATTTATTTATTTATTTATTTATTTATTTATTTATTTATTTATTTATTTATTTATTTATTTATTTATTTATTTCTCTTGTGGCTGTACATAATACAACATATAATTTGTATATGTTATATAATTTTATTGCAAACTTGTAAAATATCATATAGCTAAATGTCAGAAATAAAAATTAGCTTTTAAAATAAGTGATAAAGAAAAAGATACGAAAATGTCAAACTTATATAAAATTTCAACGTGAACACGTAATGTAGAAAATATAGATTAGTAAGATAAACGAAGGAAATTCTTTTTTAATTCAAAAGTATTAAAATACAAATGTTTATATCTTTTCTTAAAAGAAATTGTTTTCTTTATTTTTCTTTGTGTATTTCCGTTGATTCGTTTTTCTCTTTGCCTTCAATCTCCCAACCAAAGAAAAGAACCTTGAGAGTAAGTGGGGGAGAAATGGGAAATCCATCAGCTTCAAGTCGTCAATTAATTTCGACCAAGCTTTTTAATGGATGAATTGTATCACGTAGATAACAAGTTTAAATACTTGCTAAATATAATATATTATTATATAAAATAAAACCACGTCAAATTGAATGAAAGGTTTCATAAAAAAAAAAAAAACTAAAAATAAACGTAAGCTTGTAAAAAGAGAGAGAGAGAGAGAGAGAGAGAGAGAGAGAGAGAGAGAGAGAGAGAGAGAGAGAGAGAGAGAGAGAGAGAGAGAGAGAGAGAGAGAGAGAGAGAGAGAGAGAGAGAGAGAGAGAGAATTCATTTTAACGTACCTGCGATTTGAACATATAATGGAATTATAACTCGCTCAAAATGTACAGTTCGCCGTTGGCAGGAGAGCACCAATGACGTCACAAACTTGAATACAAAGAACGCTTTTCGAAACCATTCGCTTTGAAGCAACTTTGTCACCAAACCCATTGTCTCGTGTACACAACAAAGTAAGTGAATTCTTTGTAAACATAAATATTATTACATTTCAATATCGGTATTGAAGAGGGTGATAAAAAATATTATTCAAACAGAAACATTATTATTATTATTATTATTATTATTATTATTTTTAAACATTGAACATACATGTGGAGAGGAAAGTATTGCTAGCAAAAAGCATTTGAGATGATTACGTAAGAGATTGTTGAGTGACAATGCAACTCTAACAGCCAATTGTATCACGCACAAACAGGGGAGAAGAATGTCTACCAAGGGTGCACGGCGTGGCGCCCTTTGTGCTGACATTTGAAGCAAAGGGCGCTAGGATTAAATCTCGAGAGTGCCTCTTCTTTGTGGCCCAGAACAATGGTAGCAGCTAGTAGTGGCAGCAAGATTGCACCTCAGATTGCCACGTATATACTGACTTGAGATTGATTGAATTAATTAACAATATCAATCAATCAAAAACATTTATTTATTTATTATCAGGACGATTCATTACAAACACTTAGTACTTTTTTTAAATCGCCACTTTTTTTTTATCAAAGTGGTCTGTTTATTATTAACTATTTTTTTTTTTTACTGTAGAACTAATATGCTCACAACGATTCTACTCTCACTCAGTTGTGTGTAAAAATATAGCCGAGTTTTGTAGCTATTTAATCTGAAATTCCACACAGATTTATCCAACAAAATGACCTTTTAAATTATAAAATAGCATTCCAGTTAAATTCTAAATATCAACTAAAGTATAAATAGAAATTAACATATATTAAGTTTTAAAAAAGAAAATAATGTTTATTAGAGCTAAACTTTGGTTGTCGAGAAAAATAAAAAGTTATGGTGCGAGAAAAAGTTATATCTGCAAGGTGTGCACGTGAATCAATGCTTGAGTGACCTTGACGTCACGTCTGGTCTCAAGTTAATGTCATCAAGAACGCGATCTTAAACTTTATTGAAATGGACTTCCATGAAAATGCTTACAATTCACTCTCTGTAGACACGCGAAAAAGGTCAATGCCTTTCTATATTATATTCAACTTCTAGATTTTTATCATGTATTACTTTCTTCTTCTTAAAACAAGATGGTGGAGGTTAGTGCATAAATTATTACAAGTTACAGAAACCATGTTTGCTTTCATCTCTCGTAAAGCGAGTGGTCAGTGCAGATCATGCAACTGAACAAAGCTGTAAACCACAGCATACATAATCTCTTTATACCTACTATAATATATATTATAATATAGCCTCTGTGTTTTTGTACACCATTATAAATGAATAACTTATGATTCAGAACAATGCGAAATATACATAACCAAACATCACTTTGTTTTTTAAACAACGTTAAAAAAAAACTTGGACTAATTAATTTACAAGATAATTTTTTTATGATAAATTGACAGTATTAAAATTAATGTAAAATTAACAAAACTTGTTGCTATATTAGCTTTGTATGTTATGAATTTTGTACTGCATATATGTAGAGAGATAATTTTGATTATTTTGATTTGCTGTAATACAAGTTAATTTGACGTCATCGTCGTATTATACATGCATGAGGCACACAATTAAATATTTAATTAGTCTAGTCTGTGTTAAATAATACTCACAAACCCATGCATTGTATAATTTGTATACACATGCTTGTAATTATATACACTAATAGAGTTTATGTATGAAAGATTTGGTGAATTTAAGAGAAAAATATTTAAAAACTTTTCCTATTCTTTATTCTTTTAGTTTCAATTTAACAAATTTAAAACTATATCGTGCTGCGGGGGATGAAGAATGGAAAATCGACATTTGTCGTTCAATAACAGAGTCATAAAAGATATTTAAGTTGGATTTTTTTGTACGAATTTTCCAGTCCATTATTTTTAATAAGTTTTAATATGCATCACAAAGCATGATATTTTCTTTACTAAAAGGATAAAAATTAAGGAATTAAATGCGAAAAACAATACATACATTATTTTTTTTTAAATAGTTCCCAAACTCGTAAAAAATAAAAATATGAAAAAAAAAAAAATCAAAGTAGCATAACTTTTTCTGTTCTATTAATATTGTTTTTTTAGTCTATTATTTGTTCTCATTGTAAATATTGTATAATACACCAAGAATTCCTGTCTACTATAATATTTATTTATGTTTACTGAAGCTATGTAAGCATTAATTAATTTGCAATTTAGAGAAAATTCAAAGGCATACCTTGATTGTTTAAATTCCAATATTGTTGACGTCATAATCTGAAACTATGCTAAGAATTTCATGTATTACGACAGATTTGTTCAGCTTATCAGATTATGCAAAATTCTAAGAATTTATTCATGAATATTCAAACAAATTACATGACTGCCAGGTTGCATTTTTTTCACCTTACAATATTGTTCTGTTAAGCTTATCAAGCAAAAATTTTAATGATTAGTCATGCATACAATTCTCCAACAAGCCGACAACTTGCCAAACCTACTCTTTACTCTGAGGTACTAAATAATTTAGTGCAATAACTGTATATAGCAGCATTAATAATTTTAAAAACAAGAGAGATAAATTTTTATCGCTCCTTTGAAGTTTTTACGTTGCCATGACGATTCATAATGATATATTCTTTTTGTATATAATATATTAATATTTAAATTTTGTTTTAAAACTAAAATTTGGTTAAACTTTTGATCTGCGTTATAAATGGAGATTAGCTCTTGATATGGAAATGTGTGTAAAAGAAGTTTGTTATTATGTTTGGCTGCACCACATGCAGCAGTCAGTAGCAGCAAAATAGAGGGTTTTGAGAGTGCCGAGGGCGAAGGCGGCACAGTGTGCGCATACATACAGCAGCTCGTGCAGTGGCAAGCCAGGGCCCACTGCTCTGCTACTGCTGGTTGTATACGCAGCAGGCACACGACGATACCGTTGAGAAGCCCCCGGTCGATATGCAAGCTCCCTGGCAGCACCACGCGGCGCCACAACCACCACTGCTCTTTAACTCGCTAGGCCCACGCCGCATCACAGAGACACTTCCAGCAGCAACTCAATGATGTCACTGCAATGCGTGTGTCAATGCGTTTGTTCAACATACATACATACAGTCCATACACGTTTTATAATCAATGAAAAGACGTGGACGATGGTGCGTGCGTGAGAGAGAGTAAACGGTGTGGCTCGCGCCGCTCAGACCGTGTGCTTGCTTACTGCACGCGAAAAGTATAACGACAAGAGCAACAACTCCCTGGATGGTAATTCACGTGAGGTGGACTCAAATAAGACAAATTTGTTGCTCTTATTAATGAAGTTTTCTAGTTTAGTTTATCATGTTCAAACTATATCTTATTTAATTATCAGTTGTATTTCAAATATAAAGGTCAATGATGATAAGTTTAAAAGAGTTAAAAAAATGCTTGTAAACAAAAAGAGAAAAATATGAAAGTTGAAAATTTATTCCTAACTTTGTTTTAAGCCAACGTTTGATATATTGATGGTGAGTGTAATAAATCTTACAGAGGGATTCATTGTGACAAGCATAGCAGTGATATTTGTAATGCTGACCGGCGATGCATTTATGTTTGAAAATAAATGTTACTTTAGCTTGTTCAGCATTAATTATTGATAAATCGATAAAAGTAGAGAGAGATTAATTCAAGCGGAATGGCTTATTTTAGGTAACTCCGTTCGATTGATTGACATTATCATCTGTTATTATTTGTTTTACCAGATTCAATATATACTAATTAATTAGTTACAAATATTATATATATAAAAGCATACCAACTGTTAAGTGCATCAATCAGCTAGCTGTTTATTTAAGGAACTTTGGCATGAAGGCCTTGGGTGCATTTGCTTTTCCTCCTTCGTTCGACGTTCAGCCAATCAAGTTCGTCCCCTGTGAGAATGTGTCTCTGCTTGTGAATTATTTAACGTCATCTACACGACAAAAGATCAACTCTGCTCCCAAAGTTTCAAGTCCCTATAGCTTGGCTTACGTTGATCGACGCAGATTCCTTTGAGCAGCACCAGCTATACATGTATAGTCATGCACTTAAACAGCGTGGAGGTTTTCTTTGGCTTCATGCAGCTTCCATAATTTTCAAACTTGACGAGCGAAACGAATAGAAACGATGCAGTGGGTGGTCAACTATCATAAAAAAAGCAGTTCTGTTACACTGAGGTTTTGCCTGTTTGGAAAAAAAAAAAAAAAAAAAAACTAGAAAAAAAATTACTTTTAAAGTATTATTTAATTGCCACCTCATTTTTTTTTTTTTTTTTTTTTTAAATATAACAAAATTTATTAATAATACTTTATGAAAACTGTCCTTTCTGTTAGCAGAACTACGTTGTTCCGGTTATAGTTCAATATGTTAAATCGACATGAAGCAAAAAAATCCTAAAAGAGGATAAGAAGGCTTATTGAACTCTATATTATGTATATACAAAAACGAAATCCAATTAGCAGAAGCCAAAGTATATGAACGTTGTCAAAGAAGTCAACGATTCTGTGTGCGCGTTTTCTTTGTTAAGTTTTTTTTCACCTTTTTGTTGTTGTATTTTACATATGATCACAAATAAAAACTCTAAAAAAGAAAACTGAATGTGATGAATCTATTTTCCAAACGAAGTTAGCAATGTGCGTGCTTACACAAAAAGTCAGATTGGGTACATAAAATAAAAAATCCCTGATTTATTAATGGTTTCTTATAATGCATTGTTGTTATTTTTTTTTATCTCTTTCAAAATTCTTATACGTGTAGTAAAGATGTAGTTTTGAGATATTTCTCTTTTGTATTATTGACACTAGATGTAAATTTTGATATTTTACGTTAAAGGTGAATATTTTAATTAAATTCTTCAATTTAGGTTATATTTAATGGTGTGAGTTAGGTATAATTTGGAACCTTGTCACTTTCTATACTATGTTCGTAATTGAGAAGAACATTGTACGGATTAGTGGTGGAAGGTACAGCTTATCCCGTTGAAACATAGAGTAAAATTGTGACATCTGCCATATATACATTAGTTTACATGATGAGTCCATATTTGAACGGGATAAGCTGTACATGTCCCCGCGGCAAGCATGTTGGCCGTGCGCCATGCTTGACATTTTTCCGCAGTCCACCCCATCTCATAACCATCGCTCCTCTTTCTCCTCCCCCTCAATATAACGACGACAACCACCCCACAGTAGCGCTGCAGTGACCGGCGACATACACGCAAAAAAAAAAAAAAAAAGCTCGAAATGTATACATATATATATATATTTTTTTTTAAAAAAAAAGCTTGTAAAAATATTCGTAATTTATATAAATGTATTTTTATTTCTCCATTCTTCCACTCTATTTTAGAGTATTTTTTCTTAAAGTTTTAAAATTTACGAGCGCGCAATGAGCTTCTGTTTAATATAAAATATTCTTTGTTATAAAATATATGGGTTATAATAAAGAATCGCAATTTTACCAGCGCAATATTTATGTTTCATTAACTTCTTACCAGCTGCATTACTAAAATATTTAACGCTCAATATTCCTCTCTTTAGATATAATATATAATGCTGATACTAAAAAAATAAAATAAAAATCGTGTGTCACGATGTGATAAACTTAATTATTGAAATTTAATTATCATTATTTAAGATGAATTAAAACTTTTCTGCAATATGTATTCATTCTTCATTTATAACACTGACTTTTTTTTATTTTCCTGTTTTAAATCAATCTCAATTATAGTGACGTTTTTAATACTGAATTGCCAATTGAACTAGTTTTATTTTTTTCAAAACTTTTTCATTTTAGAGAGCTTGAGATCACGCAATGAAAAGGGCGTTTCTGATTTTTTTTAAAGAACTAATATATACTGAAAGGAAATTTCTTACGGAAGTTTGTTTCTGCGGCAGAAAGACGTTTCTTGCACGCAAATGTGATCGTAGTATAGTCGACTTGAAGATAACGTTGCTGCTTCCATTGTTTTACGTGGGAAATCGTGCAGTCGGCAACTTCTTGGTGATCGGAATTCGCTTCAGAGGAGCTTCCTTATCCTTCCTCGACCGGTGCTATCGATTTGGTTTGAGATGAGAGCAGCCCGTGTCAGGCATGCAACCTTCCAGCGTTATGGTAACGGTAGCGTCATGCATGTGAGCAGGCCCTAGGGCCCCCCGCCTACATTAACATTTCACACGTGCCCTCACAGAGTAACTGGCAAACAAAACTGCCTGTATGGTGGTGATGTTGCTTCAACGAATTGTATTTTACATCAAAGTGACGTCCATTTGTTGTAGTTTATAATCAATATTTTCATACAAAAAAACTCAATCATCCAATTTCCTAAAGTGCTATGTTCCTTTTAACTGTATTTTACTTTAAACTTTCAATCAAAACCCTTTTTTTTTTATTATTTCAAACACCCTTATAAAATCGATACGGGTAGGAACAAATATATAGTTATTTAATTTAACAGTTTAATTAAACGAGTATATTAACAATAGAAAGAGAGGTCAAGGCACCGACAAAGAATCAAAGGTGACAAAAATCATTACTGAAATGTTTTATTTATATTATTAAATAACAACAACAAAAAATAATGATCAGTCGACAAGAATTACTATAAGAAAGGACAATATAGTCATTCCATCAAAGGCAGTATAACAAGCAATATATTAGATTGTTAAGCCTTCTCCTATCTTTCTATTACGGTCGACTTACTGTCAAGCTCATTCGACAGCAAGTCTATATACGACTGAATATTTTACGTCCGGACGATGCTGTTATATTTATATACGACGTGGTCTTATATGACCCTTTCCGTCATCTTGAATTATTGAAAGGCTGAGTCGTCTTTGATTCCTCTTTTGCTCGTCATAAGATCCGGAGAGGCCTGGCTGGTCCACGGAGAACCATGCTCTCAACACCACCGAGTGCTTTCTCAACGAGCGGAGTCAGCAAGTGCTTGCAGGCCGACCCTCCATAAACATAGAGACGTTTTGAACAGGGATGTTACTGGAATCGCTTTATACCATCTACTGATTAACTTTAAATTTCTATCAAAATTATTTGATTATATAATAATAGATTTAAGATAAAATTAATTTATGATTTAATTGCTTTGATATTATTATGTATTAAAGTTATAGGAAGTCACTACATCTTGATAACATGATGAGAAGACATTTAACGAGGGGAAAAAAAAAAACGCTGCTAAGTATGAGTTAATTTGCTTACATTGTGAAAACATACTGAGTCCATGCAGAAAAAAAATAGATAGAGAGAGATAAGTAGAATTTACACAAATCTACCACTAAATAAATTTACATGAAAATGGCGAGCTTATAGCATGCAAGAAAAGTTAACTATTTTGGATGTTCCGTAAATTGCAGTATACTATACGCTTGTGTAAAAAAAATTCAAGAAATATTGATATACTTTCAGAGCTCTATTACATAGATTTGCCTTGCATACCAGTAAGATATTTTTTAAAGATTGAATATTAAACTGCAGTTAAGCTAAACGTAAATGAAGCGCAATATGAACACGTAGTCTTTATATATACTTTATTTTTTAACGATAAAAAATTGTTGTAATAAATTCAACATTATTTTCAAAGCATACATCCTTACATAAATTGTATTCCGGTTTCCATAACTTTACTCCACTACATTTTTTTTTTTTTTTTTTTTTTGTACGGATGGTCCTTTAAGTTTACTCTGGAAATGGCTGTAGCCTGCAGCAACCGTCAGATCCCGTCGTCTCTACAACTGAATATTCTGATGTACGGTCAATAACTCTTATATAATAAAAGTTCCTTTTCATAACATATTTTATATACTTACTTGACATGATTTCTTTTTAGTGCAAACTTAATTAATGTTAACAAGGTTTTTGTTTTATATTGCGTGTATACATTTTTCTATAAAAAGAACTTAGAGATATATCATATTGTAAGAGAGAACAAAGGTCGACGTAGAACCAGGTGGTAACTGATAACAGTTAATTCTCCGCGCCTACAGCCTTCTCATTACTTCCCTCCTTATCTAAACATGCCGACGAGTTAGAAGGAATAACGATCTTCCCCTGCACCAACGCTAGAACGAATCTCGTCACGTATACCTCGTAATTCCGAATATCTCATACTCTTTAATTTAATTTACAGTGTGAAATATAAAGGGAAAAACAAGTTTGTTTTATGTTTTATAGTACCTCTTTTGTGTATGGGAAAACTGACGTGTGGATGTAAAACTTTTTAACACTGTGGTTTTGTGGTTAAAGTTGTTGATGATATAATATAAATATATGTTTTCTATTATAGAAATTTTTTTCTAAGTAAACTAAAAATTTTAATGTTACGAAAGGTAGCAATATAAAGAAATATATATTTATAATTTTTGTAGAATGTCAATACAAATATGCAATTAAGTTTTATACTGTTAATTATAACATCCCCACTTTCCTATAAAAACCTATAAAAAATATCACCTGAAAAAGACTAATTATTTTCTTTTTTATGTGTCTTTTCTTGAATTTTACTTCAAGTGTAACTTTTTTATGGCATTTTTTTTTATTTTATATTTTTTTATTACCGCTCGTTATTCTGAAAGAGGGGTGAATTTTATTTTTCAAGCCTGGCTAATTCAATATCCGATATGTTTCATAATTGAATTTTCTTGCTGATTATTGACATAATTTACTAATACTGGTGCGCAGCTTTCGATTTAACGAAAATTGATATTTACGGCAAATATAAGCTTATTTCAACCGACATACAAATAAATGTATATAAGCGATATAGCTGCTTAATTTGATTTATATATTCCAAGTAGATGATTAAAATAAGTTGAAATATCTCTTCTAGAAACACAATGAGAGCAAGGAAATTGTAATAATTGGAACGTCAATTTTGCTGTAAACTGTAGCCGACGTCGCGCAACGTTCCGGTGTGTTTAAAGTGCGTTAAAAGTCCCATTATTTCTCACAATACGTAACGAGTGGAATGGCTGGCATTACTGAAAATAGTTTAACAAGGCTAGCAATCAAGGAAATAGTAGAATAAGTGTTGCTTTTCATTCACTTTTTTTTAAACTTCGTGTTCCTCCACGTGTATAATATTTTTTGTTTAATTTTTAATTTAAAAAGTATTGACAAAAGTAAACTGTAATGCAACATCCAAAATGAGGATGATATTTAGTTAAAGCCTTGTTTTATATTTCTTCAGCAGGTGTGGTGGCATTGACGACCGTCGTCTCACCTGGATCGTCGGGGTTGAACTCTTGCGCGAGGTCTGCTTCTGTATCTGCTACTGCTGCTGCTGGTGCTACTACTGCTGGTGGTGCTGCTGGAACGACTGTGTCGGGCTGCGGCTGGGGCGCTTGTGGTGCTGCCGGCTTGTCGGCCGTTGCTTCAGCCTCGCCGCCACCGGGCTCACCATCGCGCATGACACGTTCCCGGCGCGCGCGGTGCCCCCGGAACACGGCCTGGATCTTGGTCGCTGCGCCCGCAACCTCTGGATCGGCCAAGTCGATGTCTGCAACAAGAAAACGCACTCAATGGAGGTTGTTGTGGCACGTCCGTCCAAACCATTATGGTCAACAACTTTAAAACAATAAAAAGTTAAAGAATACTCCATTTTTTTATATTGTGATTGAAACAGATTTTTAACTGTGGGAAAAAAATAAAATTAGTTAATACCAATTTAAAAAGAACGTGTCATCAACTCATTTGTATATAAAGTTTAAATAATTTACAAATATATAGTAAGTATTTGAAACACTTTTATATATTTCATATAAATGTTTTAGTTAAACATAAAATAATACGGAAGCATACATGACCAAAATGTGTCAATTGCCCCAAAATACCAAACAACCATCCATAAAATAATTCTAAATTCTTAAATTGCTCATAAATGAATATATTTATATTCTATTTTTATGCTTTTTATACGTTACAAATTTAAATCATTCATATTGCTCAAAGTGGATAATTATACAGTGAAATATTCACCATCTTCAAGCACATAAAATAGGATGTCCAACCTTATTATTGCAACGTATTATTATAAAATTTAGAACCTATAATTTTGAAATAAAGAATACATAATATCAACTTATTATTGTCTTATTGACATGCACGGAAGCCAAATAATGACCGTGAAACGTTCTTCAAGCATTTTACTGGATATGGTTTCTTTCTAACAGCATATTATTATACAAATGCATTGTACAAGTTCAACCAATATACGCTATAACTTTAATGTTTTGTTATTATTATTTTTCTTACAAACAAACAACAAGAACGATTTACCTTGTACGGATTGATATGTCATCTGTACTAACTGGCTCTCACAATCAGTGGAGGTCAACCTCCGTATGCCCTCACTGCCTCGAGGCTGGAGTTAACACGCGGAAATGAAGATGGAGGGTTATTTGTCCCCTGGGCACGCGTTAATTCCCTGAGACGCCTCGACGTCACATTAGAGTGCGACTTGGGGTCCTCCCGAGTTACATCCACCGCCTTACTTCCAAGACACACACCATGGCTTTCTCAGCTTTCTGCTCATCAAAATTGTACAAACCTATCTCTTGAATTGGTCGTATATGTTTGGTTATACTTTTTTTATATGATAACTGAAACATTAATATAGGTCATCTTACTATATTATTTGTAACATTTTTTTCTTTGGTGAATATTGACGCTCTCAAATGGAGTATCGACACTATCGACTTCAATTTTTTTTATTACAGAAATGAATAAAACGTGCAAAGTTATGCTACCCTGATTTTTTTCAGATTTTTTAGAGACCGGGAACTAGTTTTTTAAAAAATATTGAAATTCCTTTTTGTGACGTTATATACGAGGCGGCAAGTCCTATCTTTTTCTTAAGGAGCGGCGCCTCATGACGTCACAAAAATAACTTTCAATAATTTTTTAGAAATAGTTCCAGGGCTCTAAAAAATCTGAAAAAAATCATGGTAGCATAACTTCGCACCCTCTATTAATTTTTGCAATAAAAAAAATTGAGGTCGATACTCCATTAGAGCATACATGCATAGTAAAAATTAATTATTGTAACAAAGCATAATACGAGAATATTAAAGTTGTGTATCGAATTTGTTCATTCCCTAAGTGGCAATTGTATACAGAATACGTTTGTTTTAAAATAGTTATGGCATGCTATGAAGTCCCAGTAGATATAACAACAAAATATAATTATACATTCATATACGTTGCAAACATTTTACATGAGTTTGTTAATGGCTCTATTTTACTGGCAAAATTTCTTTTTCATGTATAATATTTATATGTATAACTTATATAAAATAAAAGAGCTACTTTTTAAATATTTTTAAAACATAAACTATATAAATATATAATATGATTATATGGTACAGTAGAGTATACGTGTGACAAACGTAGGCAAATGTTTGCTGACTTCTTCTTGCGATTGCCTCGTGTGTTGTAGGTAAATCTGGTGCCATAAATCTCACGGCTCGCGTCCTCCAATATCTCGCCAGGGAGGAGCTGCTGCTGGCACCTTGACACACCGCTGCTCATAAATTGCCGCTGCCTCCACCATACACTGGTGGTACAATCTGCGAGGAGACACATGCATCTTGCCAAGCGGCGGTCCGTGGAGGAGCTAGCAAAAAGGAGCTAGGCTAGGAAGGCGTTGAGCTGCACGCGAGCTATACAGATTGAAAGTCATGCAGCTTGGCAGCCACAGCACGAGGGGCTTCGCTCACAGCCGCGCGGGAATTGATCTTATTATTGACATACGCACAACCACGTATATAATATATATATGCCAGCAACCAACTAGCAACCAAAGTTGCTAGCTCAGCTCAATGTATTCTCATATATAATATATACTTATAAAAACATGATTTGAAATTCAAAAGATATATACTATATACATAATATATATATGGTATCAATTTTATTATTCAAACATGAAATATCAATACATTCAAATTTTGATTTCATATCCACATCTTTTTTGTTTGTATATTTTGATTTAAAAAATATATTTTATTTTTGTAATAAAATAAACTGATAAAAATAAAACAATTTTAAGAAAGAAAATTATTCAGATAGAATGCTTGATAATTTTATACACGTACCAAGTTGTTTTTTCATTTTTTTTATATGATTTATCTTATTCACCCTTAAAGAGCAAAAGAGCATTGTATTAACGGAGAAAGAGTGAGATTAAGAGATAGAGAGAGAGAGAGAGAGAGAGAGAGAGAGAGAGAGAGAGAGAGAGAGAGAGAGAGAGAGAGAGAGAGAGAGAGAGAGAGAGAGAGAGAGAGAGAGAGAGAAACAAAGAAAGTAATTTTGACAAGATTCGTGTTATTTATTTTTAATCAAAAAATTTCATTTCCTTTTCTCTTTTTTCCCCCCTTCATTTTAGGACAAAAGGAAGAGTTAAATATTTCTATCTTTGCAAATGAATGTGCCCGCCAGATAGCTTGCGATAAGCGTTATGGTGCACATAAAGTGGTGTTGAGCTATACAATGTAATCGTCGCAAGGCTTATTTTCGTATGTCACAATGTGCAATTAAAGACCTCGTGTAGTCAGGACGCTCCTCGGCTTATCTTGACCTGGCAGTTCACCTAAGCTGTGTGTGGTGACCCTCTCAACGTTAGCCGAAGTAAGCAAGATTGATATCAACATGATCGAGCTAGATTTGCACTCTCATCGCTACACGGAATAATTAGTTCACTTTTCTTGCGCCAAGGTATTTATTTTTATAAGACTTGCAGGAAGGTATTTGTATTTGCACTATTTGCTATAGTGAATAACATTGCCTGTATCTAAACCACCTTATCATGAATTATATTTATATTCTATGAAGCCACAGGAAAATGATGATGTAGGTTGGTTTTAAAAATGAAGTTTAAAGCTTTGAAGTTTTATATTCTGATAACATGTTAAAAAAAACACACTTTATTTTCATGTTGTGACATTTATCTTGATTGTACTGTATATAAGGATATTATTTATAGATTAAAACAAAGAATTTTTCATGCACTCAAGATTAAATCAAATCGTTTTTATTTTTTTTTCAGTGTATTTGGTTAAAGCTACGGGTAAAAAAAAAATATGTAGTACAATCTTGTTTGTAACATAGCAGTTTGGTTGCTACCTCCTTTATTATCATACTACAGCTGCAAACATTTCTCTCAGCATGCAGCCAGCTATGAATAAGAATGAGGTCGAGTACTTAGGCGATATTGCATATTAAGACACAACCAAAGTTCAAGGTGATTTTACATGAAGCGAATACGTTGAACAATATAGCGACAACGTTTTGTCTTGAAATTACAAATTACGTCACATCATTAGCAGCAATCAATCATGGTTAAAATTTTACGGAGAAATTATTAATATGTCTTTGTTGTGTAAAACATTAATTTTAAATTTCATCAACTTAAGTTATTTAACAACAGAAAAGATTAATTTGCCAAGTTGTAAATTATTATAAACTATATATAGTTTATTTGTATTATAGTCTAAAAATTAAATTAATCAAATTAATGTTATTTATTATTACATATTTTTTTAAAGCTTTGATTGATGTTAAAATAACATAAGTATTAACGTCTCCCACTCTAAAATAACTATTTTAAAACGTGAAAATAATATTAATTTGTACAAACAAAAAGTTAGGATGAGAAATTATATAAAAAGAACTACAATTCCTTCTGAAATTTTTGCAGTCAAGTTATAAGACAACTGTAATATAAAAATTTACATGTAACTGCTTCTTAGTTAGAATGAGATCTCCTCGTTGTCAGCTTCACTCTTTTGCTGTCTGCACAGTACCAGCATCAGTACCAGCACATAGCAGCCGCCACCACAATTCTCTCTCCAGAACAAACATAGCGTTGTGGCACTTCGCGACGAGCCTCTTAATAGCCTCCTTTCATCACAGCAAAATTCATACACAACCGGCATATTTATTTGTAGAGTGTTTATGCGTATTTAGAGCATCATAAGCAATCATCTTTATTTTCACACAGAACAGGGTTGGTGCTGATGCAATCCCGAGGGACCACAGTAGGGTTCCCGGGTAAAGGCTTGTATAGCTAGGAGAGGTCGGGCGTGCTAAACGAGTATATAGTACGAGACTTAGTTCGCCCGCGGGAACAGCCAGCTAGGCTATAACTTTCATGGCTGCAATCAAGAACGTTCTGCCGCTGAAATGGTGCAGAAAAGGAGAACATTTTAAGCTTGAATGCTTCCTTTATATAAGGAGGGGGGTAATGCCATGTAGAATGAAAACACATGAAATATTGCACCAAAATCATCTTATTTCCAAAAACATAGCTTTTATTGTCTTGAATTAATGTTAAAATTAGTATTTAGTAAACATACAGACTTGTTTATATTATAATTTATAATGATATTTAATACTCATACTAAATTTATATGAAAATTAAACTTGGTATAAATGAAAATTCCCTCCTCGTTTGAAGTAGCAATATTAACAATGAATACATGTTTGAAAAAAAAAAAAAATCTTTAGTTATCTTCATGGATATATGAAATTTCAGTACGAATCATGGTCATAGCTGCATGTGCTGTGTCTGCCAAGCAACGTGTAAATAACGTTCGCTTGGCAGAACGTAGCAATTACTCGCACAAGCTGCAGGCTACAGTGTTGGTGCCGACTGAATGTATAAATATACCCTCTCATATCAGTTATAACGTTATACAAATGCCTGCAGCAGCTGGAGAAACATGGATCTGTTGTGACGAGATATTTTTGCACTTTTCATTATAATTAATTATTTTTTTGAAAATTGTAAAATCTGTATTTTTTTTCCAATAATTTTATAATGAGACCACCAGATGATGCAAAAATAAAAGGCAAATTTTCAAATTTAATTTGCAATTAAGGTTACTTTGAAATTATAAAAATAACAAAACAGGTGTTATCATTAAAAATTTAAAAGATTAAAAAATTATCAAAACGAAATATTTTTATTTTGTACACAGAAGTGTTTCATTATACTTAATTTTGAAAATAACCAAAACTGTCTTGTTTTGCACTGGGTTACACATTATATAGTTGTAATACATAATCGTAAATTTTGCAAGGATGCTAAAAGTTATTGCTACGCGCACTTTTTAATAATGTTTGTATAATATTGTAGAAAGGTCTGACATGTTACAAATTGACCAGTTCACTTGAAGCCTTTCAGGAACAGCTCGTACATAATTTTCCGCACATCTGTCACAATGATGAACTATCTCAATATATGTGATACGTTAATGCCAAGTTTTCAACTAATGTCTCAATTTATCAAACTGTGTTCCTTTATTTTACAACGCCATCGCATGCACGCGTGTTTTCCATATTTTTTTAAGCCATTGTGATTAAAATGTTAAATTTATCCCATTATGCAGTCTCTATATATAAAACGATAAATGATAAAACAAAAATGACACAACAAATTAGCTACAACGTATAAAAGTACACAAAAATCATTAAACCAGAAAATTTTAATTATACTGATATTAATTTTCCCCACTTTTCGTAGTTTTATTTAATTTTAATTGAATTTTTTGTTCATAATTTTTATCCTTGCTCTAGTATTTTGTTACGTTGAGCTACAAAGGCTGCGCAAATTCTGCAAGCTCTTGGGAGCACAATTTTAATGTTTGTTTAGAGTATATACTCTAATATTCATTTGCTAGTTTTATTTTTTTATTACCGTAATATTAAACTAACTTTAAAATGAAAAACAAACTTGAATAAGATTTAAAAAGAAATTGCTACTTACTATACTTATTTTCTTGATATAGAGTAAATAAAGTATACTTTTGGAGTTTCAAGACGAATTTCACTCTTTTGAGTATAGTACACAGAAATCTATTTATATAAAAAAAAATAAATAAATAAATAAATAAATAAATAAATAAATAAATAAATAAATAAATAAATAAATAAATAAATAAATAAATAAATAAATAAATAAAAATAAATGAATGAATGAATGAATGAATAAATAAATAAATAAATAAATAAATAAATAAATAAATAAATAAATAAATAAATAAATAAATAAATAAATAAATAAATAAATAAATAAATAAATAAATAAATAAATAAATAAATAAATAAATAAATAAATAAATAAAAATTATATGAGACAGTTTTATGTTAAAATTTTAACAACCATTTTCTTAATCATGTAGTGAAAATCTTCATTTAAGAGTTATTAGAATATTTTATGGTATTTTACGTCGAGAATTTCTACGATGTATCGCATCACAAACTATAAAATTACAACTTTTAATGACACGAAAAGCTCGTAGTGGCAAAAAGTCACGTGCATTCTCTACTACTCAGCAGCTGACACATAAGCATTCTCATTACTCTCTTGTCATCAAAACACGGGTCAGGATGAAGCAAAAAGTCACTAGCCATTCTACTATAAACGTTATTTAGTAAAGCATTTTAGAATGTGACTTCACATCATGTCTCCGTGTATTTAAAGCCAAGTTAAAAGGTAACATTTTCCAAGTTTTTTTTACGTTCTATGTCGATTTTTTTTTAATGCGGTTAACAACTTGAAACTTTTAAATTCAAATTAAACTATTTAAAACTTATAAGATATAAAGAAAGTCATGTATATAATTAATATAATGTCATGTGCTGATATATGTATAATTATATTATTCAATTCTAAATCATTACCTTTTATTGCTTCTTCTCTCTCTCTCGTATATATTGTCACGTATTACTGAGAGAAGTTATTATAAAGAGAAACGTTATTCTCTGTGCGGATAATTCCAGTGTAAAAGGATTTGAAGCCTCATAGCTACGACCTGATATATAAGCAAGTAAAGCCAGCAAATCATCGCGTGCTGCCAATTAATTGAGTTTTGATTCCGCAGACGTGAATGGTGTATTCAGACTCAATCTAGGGCAGCTAATTCACATGCAAACGCAATTTAGTTAAGCCAGGCGAAGTTTTTGCTTCAAGTCTCTCTCAATGATTTTACCAAACACTATTGTGAAGACCAATGCAGGGAATTAAGCTTTAGGCTGAGTGTGTAATAAAACAGGGGCCCAGTTAATTCCCATATATGATGTGACTTAGCATTCCATTGCTTTTGGTTTGCTTTACTGAATAAGTAGGCCGCCGCCGCATGCATTAAGCGTGACATCAGAGACGGCGAGACAAAAGAAGCTCGATTTCGTTGTTGGTTGTGAGAGGCTCAACAGAACGCAAAGATGCTGTTGAGGCTCGATAAATAGCAACTACACATAAGCTTGCCCTTAGTGGCAATAAATTATTGACTTTTGATAATAGAAATCTCAGTACTCCCACTCTCTTTTTCCCTTTCTTTATATTATGTACGACTATATAAGGATTGTAAAATAGGTTTGGAAAATCATCATCTAGAAGTTAGAGCTCTAGTGAACATATATATATAAAATGAATCAGGATAAAAATAACATAGTCCTTTCATAACATATAAAAACATTTTTATTTCTTTTCTTTCCTTTTTCCCCTATTGTCGAGTGGCTTTCCACTAGAAGTGGAATGTGTGTGCATGGGGTTACGAGAGGGCCGTTTGTTTGGAGCACAGAGAGAATACTACAACGCGAAGAGTTGCGTGCATGGCGCCGTTGCCATTGCTGTACTGGGGCATATAATTATACGGGTGAGATTCAACTGCCCCTATGGCGGCGCGAGGGCGGGCGAGTTTTTGGTCCGGGCGAGGCCATTTGCCACGTTAGGGAGGACCAGTTGCTAGGCCATATGAAACAGGAAACTAGCTCGACAGAGATACAAATCGACAATAAAACTAACTACTTTATAATTGTCTCTGTTTCTCATACAAATGTACTTTTAATGTCCACAATAGTGCTGAATAATAAGTAAATTCACAATAAAAAAAAAGCAAATTTAAATTAAAGACTCCATAAACAATTAAAAGAGAGAAAGAAGACTTTTAAACTCTTTATATAAAGAAATTAACTAGTTTTATAATTCTCTTTTTATTAACATTTTAATACCAGAGAGTAAAAGTTAATTAATTTTTATATTGCAGTGTGAATTTCTACTGAGGATATAATGAGCTGGAAGTTACTATAAGCTTTCAGGAGGACCCAAGTTGTACCCTGGGACTCTACTGTTAGGTCGGGGTCTTCAGGTCAAAAGATAGCGGCTATGCAAGAGAGAGGTGCTCGCTCGACGATATCTCCTCCTCGACGGTACCGGTAGGGCGAATCCTCCTCCACTTCTTGTCGGGGCCGCTCGGCGCAGTTCGGTCCCGCAGAGTGAGGAGGAATCGATACTCGGCGGCCCGTGAGGCGCACCTGCATCACAGCGTCACCGTAGAGAACAAACAGCGGTGACCGGCCGCACTTAATTGACCCGAGACCCCGACGTAAACATTGACACACACATTGTTATATATATACAAATCGTCACTATAACGTCAAAACAGAACCCTACACTCTCAGATACAATGAAAAAGTCTTTACTGACTTGTGATACTTGCCAAGAAAAAAGGGGGGGGGGGGGAAATTACTTTTTGTTACATCTAACTTTAAACAACATCTTTATAAATCATCAGTCGATTCTCTATTTTTTTCACTTCTCTCAAATATTTTTTAAAGCATTTTTTTCTGTGTTTGGTTTTAGAAGAAGGTTATTTATTTTTTTGTAATAATTCATTTTTGGGGAATATAAGTATATCAAACCATTATTGTGTTTGTTTTAGGAGATAATCTTCTCGTTGTTAGATAAGCCAAATTAAAAACTTGTTCTGCATCAAAACAGCCCCAGGGATGGAGAAGTCACCTCGCCCCTGCTGCGTATACAGCCCGCTTCATTTAGATGTTGAGCAAGTTGCCTAACCTCCAGGTGAGATTTTATGAATACGGTTTTATGAGATATTTCGAGTTTACTGAAAGTTAACTGCAGTGTTAATATTTTTTATGTAAGATATAACATAGAAATAATAACGTCTCAGGAAACGGTTCGTGTAACATTTTAATCCTTATAATATATGAACCAATTTATTATTGTAGAAAGGACTTGAAACGCCTGTCAAAATGATAAAGGAGAGTGTGATATCATAAAATAGGGGATGATCGTTTGTTAAAACATTGAAATAGAAAACAAGATCTCAATTCATTGAAAACCTTACAAAAACCTTGATCATAAAAAAAAAGCTTTTAAAAGACGGTTTGATTCCAAGTGACAAGTGTAGGGAGCACACAATCCATCAGAGCGCGTGTCTTGTTTATGCTTCTTGAGTGGCAGCCAGCAGGCGGAGATGCGGCATCAAGACCCGCAGTTCCAAGAGCCGCCGCCAGCTACAGATCTGTACGATAAATTCTAAATTCTGTTGCTGTGTATATTTAATTATTTTAGTCTACATAAAAGTTCAGGTAAATAATTTTTACCTTCGTCTCAGTGATTATAATGATAATACATTACAGTATATTTATGGGCATTTACCAAGTAAATTTACATAAATTAAAAGTTTCAAATTGATGTTTACATTAGTGAAATCTAGTCAGTAGAGGAAGCTATTTATAAGACTGTTTGTTTTGATTCCATTCATTAAAAGAAAAAAATTTAATACTTAATAAAACTTTAAACAAATAATAAATTCAACTTTTAACATCATTATATTGAGTGTATATAAAATAACTTAATAAACTTAAGAGTAGCTTGCTATGTTTTTTTTAATAAAATATCTATAACTTAATTAAACGTTACAATAATTAATTGATTTAATATTAAATTTTAGAATAAATAGAAGCATAGAAGCTTCAAACTATAATATTTAATAACAAACTTTTTACAGAGCTTTTATAAAATTGATTAATACAAAAATTAAAAGCTTTTAATCAATATATTGACATTGCTCTTTCTAAAGTAATATATTTTAAATGAACTTTTTGTGTAGATTGCTTTTATAAAATATACTATAGCTTTTGAAATGAAATGTTTTATTCATCAAGAGGATATAAAAATTAGTTAAAAAAAAATGACAACTTTGTCTGAATAACAATGTAGATACGCCATATATATAGTAATGCTTGTCTTTGCATCCCTTTTGTTGTCTAATCACAGGGCTTGGTCCGTACAAAGCTCGTCAGCTTTTTTCCTGCGTGCAAGTTTTGCAGGAAGAGAGGTCGGGGGACCAACAGCCACTGCGCCAGCAGCCAGCTAACAGGTTGCGGCCGGGCAAGTTCATCTGCCGCAAGTCCCCACTACGATATACTGCGTTATATTTACTGCTGCTTCTTCGTATCCCCTTCCTTCTTAAAGTTCAACCAATCTCCACACAGAGTCACTTTCTTGCGGCATTACCCAAGGAATTAACTTTACTACAATAACGTAAAAAGAAGACTAAAACTTGTAATACAGTAAGAGTTTTTAGCATTGTTAGCTTTCAGAGTGAACTTTATTCAATTATTCACGGACGACTTGATAATATTTGCTGTAGCGTAGTGTGCCTAGCTATAACCAACCGACCGCCTACCATCTCTCCTCCTCCTCCTGTTTCTCCTCTTTTCTCTAACCTACCGCAGCAGCTATTGCGGATCGATAGGAAAAACAACGAAGAGAATTTTTGGGGTAGCAGTGAAAGAAAAAAAAAAGCAAATAACGTTGGTAGTTTTCATCTCGTTTGTCGAGTGGTCCACGCAGCATCCAGTGGCCTAGCATCATCGATCTTGTCATGGCGTAAAATGCGATTCCAATCGGCACTCGAGCTGACTAGTCGCGAGTGAACGAGCACAGTAGGCACCTGGTCTCCGATACCATCTGTCACCCGCCAGCCTCCTTACAGCCAGAAAACGCATTACGTCGCTACTTGTGGCATTGATAAATGTGTAACAAGAAACGTAACTTATTCCTCTATAACTTGAACTGTATAGATTGTTACAAGGATATATTTCAATGAATAAAGAGATCTTGTTCATTAATTTATCACAAAAGAACAAAGCTGGTAGTGTCAATTTTTTTTTCCAGAATTAATAGAGTAATCAAGCCTTTTTTTATTTTAACAAATTGCATATTATTTTGTTCAAAGTTTAAATTGATATCATTAATATATCAAAGTTCAAGCTTTCACTATATCCATCTTCATCTTTGCTTTTATTTTTAAGTATTAATTATAAACCTTGTGTAAAATTGTGGTAAATTTCCAGCGAAGTTTTTGCCTTGATTTTATATAATATATACAACACGCTGTTATATGATGAAAATTTCAGCGTTGACTGCAGATTTGAGTTTCATGATAAATAATTCCTTACCAGGAGGCTTATCCCTCAATGAGAGGCTTCATCAAGCAAGCAGCGTGCTGTGCCGACGCTGCAGGCTTGGATAAACTTAAAAGTACACCACGTCATGTGCGGGATTACTTGTTGGAATAGTTCACTAGTTCTACACTAGAGGGAAGACTTGTGTGGGAGCCGAGTGTTAAATCGATGCCTGGCATAGCGAACAAGTGTCAGACAGCACCACAAGCGGCCTCACTGAAAACTATTGCTACGTGTAATAAAAGTTAAATTGGTTAAATCTGTCAGCAGTAACGTTTGTCCTCTAGAACCCCCGCAATTTGCGGCTCATTAAATGTAGTTAGTTGTCGTAGGGGATTTAGCAGAAACACGTTTTTGTATCGTAACTTTTTTTGGTCTCTTGATAATAAATAAGGACGCAAGGAGTATTAAAAATAAAATATCTCACGTTTTTCAGGTAATAACAATTACTCACATTAAAAATTTAGTAAAACAAAGTACATTTGTACAGTAATTGCGAAGTAAATAATGAAATTCCTAAATTTATATTAATATTTCAAAGAAAGAAACATTGTAAGTTTTAATAAAATTGTTCTCAACAGTACCTGATATCAATATTTAAACCTTTAATATCTAAAATCAACTTGTTTTGTGGTTAAAGCCACAAAAATACTAAAAAAAACTTTAAGTTGAGTTATTAAATATCGATTGTACTAAAAATAATTGCTTGTACTTAAAAAAACAAATATGAAATTGGAAGCAGTAAAATATTTAAAACTTTATATGCAGATATGAAGTACAAAGGTCAATTGCTTACTCGAATGTGAATTTTATATAGCAAAGAATTTCATTTTAAATACTTTTGAAGAGTCTAGGAGCAACAACGTACAGGAATTTACAGGCCTTCTGCAATAGCCGCCATTAGCGAGCGCCTGCAAACTCGCATAGCTATGCAACCCACCAAACATTTGGGCTACTCGGGTTGCATTCTCCTGGTTTCTGCATCAAAAAGGGCAAAAACCTCTACTCATTTTTTTTTCTCCTTTTGACCCGAATTGGACCTCACAACATATTCTTGACAAAGCGAATAAATTAAAATCAATGTAGCTTATAATAATAGAACATAGTAAACAGCCAAAAAATCCTAATCTAACACATTATTTTACTATACGTGTTGAATAATTGTATGTAACTCAGTTTAACCGAGAGGGCTTCATTTAGGGCCTTGGTTGGACTGTATTTGTACACAATTGAATAATAAAAACTTAAAAAAAAAAATTATTTCTAAACTTTAATGTTAGGTTGATCGTACTTTGTTAAACATCATCAATATTGAGTTTTTGAAATAAAATACCGTTAATCTACTTCCACAGTTACAATCTACGATTACTTTATAAGCTATATTTATAATTTACAAGCATGATAAAGCCATTATTGAACTTCAATATTATTAATTTTCAGAACTATCAAATCAACTTCTTTTTTATTTATTTATTTTTATAAAAATACATCATTCTTTTTCCAATTCCGTCATCATTTTTATTTTTACTACCAAGTGTTTTATGTTCAACATGATGTGCATGCCAATAAAATGTGTTTTTAATCTCTGTAAAGCGCACCGGCACTCCCCCAATGCGAGAACGTGCTCTATTGTGTCAGGCCGCCGCTAGTATAAGCACCGGGTGCTGTTGGTACTCAGAGCACCAACGTGCCGTGCTTACAGACGAGGAAGGACCGGGAACACCTGTCAGCCAGCCTGCATCCCACCGCTCATTACGTGCATGGAGCGTGTGCCTGTCAATCCTTGGTTGTTGCCTTAACATAATCTGGCTACGTGCCAATGGAGCTGTAACATTTTTTAACGTTAAAATAAAATCTGATTCAATGATTTATTTTATTATTAGAAATATAATTACTTTAATTTCAGTATAGAAATATGATATAATGGCTAAATTATTAATATCTAGAGTTTCCAATATTTAAGCAATCAATTTACGAACAGTAAGGGGAAATTTTACGTGCTTACAGCTTTTATAGATAAGCTTTAATATCCGGTAATTCCTTGCAGCCAACACCCATGCTTCCGTCTACAGGCTCCTGTCTGTGAAACCCAATATCAAGTATGAAAAATGCACAAGTAAAATTTTAATACATGAAAAAAAAGTTTGCTTTATTAGCAATAAATATTTGCTACAGCGTGACAGCAAAAAGTATTGCTTGCGATTTATTCACTGCGGAAGTTATCAATATCACTTATTATGAGAGTTGCTAAACTTTTAAAACTTTTTTTTTCTTTCTAGTTTGAAAGTTAGTATTATGTATGGCCGAGCAAAATAGAAAAAATATCCTTTAGTAAAATACACAAGATACTACATTTGTTTGCACCACGTTAAGAATGATTTTATAAAAAATAACCACCATTTCCTCTATGGTTTGATATAAAAAGCTCATATCGTTTAGTGTACGTCAAGGTATAGGGAATTTTTGAAGAAAAGAAAAAGTTGTAATTTAACGTGTTATTGAAATATATAATGTATATTATAAATTATATATAAATTCTCTTTTTGTTATAAGTACGTGTCGATATTGTTTCTTCACTCTTTTACAAACATGACAACCATTACAAACATTAAAAAAGTGATAAAATAGTTATATAAACTACTTATTTTGATATTATGATAAACATGCATGAAACTTGTTATGGGAACACTAATTATTTTTAATCTAATTTTCTAAAAATTAACTCTTTAATTTCTCAGTATCACCAATTTATTATTAACGTTATAAAGGTGGGGTCACACGAGGTAATTGCAAAAACAAGAACGAGGTTAAATGCAATGTTGTGTGCGTGCGTGCGTTTTAATCAAGCTCGTGCAGAGAGCTGTCATGCGCCGCATATTCATCACTACATGCATGTGGGAGTGAGTCAGGGGGTGCCACATTGGTGTCACATGGTACCCCCGCGAGAATGAAGGTAATCATGGAATATATATTGGTGTCGCGGCTTGCGAGCTAAAGGAGGAGTATCCTTGGCACATGCAAATAACGAGATAAGCTGTCATGTATGATGAATTTTCTGCAGCACGCCATGTCTGACTATGCAGTCCTTGCAGCTTATTCTTATGTTTATACATGAGTGTCGTATACATGTTACATGTATATAGTGTATGCTTTGTTCGTGTTTTATATAGCACGTAAACAATCGGAAATACAAGCTCTCTTACAACACGAGCAATAAAAACTTCCTACAAAGCAAAGCATAATATTAAAGTAACCTAATTCATATCTTAGCTTTAGTGCAGAAACGATAAATTATAATACACAATGAACATAAGAAGTGTATAATAGGTTAATGTTCAAGCTTAGGGTGGTTACCTTCAAATTTTGTAGGTTACAATCAATTAAAAAAGATATGTGCACGTTTACCATACATGAGGCGTACATGCTGCTTCTAGAATACCACAATTTTTAACGCCGATTGTAGCATTAGTTAAATGCATTAAAAATTAATAATACTTAATATCTTAACGAACGTATTCAATTTTTGTAAGTTCCATGTATTTGTAGATGCAACATTTTTGCTCTGTTCTACTGTTTTCTTAGCTAGAAATTAATGTAAAATGTCACATGGGAATATAATATAGGGCCATAATACGTATTTTCACAGGAATAATTTAAATTTGGGAAAAATACTGTTATTTGATATGTCACAGACTTCATAATTAATTGATGGAGATGATAGCAAACAATATTCTCATTCCAGTTTTTGTTAACGTACTTTTGATTTGAGGGCCGTCTCACACAAAATCGCATGATTCCGCATCGTACGATAAAAAATAAGAACCCATGCAATCAGGTGTGCGCGCACACACAGCTTTATATAGTATGACTTCGTATGATAATAAATTTAGAACCGGTTCTAAATAAGAAACGTATACGATTGCACGCTTACGATCGCAGAAATAAAAGTCAGTGTGCGACCCGCCTTACTATAATATGATAGTATATATAACAAATGCACTAAACTTTATTACATTGCCAGAATTGCGTAATAAAAAAGATCAATATTTCAACGTTGTGATTAATAACTCACAAGCTCATAATCCACCGTAACAAAAGTGCTGTAGAGTCAATAATTTGACAGGTTAAGGGTATTAAAATTTATGTACGCGTATTATACAACACTTGATATGACTAAATTTTTATTGTAAAAAAATTGCTCAGAATGTACGTATTAATATGTTATCTTTTCATTTATGTTTATACCTTATATTTTTGTATAGCACAGTACATAGGTAAGTTAATCATCAAAATAATAATTTTTTTGTATAATAAAATTAATAAAAGTGTTGAAACTTGCTGAAATTACGTGTGGTTTTAAAATTGATTTATTTTAAAATATTTTTTTATAATCTTTATATTATACCTAATTTAAATGCTAAAGCTTATTATATGTAACACTCATTTTTTTCAAGGATCTTGAATAAAAGGATCTTAATCACATCCGATAAGAAGAAGTGATCAAAATGAGTTTATCACACATTCAACAAGTGACAACATGAAGTTATTAGATATGCAACTCACGGCCGCGATTCGTGCTTCAAAGTGAATATTTTAGCATTATCCACTTGATTACTCACTTGTCAGAGATGGAAAATATTCAGACATTCAATCAACGAGTACAGAACAGAATATAAAATTAAAACAAGGTTCTATCAACTAGTTTAATTAATCAAGTTTTCAGATAAACAAAATTGAATTTTCTATCGATTTTTCTATTTTTTATTATTTTTATTATTTCTTTTTTACGAAGAATACGCTAATTAATGAGTTTTGGACAATCCCATCACAATGCATTTAATTTAATGACATCTAATCATGCGATGATAATAATCGTTTTAATCTTTATTAATAAAGGCTTTAAATTATTAATATTACTAAAATGGGAAAGTAATTTTATGCAACTTTTAACGAATAATGTTTTAAAAAGATATGCTAGTCATTCTTTCTATCTTATCAACGGGCTTGTTCATTTCATTGATTTGAACTTCTTAAGAGAACAACCCTTCGCTTTGTGAGACTAATGTTTTCGTTTGAAAAGAACATTGCGCATGGTTGAGAGTCCGCTATACGAACACCAATTGTAATACACATTCCTGAAAGGCCGCAATGTTGTGGTACATTAATATCGTGTGGCGCCTGTAAGCCGTGGCGCCACCCTTGTAATGGATAATACATCATAGCTAAGAGCAATCACGCCGCGACGCCGCCACAAAATAGGTCTGGTAATCATCAGCGACGACGGCGCACAAGTCCAATCGATGCGTCTATTTTTGCCTCATTATTACACAAGGATTTGAATTTCAAATAAGAAATTAAAATGGGTTACAAGTATTATAACGTTTTATGCGATTGTGAGACTATTTATAGACACTCTACATCACGCAGGCCAGTGGTCTAACATAATAATATATACAACGCAGGTCTTATACAAAAACCTTCTTGTAATAAAATAATACAATTTTTAATGTGAGTGTTTATTGCAACAATAAACACACTTAATCTTTGATCTGCAATTTTGCTTTGAAATGTATATTATTACTTTTATCGTCTTTTTTACTGTATATTTTCTTTGTTCTTAATCTTATCCAATGACGTCATGATCAAGGGTGGATTCAACCTTCTGTTTTAGGGGCATATTTTGTATTTTCATTTCTTACAATTTCAAGGATTTTGAATTTTATGTACCGATGAGAATATGAATAAATATAAAAAAAGAATATTTTCATTAAAATTTGAATCGATTGTTATCAATCTATAGTGATATGATTAAAATGTGTTTTATACCTTTATATTTCTGCATATAGCATGAATAAAATTATAGCGACTATTCATCATGAACCAAGCTAGCTATTATATAAAGACTGTATAATGAATTATAATTAATGATGAAAAGGTTTTGCTAAAAATAGATATGTTTAAAAATTCTGATAGAAAATATTATAATTAAAATATAAATAAAATATATTTGTTATTTTGGATGGATTGGTATATCATGTCACAATATATAATAGTGAAAGTGTATATAGCACATAAATTTTTATTTTGATTAAATATTTGCTTTTCGCTGTGCATACCGTCCGTACAACTGTATATGCACGCAATTATTTACGGGTTGATTTACAAAATGTAGGTCACGAGTTCACCTGCTGATAAATCAAACACAAAATGAAAAGAAAAATTGGGGAAACGTTGTATTGATTATCTATGCTGCCAATTCAATAAATAAAGTTGATCTATTCTTTCACCACAGCTTTATAATCATAATCAAGGTGGGTTAAGGTTTTACCTTTTGATTTTTTATCATTATGGTCAAGTTACACGCGTACTACATGCACGTGTCATTGAATAAGTGTTGAAAAAATCTTTCGTGGGAATTAAACCTAAATATCTCATAGTTCTTCTGAACTATTTTTATAAAAAGAAAATGTACTTGCAGTAGACTCTTTAAAAGTTGTATAAAATATGAGTCATTTTTCTCTAATATTGAAATAATACATCAATATAGGATTTCTAAGAGTGCTTTTATTCTATAAGTAGAAACAACTTGTCAAAAGAATTCATACACTATCTTTTAATCTTCAAGTACTTTTTCAAAGGATCATCATCCTGTTCACAATGTCCTCAAGGACGTGCTAGAAGGACCACTGAGGGTGACACTCAGACTCCTAGTCGCTTGGCTTGTATCGACCTCGAAGTCACTATGTGCCAGGGCCGCCGCGCTATCGCCCGCTGCCGCCGTCAATATGCCCGCCAGACTTATAACTCCCACGGCTCCGACCGCCGCTATCGCCCGCCATTGCTGTTGTTGCGATTAATGGAACTCATTACAACCTTACTTAAGCAAAAATCTCATTGAAATTAAATCAGTTAGGTCATTGCTCCCTTCATATGTCATGGTACTCCATGATACAACGTGGATATACAAGTTGATGTCTGGTGGGATCAACCTTTCTGATCCAACATGTGACTTTATTTTTTACAACCTTCTGATTATTCTCGGTTGTAATATGTATATAAATAAATAAATATATATTATTATTATTACTTTGTATGCTGATCTGTTTTCTATATGTTTAGTATGTTTTTCTCATCTCTTTTTGCAGTTGAAGTTCCTGAAGTTATTTACTATTTGTTTTTGAAATGGTATTGACCTCACGAGAATTGGAAAGAGAATTATAAAGCGGAGTGAGCATGGATTGTTTGAACTTCACTTTAAGTACGATTTGCTCGGATACACTCTGCAGCACGATCATTGTCGAATTCCCAGCCAGCTCACGTTCACTTCGCATTGCGCAGAAATCTCAAAAATTCCAACCCTTTTGACTCTCACACTACTATTATATACAATGGAAAATAACACTCAACATTCCTTTTTAACTTCCGTAATTTAACTTAAAATTAATGCAAATTGTTCAACTGTTAAATTTTTTTGTCCTGGTACCAAAATTTCAATTTTAAACTTTTACTATAATATGATCTCACGTCACAGTAGCTTTCAAATTATCAACTGAACATCATTTCATTTCAAAAATCGATCAGCAGTGTCCAACTTTGATTTTTTTTTTTTTAATATCAGTTGATAAATTGCATTATATATAGTATTTTATTTGTATTTCTTCTACATTTGGATGTAAATATAAACAGTATAAACACTAATTTATTGATGAGTTACGATATTTGCAAAGGAATATGTAGATGCATGGACTGGTCATTAAAATTTGTTTACAATAATATATATATTATATAAAAAACGATTTTTAAATTTGATTACTCAGCTGCGCTGCTTTGCTACTTTTTCTCGTAATAATAACATTCAACTAAATTTTTTTGTTGTTTTATAATTCTTGAATTGAATACACTGTCAATATAGAGCCAAAGGCTCAAAAGAAAAATGTTGAAAGTGTCGTACCTTCTTTGAAATAAGTCGAAGTGGGCGTGGTATTGATATTTTTTTTACGTGTCTATACAGGCTTGGACCAGAACTAGTAGTAATTAATTGTACTGCTGTGTGGTAAGTACGTCATTAGTACGATATCAAAATCTATAAATTATAATTATTTCACATTCAGATGTGTCTGGTACTGTACATTGCAGTCATCATGCCAAGGGTGTCTTTTTGATATCAATAACAAATATTTGCTCCTACGATCGGGTCTTCAAATTTTTTTGCGTAAAAAGGTAAAAAAAAAAAAAAATAATGAAAATAGACCACACACTATACAAATTTAGGAATTTTCTGAATAATTATCTACAGTAAAATAATTAAAAAAAAATGCTCAAAAGTGAGTAAAATTATGAGTTTATCTTATGAATGAAGGGAATAATTAAGCAATCACGCTTCCTATATTATACGATCATGACCATGATATACCTATTTGAGGATATGTTATACAATATTTTAACAAGAATATATTTTATGGCCTGCGCTTTGCATCTAAATCAATCACGTAAGCTGATAGAGGCTAAACTCTACCTCCAAAGATTTCATATTTTTTGTTGTTTTATTTTCCAACTAAATTATCCGTGTTACTTATTTTAGTATGTGGTTAGTAAAAAAATATATATAGTAAGACCTTAGAGACACAGCTGCACGTACGTATAATTTAGAACATTTATCACTTCTTTTATTTATTTTTTTTAATTATCCCTTTTTATAATACATTGTTAAGTCACGGTTTTATGGGCGTATTTTTAGGGTTACATCCAATTAGTATTTATAGCCTCTTTTATACCAGCATTCACTGTAATGATAATTTTGCCTATTTGCTTACATTTGTTGTCACATTGCAAAGCTTTTTTTTATATTTTTTAGTAGCGTTGTTCAAAGTAGCATGAAAGCACATTCACGTACATGTTATACAAATGAAATCAAGTACGTATAGTTTATACTCACGCAGTGTAGTTGAATAATTATTAAATATTTACACGAAGAGATATAAGTGACTACAATTTAATCTTTCTCTACATATATTTTTAAAAACTATATAGAGCGTATATTTTGCGTGAAAATGAACTAGGATCGTTGATATATATTTATTTAGACATAGCGTGATGGCTGGGCGTACCAAGCACATGTTTTACAGTAGGGCGGTGTTCTGTATGATCAGCTGATGCGCTCCTCCTCACCTATCTCTTCTTCTTCGTGGTTCAGCGCAGAGTTGTCCGTGGCTGGCGCTGGAGGCTGCACGGCCACCGCCTCCTTGCTCGTGTTGCACCCCATGCTGCCGCATGGGCCGCCTCTCCCCGCTTGGCTACCGCTCCCCCCTCCGCTGATGCATTAAACGCACTTGCACTGCTACTGTACTCTGAGGATACACTGACAACCACTGTTGGTTCGTGACTCGAGTTAGACCGGCACTGTTAGAGACTCCCGTGACTCAAAGCAAGAGGGAGAGAGAGAGAGAGCGATGTGCGCGGCGCGGCACGGGCTGCGTCACTGAGTCAGCAAACGTGCTGCCGCCGCGCTCCTTGCCAGTAGCAGCAGGCTTGGCCCCGGTTCGATCTGCATATCGTGCCTTCCAGCCAACGTTTGCTTTCTCTACTCGCCTTCTACTTCTAGTCGATATGGCGTGAGGCCAGTCAGTCAACTCAGGTGTGCCTAGGACTTTGAACCTTTCAGGACTACGATAAGGACAAAAGTTGCGTCGACACACAACAATAAGGACTCAGACCGTCTTCTAGTCGACAAGTGGATTTTAATTAGAATTTTTATATGTTGTGTGTATGTATTACAGATATTAATTGATAAATTTAAATAATTCTCAATAATAGTAAGGTAATTCAAATAATAATATTGGGTGAAAAAAGAAAATGTTTTACTTGTGGTTCATTGTTTCAATGTTTTTTCGTTTATAATCATACGTACCTGCAATATCTATTCTCCAAAAATGAATTTAAGTTACATAAAAGTAAAAGTTAATATTTAAATAAAAATCAAATTATTGAATAATACTATAGATGTTAATTTTTCATTCTGTAAGGAACAAAAAAAAATTATAATTTACTCAACTATTATTCCTTTTTTCTAGAATCTAATTTAAAAAAATGCATGACTGGAGCCTTTGATCAAGCTGAATAACTTTCAATGGCATCATCAACAACCTATCACAGCAAGAGTTGATTGACAATATCATAGGCGTTGATTTTGATAAATTAAATATAAATTTTTTATTTAGTAAACCGATTTTTTTTTCAATAGAAATATTTCTGCTTTATAAGTCGTATAACCGAAATAAGAATGTTTTTAGTAGAAAACTCCACAGTAGTACGTATACTGTATTTTAAATGAAGAGAATCCAACCATTGTTTAATAAGAACCTTTCATACAATTTAAGTTAAAGAACAATGCCAAGGAAACAAAAGAATATATGTAAATTGCTTTTCAGCATCAAGTGAAATAATGAAAAGAGATAATTGATTATTAACTAGTTCCGTCTTTCTATGTATAATTAATTCATAAAATACGTGAAAGCTGTCAAAGAGATTAAAGTGATCTGCTTGCAATTATTTCTACTCCACGTTTACTCAATAATGAATTTGAATAGTATAGTACAACACGCAAGCTAAATTTTAAATCAGTCTGAATGTTCAATCAAATTCCTTTGAAGAAGCTCCCACGCAAAACCAGTTGAGATTTTTTATTTTATTTGAAGCAAATGGATTCTAATATCATTAAATTTATGAGAAGGATTGAATATTCTTTTATTAGATATTGACTTTTTTTAACCCACCTAGCCTGAATAACCTCATGAAAGAAGCATCACTAAAAAAAAAAAAAAAAAAAAGTGGCTGAAAATTTATTTTTACTATTTTATAAGTTATGATGTAGCACTCTTTTGGTTGCGTTGTATCATGTAGTATAGAGATCAGGCATGCGGCGATCAATGTTATAGTTTAAAGTGGATACAAAAACTAAAAGAAAAAACTCGACCACTTGCCGCGTGCTAGCTAAAGTAATAATTAATTGTCCCTCAACGTTCAAGGGGGCACACAAATAGTGACTCACCATGCACACTTTCTTATATGGGTTAACATTATGCACTGGGTTCGCCGTAATTTAGTGTCGGTCACCAACGAGAGACTTTGCTGAGCTTGACGTGTTGCGTGCGGCGAACTTGTTGTGATCGAGATACATAAGACCTCTCACAGCTGATAACATCACCAAGAATCTATAATACAGTCTAATTGAATTTGTAATCCCTCAGTCAATGGAAGGTTTTTGTTTGTATTTCAATTTGAAACTTTCAAGTATTTTTTCTTTCTTAGTAATTAAAGATTTTTTTTTTAATATGAAAAAATAAACTGTTAAGAAAGCTAATTTTATTATAAAAATGATAAATTATTATGACTGTATACTTTGTAACACTTCCACCTTTTGTTGTTATGACGTGAAGTGCTACAGAGAAAATTTAATAAATAATTATTTCTCTCTTTATAATGTAAATATTATATTATATTCATGTAGACTTTCTCGTGCATATAATGACGATACATACTCTATTATACAACCTACACTGAAAATTATCTTACATTGTATTATAATAGCGCAATTTAATTTTATGATACCATAATTTTATTACACGGTATATAATATGACGTTCAATGCAGAGAAAAACTAATTATAAATTTTCCTTCATGCAGACTTACAAAAATACACATTTTTAGATTTGTATACAGTACTCTACATACACATAAACACAAGAACATAAAAATATCAAAGAATGGCTTAATTAGATCACCTTGTCATACTAAGATGTTTTTTTAATTCAGTTGATTTAAAAACAATATGGCCGAGAACGTATATTAAGGGCCTAATAAAGGCGGATTCACATGGCGATTTTCATCAAGCGACGCGACGCGAATAACGCGCACTTGCTGTAACATCCATTGGCGGCCATATTTGGCGATTAAAAAAAAAAGAGCATCGCAATTAAGGCGATTTCGCTGCCGCAACCTGGCGAATTCGCTCGCCGCATAGGATTTCACAGCTCGTGTGACAGCGTCGCTTGTCGCCATCTGAATCCGCCTTAAGATTTATGCAACCGGCCAAGCTTTTACGCTAAGCGGGTTGACGACCAGCCAGGCGTTCCAATAACAGTTTTATAAAAAAAGGGGAAGTTTTTACTCTTGTATATATAGTAAAAATTATTTATAAACCTGTTTGCATTGCAAAGCTTGATATAATTCATCAACTTTTGTACGAAATTAAAATTAATTTCCACATGTTTGTTGATGTACGAGCTAGGTTTAGCAATTAAATTAGCAGGTGACTAAATGATAATTAAAGCGTCATACCTACGACGTGCTACATTATAATTACAGCTGTGATGCGGTAGGTAGAACAGCTGTCTTCCGCCTCCTCAATTTGCTGTACGTGTCACCGACAGAGTTCAAATAAAGTTCGCTCAGTATAAAATCTCAGCCATCATTTACGCTGCACGCGAAGCATACATCAAGGAATAACATGATATTTACTATAGCCTATTTAACTTGCAGCGTCTAAATATGAAAGGTTTTATCAGCTCAAAAGTTACAGGCTTACTTATTTACCATCTATTTTATTCACAAATAATATATAATAGCTATCATTTTTTATATCATGTCTATCATGTTTTACGAATTATGAAATAAATTTAAATTTATATGATAAATGTACAAAAATACAACCAAATGTTATTATTTGTATACCAAAAGTATATCATCAGCTTATTATAGTGTGGGCACGATGGCGTGAGAGGAGAGAGGCAATGTAATAGGTGGGCTCGATGCTTTCAGGGTATATTGTCCCGGTATGACATCACACGCTTTGTGGTCAGCCCTTGAAGGCACAGGCAAGACGCCATCTCTCTCTCTCTCTCTCTCTCTCTCTCGCGCGCGCGCGCGCGCGAATCCCATGTCTACACCATTTTCCCAGTACAAAGCATTTAAGGTGTTACGAAATATCACTTTAATTGTATATATAATGTTAAGAGAGAGATTATTTTAAACTAAAAAAAGAAACTTAAACTAAATTAAAGTTAAAAATGTTTTAATATATAGAGAGAGAAAGAGTATTATTCTGTTAAAGTTTCAAAGTAATAAAATGTTTGAAAATGTCTTAAGTTCATAGTTAGTGAATCATGAAAAATTTGTAATTCTTGCTTGATTTTTTTATCTGATGGTCTCTGTATATTATTATAATATAATTTGTTTATGTTTATTTTGCTCTATTTGTTTTTTACAGGTATTTTTTTTCTGACGTGAACCAACATGGTTCACGTCAGAAAAAAAATACAGGATGGTTATCCTGTATAACCAGTTGTTTGAAATAAAAGTAAAATAATTGAATAAGTTTTCATCGTCATTTGATTCTATCATCAATTTCTCAAAATATATAAATAAAACATTCTGAAATATTATTTTTTTTATTACGCAAGACTATATATATATATATATATATATATATATATATATATATATAGTCTTGCGTAATAAAAAAAATAATATGCATATATATATATATATATGCATACGAATATATATATATATATATATATTCGTATGCATCCGATTTTAGTTTCCGAGAGCTATTTTTGGTTAAATTTTTGTTCCGAAGTGTTTTGCTGGTAACGCTCGTATTTGCGCGGCACGGCAGTAAAATAAGGATGGAGGGAGGGGGTCCCTGCCTCTGACATTCTCTGGGTTGCCGCGTGTTCACCCTATGTCCCCCCGAGGGAGGTTGGGAGAACAGGACACTCGAGCTGGCACGCGAGACTGCGAGTCAATAAGTCGGTTCGCTTATTTCTTGCCCTACTTCAAACTAGTCTTATCTCCGCAACTCGCCCTAACATAATGGCTCTTGCTAGCTTATCGCTTGACCATCTAACACTGGTATATTTAGGTTTAAAATCACCCTCACTAGCTCACGCATGCATTTCGAGGAAAGTTATTACAGAACATGAATATAGTACCAAAGGTGCCAAAGTATAAGGAAATCTGGCCTCTAGTATTTCTTAACACCCGAGGCTGCAGAACAAGATACTTAGCGAAGATGTTCTAATAAAACCTCGTGCGTGTGTGGTAACAAGGCCGCATCGTTGTGGTTTCGACCGTCCAAAATAAGGGGAAGATAACGAATAATAACAAAGCTCAGATGCTTTGTTGTAGCTACTAACCGCAAGCCTTGTTCATGCTAAAATATCAGCTAATTTAATGTCATTGCATGGAAACACAGCTTGCAAGACTTATAGTGACTGATTTTTTTATGCTGCGTAAAATACAATTAAATTACGTAAGTTTCTGGCGCCTGTTTATAAAAAAAAACTGCTTCATGTAAAGTAATACAAATTAAAAATACAATGGCACAATAAGAAATGATGTTCATACTCTTAAAAAAAATGATTTTAAGTTTTGATAATCATAAATCATACCATTAAAAAATATAGTTCATTAAATTTAATTTTAATGTCAAGTCTTGACATTAAATACATATTATTCAATTTAGGACCGATCCACTTGCTGTTCACCAGAGGTCGTGCAAAGGTCACGTAGAGGTCAAGATTCCCACAATTTCCTCGAGCAACGCGGGATCATTTCTGTTATTACGGTCAACCTGTACAGAATAGAAAAAAATCAATTTTTTTAAAGTATGATAAAGTTATTTAAAATGTTTAGCATATTTTACCATCATGATTTTTGTGTTCCAAGAATTATTAATATGAACTTCATTCATTGTGTCTTTCATTATACTGTTGCTATAAAACATACTGAACCAAAATTTGCTTTTGATTTATTAGTTTGCTCAACACTCACGGTGAAGATACGAGCGTCCGTCCGAGCCTTCAGCTTCTCCACGGCGGGAAGCGGCCTTCCTCGCGGTATGGGCACGGTAGCTAGCAGCACGGGTGCCTCGGGGCTGGACAATGCTCGCTCCAGGGCCGGCGCAAAACTCGGGCTGAGCAGCTCCATGCGACCAACCTCGTCCACCACCAGCACGCGGCCCTGACAACCATGTTGCATGATTTTAATTGATGAAATGTAAAATGTGAGCCAAAATCTAGTACGAATTTCCTGAATAATGACCAAAACGTTGCGTATAGTAATAATTCTCTTGTAATTTTAAGTTCGATCGATTCATCGTTTTTTTTTTTTTTTTTTTTTTTTTGTATTTATATAAATTATGACGATATAAAATTAAAAAAATATGAAATTGCAAAAAATGGTGTCAGATAGGTGTAACTTGCTGCCTAAAAGGGGAAAAAATTTAACCCTATTAAAAAATAATTATATAATATGTTTATTATTTACCCATGCAAGGGACCAATTAGGGTACACACACAATATACAAATATAACAACTTGGGTAACGTAGTTTTTCTATTATTATCACCACTGGTTTGCTCATACCTGGTGCTTGTTAAGTATTGGCAGGGCAATAGACTCGAAGCTCACCACGTCGACGGCGTATGATCCTACCATGGGCACCCGTCTCCCGCTCTGTTTCTCCGACCTGCGAGCTCAACAACATGAGACCATGCTGGCAACTATCTCAGGGTCAGACTTACACTCGTGCTAGAGGGCCCCGCTCCCCGCCCGGGATGGCAACCACGTCAAATCCAGTGCGGACCCCTGAGACACGCACCTCCTCCGTGTAGAATCCTGTCAGAGTGATTCCGCGGCCTTGCAGTGCCCCACATACCTTCTGAGTGAGTGTCGTCTTACCTACGCCTATCACGAAGACACAATATCTTAATATAAAGTTGTCCGAAATTAGAAATGTGAATTCGAATATTTTTTTATTTTAAGGTTTATGAAAACTGTTCGAATTCTTAATTTTTGTAACATTCATTAATTTATATAGCTGCATATTATATGTATAAAATAAACCTAAAACCAGCATACATAAAAAAGAAAACAATTAGTATAATGTACAATATTGTACAAAGTCAATGTTGTAAAATATTGCCTGCATTAATATATAGTAGAGATGATCGGGAGTTATATATTACAGTTATTTATTAAATTGATATCATGAAAGAGAACAACATTTTGTTTTTCTACATTGTAAAAGTATATAGCTTTCTAACAAAAGTTAAAATATGTAAACATAATAGTGTAGTGTGAAACTTCATAACCTTGTTCAAAGTTCTTACCTGGCGGTCCAGTCAGGAGCACGTGACGTATCGGTGGCGCCATCATCGAGCTGCACTGCAAACGAAGCTTCACTTACTAATCTCTTACTATATTATACTGCAAACCAAGGACATCACGAAGTGAATTAACTAAGTACTATATATATAAAAAAAAAATCCTATATAGGTTCTTTAAATGTTATAATGTACACGTGTTATAACCTCTAGCTAGCTGTCATGGGCTTTAATTTTTATAACAACATGCAAATGTACATACATTAAAGGGAGTTTTATAATTATACATTATAAATATAATTATTTTGATAAACCTGAAGAATTAATATAATATGTATATTGTATAGTTATAGTAATATAATTATATAAATTTTGTGCTTTATAAAACTATACAATAAATAATGATAATTTTATAAGATAATTAAAACTCGACCAGTTTTCAGCATAATAAATTTAATAATAATGTGCATATATGTGAATAACCTTTAATATATTAGTAAATTTAGCAACAAAACTAATATATTTGCAACAAATTAATTAAAATACAATGCAATAAAATATACTTATTATCCCATAATATGCATACATACCTGACACTGGTAATATTTCTTTTCCGCGTGGCCTAGCTACTGCAAATTTTAAATAGAAGTAATTAAGGCAAATATTTACATCTCAAAGTATAATATGTATAATTATATTATTTGTCAGCTACACAAAACAGCTGTTTTCTGTTTTGTTTCATTTTAATTTTTAAATTCCGCGCTTTTACTTTTTCAGACGGCTTTATTGATCATTTCCGGTTCCCTTACCGCGGCACAAAGGAGTAATAATTTTAAAACATGACGACGAGAGGATGAGGACTAGAAACATAGCGTTTTCTAGAATAGACAATAATGGTTGCATTTTTTTATTTCATAATTAGAAAGTATACCTAAAATTATGCTTTTCTGAATTTTTCAGATTTTTTGGAGTGCGGGAACTAATTTTAAAAAAATATTTAAAATCTCTGAATTAGGGTGGTACACCTGATGGGACAACCGTGACGTCATTTGTCGTGCTGTGATTGGCTATTGATGACATCACGGTTGCTATGATTGGCTATTGATGATGTCACGGTTGTCCCATCAGATGTACCACCCTAGTTCAGATATTTTAAATATTTTTTAAAAATTAGTTCCCGCACTCCAAAAAATCTGAAAAAAATTCAGAAAAGCATAATTTTATGTATATTTTCTAATTATGAAATAAAAAAATGCAACCATTATTGTCTATTCCTATTCCAGGACGCTATGCTAGAAACCATCAGAGACTGATGCCACAATTATAATGTTCTGTTCTCTCACATATTGCCCGTGCCTTTTCAGAATTATAATAAGTAGAGGGAATTTAAGGATTCAGCCAGTTAGCTGTGAATGTGTTCACAGTGATCTCTGTACAGTGATGTGTACGTAGCGCTCGGCATGCTGTACTTTGCACTGTCAATATTTACACAGCGCGTTCACTGGAGTGTGTCCAAGGTTACATGCTAGCTGCTGCCGCTGCCTGCAGGATCAACTGACCTTACACAATTACCTTCTATGAAGTATCTGTCATTATTTATACTTCAAGGTTAATTTAACCTACCTCACTAATCCTTGTGTTATACAATGATCCATTGTATATTTTGTTTTCTAAGGTTAGTTCTGCAGTAGCTGTTATTTTTTACTTGGTTTTAATAACAACGTACTTCCTTGTATGTATTAGTTTAATTGAATGAAAGAGGTAACTCAGGGGATATTATTTTTTTTATTAATATTCTTAGAAAGGTACATTTTATTTTGTTTTTTTTTTACAAAGTAATGAAAGTATCAAGTCCTTCTCTATATCTACCGTTACAAATGTCAGCTTCCGTATCAATCACGATGTAACCGTGTTTATCTTTCCAGCAGTGTTGACATAAGGACTTAAATTCGTCGAACTTCATGTCAGTGTTAACCTTATCGTCATACACGTGACGTAAGTTTAGATCATCCTGCTTAAAAAGTATAACAAAATTTGCGTTTTCTCTTAGCAAGTGCTTTGGTACTTTGGTGTAGCTTTGAGATAAATAAAAACAGTCTGTACTTTTATGTCTTCCTAAGCAGAAATATGATCTCATTTGACTCTGTGGCTCACAAATTACATCATCAAACACGAAACATGAGTTTGGTAAAATATCTTGCGGGCATATTACATTTTCTGATGAAGAAAAAGTGTAATAATTCACTTCTTTTATAGATTTCATTATTTTTTCAAGCATACAGTATAAAGGTTGGTATAAAGTTTTGGAATAAACGTATAAATTTTCAAATTTAAGGCCGTTAGGTTGAGTTATTAAGTTCAACATAAGGTTGCTTTTTCCGACTCCTGAGGGTCCACATATTAAGCAGCGTATGCTTTCTGGTAAAAGAGGTCCGTTTTTCTTCCTAGAGATGGCGTCACTACTGCTGGCTAATAAGTCTTTAACGTCGAATGATGCTTGTTGTTTCTTGAACTTCATGATGATGACTAAAGTTTGATTTTAATTGAGTGTAAATATATACAACACTCTCGAGTGCAATTTGTTCATTATGCCTGCAGTATTCAAAGGAAAAGGACTTATAAATAAGTTCATAAATAACCTTCCTGTTGAGCTACATCTCGTGGGTTACAATTATTGTGGTGAGTGTAAGCGATGAAATTACGTGTGAAATAAAAAATGCTGATTTGAAATCTTTGTTTTAGGACCTGGTACGCATTTAAAGAAACGACTTGAGAGAGGTGACAAGGGTGTGAACAAGTTAGACGAAGCTTGTAAGACACATGATATTTCATATTCCAAGTCTTCAGAATTACAAGACCGCCATATTGCTGATCGAGCTTTGTTAGCTGCTGCAGAATCTCGATTATCATCCAACGACGCTACTTTTGGCGAGAAGACGTCTTCTTGGATTGTGAAGAAAGCTATGCAAGCTAAATTAAAAATGGGTGCCGGTCACGTGAATGTAAAAAAGGGGAATAAAAAGAACAGTCTTAAGAAAAAGAGAAATGGAAGGAAGATAGGAGGGGCAGTAAAGAAGAGGGGGAACTTTCGCTCTGCTGTGAAGGCTGCTAGAGAGGCAATTAAAAATAAAAAATTTAAAACTGAAAAGGAGGGGGTAAAGAGGGCACTGTTAGCTGCGAGAAAAGTGATTAAACCTAAGATGCATGTAAAAATTGGACGAGTTTTGGCTATTCCGAAGAGAGGCGGGATCCTTCCATTTTTGATCCCTCTGTTCTCTGCCTTAGCTGCTGCTGGCTCTCTGTCAGGTGGAATAGCAGGGATTGCCAGTGCGGTGAACAAGGCCAAGGCTGCACGGAAGGAGCTTGAGGAGAGCAAGTGTCATAACTCTACAATGGAGGCTATAGCTTTAAAAGGGAAAGGACTGTATTTACGTCCATATAAGGAAGGTCTTGGATTATATATTAACTCTCAAAAAAACTGATTGACAGTATCCCCATTAAGCCCCTCTCAAATTTTGAACTTATAAAATATGCAAAGTTACTTAAGGTTCCTCACTTCAGAGGGGTTTTTATGCGGGATGCTTTGCCTGCTAAATGTTGGAAGAATGAAAGAGGAATCATAAATATGGATGACAGTGATGGTCCTGGGACACATTGGACTGCATATATTCGTGAAAATAATGTAGTACGTTACTTTGATGGGTATGGGAATGTTAGCCCTCCCTTAAGTTTCCTTAATTATATGAAAGACGTAACTTCTATAACTTACAATAGATGTCGTTACCAGCCTGATAATACTGTTATATGTGGGCACCTGTGTTTAAGATTTTTGTGCGAATAAAAGGCACGTGAATGTAGTCTGACGTTTCATTTCAACTTCGTACATGGACAGAGTAATTGAAGTAACCGGGGTCCAGTCAGTAATCAGTTCCCCTATTTTCCCTCCCATTGTTTTAGACGATGAGAAAAATTACGTAATCGGACTTTTATCATTTACGACGTTCAATAGTATTCCAAACGTTCAGCTAGGTATTAATACTCTGCATTATATAGATAATGATAACGTAGAAAAGAGCATTATATTACCAACAGGAGCATATGAGCTCAGTGATATAAATAGATATCTACAGAAAAAATTAGGTAAGAAAAATATTAACATTACTGCTAATAACAACATCTTAAGGTCAGAGATAATTAGTACGTTCAAGCTAGACTTTACTAAGGAACAGAGTATCGCGCCGTTATTAGGATTTGAACGAAAAGTATTGCCTGCTAACATTAGTCACGTTTCTGAAAATACAGTAAAAATATTGCAAGTGAGTAGTTTAAATATTGATACGAATATTTCTACTGGTTCTTACAAGAACGGTAAAATTGATCATTGCATTCACCAAGTGATACCTCGCGTACCTCCTGGATTTAAGATTATTGATACTCCTAGTACCGTGGTATATTTACCTGTTACTCAGCGAGTGTTAGATAAAATTGTGTTTAAAATTACAGATCAAGACGGCAACATTGTAAACTTTCAAGGCGAAAGTATAACTATTAGAATACACTTGAAACGTGGCAACAATGGGTATTAATTTCAATAAGCGCAAGGTGTATAATACCACGGCATTTACGGGTCTGAGGTTCATTCTGGCGCCGACCGGGGCACGGACAACACAACTTTCTCAGTCAAACAGACAGTTTTTAAGGTCACTTGGTTTCAAGGTCTTACAGTAAGGCAATAATGGACGCTCTTAGCATTTTTTCTGACATTGAGTATGATACTTCTGTAACGAAGCGTACATACCGTTCTTATTATCCGTATGATCCTCAACGCATAGGAAAGAATGATGTAATTCGTATACCAATTAACAATCATGACGGTTACACTCAAATTTCAGAATCTTATCTTTATATTGAGGGGACGATTACTGCAGGAGGAGAAAAGCTTAAAGAGTCTGTGCTGACAAACAATGCATTTAGCTATCTTTTTGATGAGATACGTTTTGAACTTAACGGGGTTGAAGTTGACAGCGTTAGGAACGTAGGACATACATCTACACTTAAGGGATATGTATCTTACAGTGAAAACAATGTTCGACGACTTGAAAATGCTGGGTGGTTTAATATAGATAAAAAAAATTCTACTTTACATGAAACAACGTTTGACTGTACAATTCCAATGAAGACGTTGATGGGCTTCTTTGAAGACTTCACTAACGTTTTAATGGGAGTAAAACAGGAATTGATATTAATTAGAAGCGGTTCAGATAACAATTGTTTTAAAACAGTTCATTCTGCTGGTGTTCCTAAGGAGACCCCACTCATTACCTTGAAGACGGTAAGATGGAACATGTTACATCTTACACTGAGTGATGAGGTGTTAGCTCCGGTACTTCAGCAAGTGAATAACGGCTCTACGATTTATATGCCTTACCGTAGCTGGGAGCTTCATGAGAGGCCTAATTTACCTAAAACGAGCCCCATTTCTTGGTCTGTAAAGTCAACTACGCAGCTGGAACGTCCTAGGTATGTCATCATAGGACTCCAAAAGGGAGTAAAAAATAATAGCTTAGCTCATGACGTGTCCTTGTTTGATCACTGTGACTTGCGTAGCATTCGTTTGTACTTGAACTCTGAATATTGGCCTCATGATCCCGTACAGTATGATTTTAGCAAAGGTTTAATCTCAGAGGCATACGAGTCATACGTAGATTTCCAACGATCGTATTACAATAAGGAGGCTGAACCACTTCTAAGTCGAACGCAGTACTTCAATCTCTCTCCAATCTTTGTTATTGACTGTTCCAAGCAGGCTGAATCGATTAAATACGGAACGGTGGATATAAAAATAGAAATCGATGCACGTAAGGATTTACCTGACAACACCATTGCTTACTGTCTGTTGATACATGATAAAGTTGTGAAATACACGCCCATTACTAACCACGTGACCAAAAGTCTATAAAAAGTTGAAGTAACTCTTGCACAATATACAGTCTTCTTCTGACTTTCATCATGAATGCAGCTATCGTGCAGTTTATTCTCCTAGATGAAAAAATCATTGAAGCTACAATTATAGATGTGAGCACGAATGCTAGTCAGACATGGTCATTTTTTATTGATCAGGACAAAGACGTGACGTCACATAGTGAGTGTGAGGATGCTGCTACCGGTGCTATTGAATGTAGCAAGGCTGATGATATATTGTACAATGCTTGTAAGAGTTTCAAGTTTATATTTTCTCAAGGTATGGAAAAGTGTCGGTACTTGATGGAAAATGTTTTTAATGATCATTTACATGTGTTCAATTTGAATGATTTCAACTGTCCAAATCCTTGTTACATGCAGCATATCATGGGCACAGAATGTTTAAAACATGCTGAGAGTATGAAATATAATTACTGTAGCAAGTCCTTGGCTTACCGGTTAGCTAACTGGTGTAATCAGGATTTGAATAAAATTAATCTTTACGAGACCTCTGTGAGGATGAAGACCTTTTCACACTGGTCTGACCTGTCAATTAAAGTCGATGAACTTGCAAAATTTGGCTTTGTACATATTTATGGCAATACAACTTGTACAGATAATACTTTATGTGTCTATTGTGGGTTTCAAAAAAATACATGGGAGTTGACAGATTCTCCAATCGTTGAGCATCGCAAGTCGAAAAACAATTGCATGCACTTTCTTGGTATTGGAGGATATGACGTTCCATACTAAATTTATATGTAAATGTAAACAAAGCTATTGTAATACTTAATAATTAATATATATTTAATGTATGAAATTTCGTAATAAAAATCTATATAAAAAATGTACATAATGTGTAATTAATGCATATATAAAATCTCCCCACCCTTAAACTACATTATTAGTATAAATTGTAACGTGGTCTTTTAAACTTTTTATTATAGTTTTGAATTTGAACGTGGAAGGTACTGAGGTAATATCTCTGCCATACATGCAATTTGATTTTAAAATTTATCATTACATTCACTTTTCAGTACAAAGACCATGAAAAAAATTACAACTTCCGTCAAGCCACTCACAGACTTCAAATTGCAGCGCTCAAAAAAGATAAAAATAAAAAATAAACTTAAGAGAGATATAAATGAGAGTATAAAGTCCATAAGGCAGAAGGCAAGATTGTTAAAAGACGAGGCAGCACTCACAAAAGAATTTATTACAATGAATACAAAGCCTATAACTGAAGCTATCCATGACTCAGCGAAAAAGAGTATAGATACTATTGCTAAACCTTTAAATATATTACTAAAAAAGTCAGAATCTCCTGAAAAACATAAGGCAGACATTAGCCACGATGATGAAACTTCTCACTCGGAAATAAGCAGCGGTGAGGAGAGCGAGATAGAGGAGGAGAAGGATGTAGAGGGAGACTTGGAGGTGGGGGAAGATTTCATGACGCCGATTGGTAGTGAAAAGAAACAGAAAAAAAAGACAGATTTGAATGCAGTTGTTGCAAAACAAATCTTACCGCCAAACGAATATTTAACTAAAATACATGATGTTGAGCTAAAACCTTATGTGCAGAAGTTTTTAACAGGTAACACTGACATGATTGACGGAGTATATGGAGTAAGATATAATGGACAGCACTGGACTATGGGAAATAAGAAGGTAGATTTTAATGATAAGCACTTTATGATTAACGACCAAGCATTTCCAGGAACAAAAGGGCTTTATGAGCTGTTATTTATGCAAACACCAGAGTTAAAAGTCATCACTGATGAAGATTATAAAAATTATAAACAAATATTAGAAATAACAAATGCTCATCGTAAAACTTATTCAAAATCCAAGGCTATCAATTCCAACCGCGGATTCAAGTATAAAAATATAATAGGAATGTTATTTCCTCCACAAAAAAAGCTAGGATCAAGTATGAATGCTCGCTTGCCTGTTTACGAATTTTATGATAATTTCAATGAATTAGTTGATAGATTAAGGCTCTTATACAGTTCTTCGGTGGCAGGAAACGATAGTCATAATAATGAAATGGCGAGTATTATTGAAGAGTTACGTGAGGGTAAAATAATAGCGTGAAGCGCTTGCGCGAGAATTAGTATATAAAAGAAAGGTTGTTATAAAAATCCGCAGTAAGACGATGGTTCTGTCGGCTTTTGGTTCTCATATTTCGCTCCACGATAAAGCCAGTTGTGAGCCGGATTTAAATACAGAGAGTATCGATGACGTCATAAAACAGTTTTCCAATTTATATAACGTCTTTGAGATCTCTGAGAATGACACGCTCTTGACTTCAAAAGCTAGGATAATTAACCCACTGTCGTCCCAGCCTGCATATTTAGACGAGGTAGTAAGCTTAAAGTACATAAGAGAAAATTTCTTATCCTCCACTTCGAGTAAAATAGACATTAAACATAAGAGAATTGTTAATTGCGGTGAGGCTAAAGATGAACATGATGTGGTTAACCTTACAATGTTAAATAAAACATGGGTAGAAATAATGAAAATATTACAAACCGAGACAGTTCATTTAAACATGAATACCAACTGTCTATCTGCACATAATAAACGTATATGCGACGTAGGAGAACCCAGAGCCTTGACCGACGTTGTAACAGTTAAATACATGCAAGATTATATAGCAAAGCTACTATTAAAAAACAATTAGAGACATGCAGTCAGTTAAACAAAAAATTGCTGAAGAAATGCATAGACCGGCACGTGTTAATTACGAGCGTAGAAAGGTTGTTCTCAAAGGTCAAGCTGACCTGATACAAATCGATTTGGCTGAAATGATACCTTTTAGCAAGGAAAATGATAATATGAAGTATATATTATTTTGTATAGACTGTTTCAGTAAAATGGCTTACGCTGAACCGTTGTTAAATAAGACCGGAGAGATTGTAACTGCAGGCATGGAAAACATATTACTGAGGAGTCCCAAGCCTCGCTTATGCCAGTCTGATCATGGCAAGGAGTTTTATAATAAACATTTCAAGAATTTAATGCAAAAATATAATATTCATCATTATAGCACGTACAGTATTAAGAAGGCTCAGATAGTTGAGCGTCTACAGAGAACCATAAAGAATAAGATGTACACTGAATTCAGTAAGAACGGAAGCTACAGATGGATCGAAATTTTACCTAAAATAATTGAAAATTATAATAAAACAAGGCATAGAACTATTAACATGCGTCCAATTGATGTAAACAAAAAGAACGAGGCTCTTCTGTTACGTACAGTTTATAATTATAAAAGAAATAATAACAAAAAGCCTTCCAAGTTTAAGCAAGGCGATTACGTGAGAATTTCAAAGAAGAGGCAAGCGTTTAATAAAGGTTATCTTCCAAATTGGGGTACAGAAATATTTATAGTTGACAAAGTAAATGCAACAATGCCCTTTACTTACCAGCTGAAAGATTTAAACAACGAACCGATAATTGGATCTTTCTATGGACAAGAACTGTTAAAAAGTCAGTTTCCAGATGATTATTTAATAGAAAAAGTAATTAAAAGAAAAGGCGCACGTCTGTACGTCAAGTGGTTAGGTTTTAGTAGCGAGCACAATTCGTGGATACAAGAATCAGACTTGGTATGAAATAAAAAATAAAAACACTACTTTAGTTCCTCTTTCGCAATGCTTGTAATGACTATGTTGTAATTTTATGTTTTTTGCAACGGTTAACCTTGAAATCTTTTCCGTTCTCCCTCACGGTCAGGGTATATATAATCCATGTCCTCCCTCAATATTTTACATTAACATTCAACTCCGTGTACGTGTACCATGTCGCTCACTGGAGATGTGTTAGATGTTGTAATTGCAAAATGTGATCAGAGTAATATTCCTGCAAACGTTGAGGTAGTTACTAACCTGCTAGAAGAGGTGGTGCATCCACATGACAGCTTAGATGTAACCACGGCTGAAATCTCCTCTGTTGGCAAACCTGAGACGACTGCAGCTGCTGCTCCAAGGAGTATGTTGAGAGAACTTCTCGAGAAGCCACTGGTTGCCGACACGGCAGAGGAAGCACCCCCCTCCCAAGACGATGACGACGACGACGGCGATGATGATGACGATGAAACTGATAGCGACTACGGTAAACCTGATGGAACGTATTCTGTGTACAATTTTGCTGTGGTCACTATGGATTTCCTCAAAGATCTAAAGCGTAAAATTGATGAAGAGGAACCTTTTGACTTTTTAGAGAATACTGATATATACTGTAATTTTGTACATGAATTTGTGAAGAGACAAAAAATTGATAAGTAATATGTCTAAATATTATTGTATTTATGCAATAAAATATTATAAATTTGATTTAACTCTTTTCATTTATAACTTATAGTACCTAATCTAAAGGTATTAGACATAGAAATAAAAATATATGCAGCTCATTACATAATTATGTATTTTATTTAAAATGCAAATTACAAGCATAAAATTAATTAAAAATAGAATCATATACATTAATTTACATATAATTTGCAGTCTTAATTCTCTTAACAAATAATATACAAATTATTTACAAAACAAGCCGTCAAGTTATATGATACATATATACAAGTAATAAATACAGTAACAATAATTAATTGTAATCAGGAGGAGCATCATTGCATTCAGCAAGCTCTATTGAAGGTATCATGAAATGTCCATGAGCCAGAGTGTTGATATTATCTGGTAATATAAATCGCTTGTCATCTCTTCCTGCTAAAGCAACTTTATTACAATATACAGTGTACAGTCGATGCTTTTTTGATACAATTGAATAGAAAGATCTATATACACTTGTTTCATTATGTAAGCAGTTTCTAAAGTCCTGCACTGTCAGAGCATTACTTTGGCTACTCCTCTTGATGCCCTTGCAAACGACCTTGAGGTTATCATTCATCAAGAATGCATAACACTTGCAACGGACGCCTATCCAGTACTCAATCGTTTTGCCATTCGCCTCGTCTTTAAATTTACCGGGAGTCTTCTTGTACCGCTCAGAGTATAACTCACTAGTCACCTTGTAATCACTGAAGTCCATCTCATGCATAATCTTTTTCAATTCGTTCTCTATCGACTTACACTGAACAAAGTACACCAAAGAGTCCGTGTCGGTGTAGAGTAGCTTTACGTGCGTAGAAATATGTCTGTACATTACTTCGTAATGAAACCTATACATAACAAGCTTTGACAAGTCCAAGATCGTACTTCCGACGAAAATTGGAGACGTCAGAGTGACCACCTCCTTCGACATGATACAACCAACCAAGTTCTCCTCGTAAACTATTCTGTCTTGAAAATTTGACTTCCTAGCAAGCTTAAGAAACTCCTTTTCACACTGTGCAAACCTAATGTCTATAAAGCGGCGCTGTTGCTCTAAGAATTTCCCGAAAACCGAGTTGTTCATAAGCTTGTAGAAATCCTTCTCAAATTTGTTGGTCGCTAACGCCCTGCGTGTGGTATTCAAGTCTACATATTTCTTCAGCCAGCAAGACTGTCTAAATTCAATGCCTCCGTGCACTCTCAATAGAACTAACCCATAACTAATAGCCTGTTTCAAGCATCTGTAATGAATTAGTACGTTCAAGCTAGACTTTACTAAGGAACAGAGTATCGCGCCGTTATTAGGATTTGAACGAAAAGTATTGCCTGCTAACATTAGTCACGTTTCTGAAAATACAGTAAAAATATTGCAAGTGAGTAGTTTAAATATTGATACGAATATTTCTACTGGTTCTTACAAGAACGGTAAAATTGATCATTGCATTCACCAAGTGATACCTCGCGTACCTCCTGGATTTAAGATTATTGATACTCCTAGTACCGTGGTATATTTACCTGTTACTCAGCGAGTGTTAGATAAAATTGTGTTTAAAATTACAGATCAAGACGGCAACATTGTAAACTTTCAAGGCGAAAGTATAACTATTAGAATACACTTGAAACGTGGCAACAATGGGTATTAATTTCAATAAGCGCAAGGTGTATAATACCACGGCATTTACGGGTCTGAGGTTCATTCTGGCGCCGACCGGGGCACGGACAACACAACTTTCTCAGTCAAACAGACAGTTTTTAAGGTCACTTGGTTTCAAGGTCTTACAGTAAGGCAATAATGGACGCTCTTAGCATTTTTTCTGACATTGAGTATGATACTTCTGTAACGAAGCGTACATACCGTTCTTATTATCCGTATGATCCTCAACGCATAGGAAAGAATGATGTAATTCGTATACCAATTAACAATCATGACGGTTACACTCAAATTTCAGAATCTTATCTTTATATTGAGGGGACGATTACTGCAGGAGGAGAAAAGCTTAAAGAGTCTGTGCTGACAAACAATGCATTTAGCTATCTTTTTGATGAGATACGTTTTGAACTTAACGGGGTTGAAGTTGACAGCGTTAGGAACGTAGGACATACATCTACACTTAAGGGATATGTATCTTACAGTGAAAACAATGTTCGACGACTTGAAAATGCTGGGTGGTTTAATATAGATAAAAAAAATTCTACTTTACATGAAACAACGTTTGACTGTACAATTCCAATGAAGACGTTGATGGGCTTCTTTGAAGACTTCACTAACGTTTTAATGGGAGTAAAACAGGAATTGATATTAATTAGAAGCGGTTCAGATAACAATTGTTTTAAAACAGTTCATTCTGCTGGTGTTCCTAAGGAGACCCCACTCATTACCTTGAAGACGGTAAGATGGAACATGTTACATCTTACACTGAGTGATGAGGTGTTAGCTCCGGTACTTCAGCAAGTGAATAACGGCTCTACGATTTATATGCCTTACCGTAGCTGGGAGCTTCATGAGAGGCCTAATTTACCTAAAACGAGCCCCATTTCTTGGTCTGTAAAGTCAACTACGCAGCTGGAACGTCCTAGGTATGTCATCATAGGACTCCAAAAGGGAGTAAAAAATAATAGCTTAGCTCATGACGTGTCCTTGTTTGATCACTGTGACTTGCGTAGCATTCGTTTGTACTTGAACTCTGAATATTGGCCTCATGATCCCGTACAGTATGATTTTAGCAAAGGTTTAATCTCAGAGGCATACGAGTCATACGTAGATTTCCAACGATCGTATTACAATAAGGAGGCTGAACCACTTCTAAGTCGAACGCAGTACTTCAATCTCTCTCCAATCTTTGTTATTGACTGTTCCAAGCAGGCTGAATCGATTAAATACGGAACGGTGGATATAAAAATAGAAATCGATGCACGTAAGGATTTACCTGACAACACCATTGCTTACTGTCTGTTGATACATGATAAAGTTGTGAAATACACGCCCATTACTAACCACGTGACCAAAAGTCTATAAAAAGTTGAAGTAACTCTTGCACAATATACAGTCTTCTTCTGACTTTCATCATGAATGCAGCTATCGTGCAGTTTATTCTCCTAGATGAAAAAATCATTGAAGCTACAATTATAGATGTGAGCACGAATGCTAGTCAGACATGGTCATTTTTTATTGATCAGGACAAAGACGTGACGTCACATAGTGAGTGTGAGGATGCTGCTACCGGTGCTATTGAATGTAGCAAGGCTGATGATATATTGTACAATGCTTGTAAGAGTTTCAAGTTTATATTTTCTCAAGGTATGGAAAAGTGTCGGTACTTGATGGAAAATGTTTTTAATGATCATTTACATGTGTTCAATTTGAATGATTTCAACTGTCCAAATCCTTGTTACATGCAGCATATCATGGGCACAGAATGTTTAAAACATGCTGAGAGTATGAAATATAATTACTGTAGCAAGTCCTTGGCTTACCGGTTAGCTAACTGGTGTAATCAGGATTTGAATAAAATTAATCTTTACGAGACCTCTGTGAGGATGAAGACCTTTTCACACTGGTCTGACCTGTCAATTAAAGTCGATGAACTTGCAAAATTTGGCTTTGTACATATTTATGGCAATACAACTTGTACAGATAATACTTTATGTGTCTATTGTGGGTTTCAAAAAAATACATGGGAGTTGACAGATTCTCCAATCGTTGAGCATCGCAAGTCGAAAAACAATTGCATGCACTTTCTTGGTATTGGAGGATATGACGTTCCATACTAAATTTATATGTAAATGTAAACAAAGCTATTGTAATACTTAATAATTAATATATATTTAATGTATGAAATTTCGTAATAAAAATCTATATAAAAAATGTACATAATGTGTAATTAATGCATATATAAAATCTCCCCACCCTTAAACTACATTATTAGTATAAATTGTAACGTGGTCTTTTAAACTTTTTATTATAGTTTTGAATTTGAACGTGGAAGGTACTGAGGTAATATCTCTGCCATACATGCAATTTGATTTTAAAATTTATCATTACATTCACTTTTCAGTACAAAGACCATGAAAAAAATTACAACTTCCGTCAAGCCACTCACAGACTTCAAATTGCAGCGCTCAAAAAAGATAAAAATAAAAAATAAACTTAAGAGAGATATAAATGAGAGTATAAAGTCCATAAGGCAGAAGGCAAGATTGTTAAAAGACGAGGCAGCACTCACAAAAGAATTTATTACAATGAATACAAAGCCTATAACTGAAGCTATCCATGACTCAGCGAAAAAGAGTATAGATACTATTGCTAAACCTTTAAATATATTACTAAAAAAGTCAGAATCTCCTGAAAAACATAAGGCAGACATTAGCCACGATGATGAAACTTCTCACTCGGAAATAAGCAGCGGTGAGGAGAGCGAGATAGAGGAGGAGAAGGATGTAGAGGGAGACTTGGAGGTGGGGGAAGATTTCATGACGCCGATTGGTAGTGAAAAGAAACAGAAAAAAAAGACAGATTTGAATGCAGTTGTTGCAAAACAAATCTTACCGCCAAACGAATATTTAACTAAAATACATGATGTTGAGCTAAAACCTTATGTGCAGAAGTTTTTAACAGGTAACACTGACATGATTGACGGAGTATATGGAGTAAGATATAATGGACAGCACTGGACTATGGGAAATAAGAAGGTAGATTTTAATGATAAGCACTTTATGATTAACGACCAAGCATTTCCAGGAACAAAAGGGCTTTATGAGCTGTTATTTATGCAAACACCAGAGTTAAAAGTCATCACTGATGAAGATTATAAAAATTATAAACAAATATTAGAAATAACAAATGCTCATCGTAAAACTTATTCAAAATCCAAGGCTATCAATTCCAACCGCGGATTCAAGTATAAAAATATAATAGGAATGTTATTTCCTCCACAAAAAAAGCTAGGATCAAGTATGAATGCTCGCTTGCCTGTTTACGAATTTTATGATAATTTCAATGAATTAGTTGATAGATTAAGGCTCTTATACAGTTCTTCGGTGGCAGGAAACGATAGTCATAATAATGAAATGGCGAGTATTATTGAAGAGTTACGTGAGGGTAAAATAATAGCGTGAAGCGCTTGCGCGAGAATTAGTATATAAAAGAAAGGTTGTTATAAAAATCCGCAGTAAGACGATGGTTCTGTCGGCTTTTGGTTCTCATATTTCGCTCCACGATAAAGCCAGTTGTGAGCCGGATTTAAATACAGAGAGTATCGATGACGTCATAAAACAGTTTTCCAATTTATATAACGTCTTTGAGATCTCTGAGAATGACACGCTCTTGACTTCAAAAGCTAGGATAATTAACCCACTGTCGTCCCAGCCTGCATATTTAGACGAGGTAGTAAGCTTAAAGTACATAAGAGAAAATTTCTTATCCTCCACTTCGAGTAAAATAGACATTAAACATAAGAGAATTGTTAATTGCGGTGAGGCTAAAGATGAACATGATGTGGTTAACCTTACAATGTTAAATAAAACATGGGTAGAAATAATGAAAATATTACAAACCGAGACAGTTCATTTAAACATGAATACCAACTGTCTATCTGCACATAATAAACGTATATGCGACGTAGGAGAACCCAGAGCCTTGACCGACGTTGTAACAGTTAAATACATGCAAGATTATATAGCAAAGCTACTATTAAAAAACAATTAGAGACATGCAGTCAGTTAAACAAAAAATTGCTGAAGAAATGCATAGACCGGCACGTGTTAATTACGAGCGTAGAAAGGTTGTTCTCAAAGGTCAAGCTGACCTGATACAAATCGATTTGGCTGAAATGATACCTTTTAGCAAGGAAAATGATAATATGAAGTATATATTATTTTGTATAGACTGTTTCAGTAAAATGGCTTACGCTGAACCGTTGTTAAATAAGACCGGAGAGATTGTAACTGCAGGCATGGAAAACATATTACTGAGGAGTCCCAAGCCTCGCTTATGCCAGTCTGATCATGGCAAGGAGTTTTATAATAAACATTTCAAGAATTTAATGCAAAAATATAATATTCATCATTATAGCACGTACAGTATTAAGAAGGCTCAGATAGTTGAGCGTCTACAGAGAACCATAAAGAATAAGATGTACACTGAATTCAGTAAGAACGGAAGCTACAGATGGATCGAAATTTTACCTAAAATAATTGAAAATTATAATAAAACAAGGCATAGAACTATTAACATGCGTCCAATTGATGTAAACAAAAAGAACGAGGCTCTTCTGTTACGTACAGTTTATAATTATAAAAGAAATAATAACAAAAAGCCTTCCAAGTTTAAGCAAGGCGATTACGTGAGAATTTCAAAGAAGAGGCAAGCGTTTAATAAAGGTTATCTTCCAAATTGGGGTACAGAAATATTTATAGTTGACAAAGTAAATGCAACAATGCCCTTTACTTACCAGCTGAAAGATTTAAACAACGAACCGATAATTGGATCTTTCTATGGACAAGAACTGTTAAAAAGTCAGTTTCCAGATGATTATTTAATAGAAAAAGTAATTAAAAGAAAAGGCGCACGTCTGTACGTCAAGTGGTTAGGTTTTAGTAGCGAGCACAATTCGTGGATACAAGAATCAGACTTGGTATGAAATAAAAAATAAAAACACTACTTTAGTTCCTCTTTCGCAATGCTTGTAATGACTATGTTGTAATTTTATGTTTTTTGCAACGGTTAACCTTGAAATCTTTTCCGTTCTCCCTCACGGTCAGGGTATATATAATCCATGTCCTCCCTCAATATTTTACATTAACATTCAACTCCGTGTACGTGTACCATGTCGCTCACTGGAGATGTGTTAGATGTTGTAATTGCAAAATGTGATCAGAGTAATATTCCTGCAAACGTTGAGGTAGTTACTAACCTGCTAGAAGAGGTGGTGCATCCACATGACAGCTTAGATGTAACCACGGCTGAAATCTCCTCTGTTGGCAAACCTGAGACGACTGCAGCTGCTGCTCCAAGGAGTATGTTGAGAGAACTTCTCGAGAAGCCACTGGTTGCCGACACGGCAGAGGAAGCACCCCCCTCCCAAGACGATGACGACGACGACGGCGATGATGATGACGATGAAACTGATAGCGACTACGGTAAACCTGATGGAACGTATTCTGTGTACAATTTTGCTGTGGTCACTATGGATTTCCTCAAAGATCTAAAGCGTAAAATTGATGAAGAGGAACCTTTTGACTTTTTAGAGAATACTGATATATACTGTAATTTTGTACATGAATTTGGAGACAAAAAATTGATAAGTAATATGTCTAAATATTATTGTATTTATGCAATAAAATATTATAAATTTGATTTAACTCTTTTCATTTATAACTTATAGTACCTAATCTAAAGGTATTAGACATAGAAATAAAAATATATGCAGCTCATTACATAATTATGTATTTTATTTAAAATGCAAATTACAAGCATAAAATTAATTAAAAATAGAATCATATACATTAATTTACATATAATTTGCAGTCTTAATTCTCTTAACAAATAATATACAAATTATTTACAAAACAAGCCGTCAAGTTATATGATACATATATACAAGTAATAAATACAGTAACAATAATTAATTGTAATCAGGAGGAGCATCATTGCATTCAGCAAGCTCTATTGAAGGTATCATGAAATGTCCATGAGCCAGAGTGTTGATATTATCTGGTAATATAAATCGCTTGTCATCTCTTCCTGCTAAAGCAACTTTATTACAATATACAGTGTACAGTCGATGCTTTTTTGATACAATTGAATAGAAAGATCTATATACACTTGTTTCATTATGTAAGCAGTTTCTAAAGTCCTGCACTGTCAGAGCATTACTTTGGCTACTCCTCTTGATGCCCTTGCAAACGACCTTGAGGTTATCATTCATCAAGAATGCATAACACTTGCAACGGACGCCTATCCAGTACTCAATCGTTTTGCCATTCGCCTCGTCTTTAAATTTACCGGGAGTCTTCTTGTACCGCTCAGAGTATAACTCACTAGTCACCTTGTAATCACTGAAGTCCATCTCATGCATAATCTTTTTCAATTCGTTCTCTATCGACTTACACTGAACAAAGTACACCAAAGAGTCCGTGTCGGTGTAGAGTAGCTTTACGTGCGTAGAAATATGTCTGTACATTACTTCGTAATGAAACCTATACATAACAAGCTTTGACAAGTCCAAGATCGTACTTCCGACGAAAATTGGAGACGTCAGAGTGACCACCTCCTTCGACATGATACAACCAACCAAGTTCTCCTCGTAAACTATTCTGTCTTGAAAATTTGACTTCCTAGCAAGCTTAAGAAACTCCTTTTCACACTGTGCAAACCTAATGTCTATAAAGCGGCGCTGTTGCTCTAAGAATTTCCCGAAAACCGAGTTGTTCATAAGCTTGTAGAAATCCTTCTCAAATTTGTTGGTCGCTAACGCCCTGCGTGTGGTATTCAAGTCTACATATTTCTTCAGCCAGCAAGACTGTCTAAATTCAATGCCTCCGTGCACTCTCAATAGAACTAACCCATAACTAATAGCCTGTTTCAAGCATCTGTAATGAATTGCAGAATTCGTCTTGTTATACAACGTAGCAAGCAGCTTCTTCTGCTTTCCACCAGGTGGAACTTCAGAACTAGGCATGAGGGGATAATCCGAGTGAAGGTCATGCAATCCCTGCGGGTACTCCACGTCCACGGTAAAAATATAGCCAAAATCACCAAAATCATCAATATTCATGATAAATTCTGCAGTAAACTGTTCTATATTTTCTATAGACCGGAAGTCTGCGTAGGGGAGGGGCTCCAACATGGCGCGGCCATACAAGTTGTTGCTATCTAAGTAAAGGATTTAGCTTTCAGGGATATCAGGGTTGTAATGAGACACCCCTAAATTATTTGCCCTACATTCATTCGTCACGAGTTGACAGTTTCCCCCTCTCACACTAGATTCCCACACCATGTACTGATCATAGTCAGTGATTAGATCAAGAGCTATCTCTGACGTACGAAGAGCAGCTTGCAAGGCCATCGAGGGAGCTGTAATATAGTAACACGGGTCAATCCCGTAAGCATCTATCGACATATCACGAAAATTTTCAAATACATCTGCCAGTATAATAACGTCACAAAGTAAGTAAAAGTCACTGTATTCTCCCAATGATTTGATGTCAAATGTCTCCCATACTTCAAGTGCATGCATGTATTCTGTCTCGGTAATATGCTGTTCTTTCAGTGTACTGTAAAACATTTCAATGCTCGGTAATTGAGTCTCCTCCAGTTTGCAAAAATCTGAAGTATAATCATAGCAATATACTCCTTTCCTACGTGCCAAATCAAACTTCTTATCCTCAGGAAAGTGCCGCCTCACAATTTTAAATTTATCACGTGCCAAGTTCCCAGAGAGCGTGTCCAAAGAAGAGCCCATAAAACGAAAAGAATCAAGAAATCTAATATTCATATTTCCAGTCCACTTAGTCATTGTGATGAAAACTTCTTTAGTATTAGCTATTACATTTATTTTCCCCTTGAATTCATTCAATACACGTATCAAGTAATGGTAGTCGTAACGAGACCCGTAATGAAAAAACACGGGGATGAAATTTGGAGTTCTCAACTTTAAATTACATATAGAATGAGCGGGACCGCGGTATTTTGCACTGAGATGATCATGATCAATCACCTTAATATCACCCTTACTCGTATCAATTTTCTTTTGACATATATGGCACGTGTTTACATTAGCATGATGTATAATATCCTCACTAGTCATATGCACAGCTTTATTTCTCTTGTAAATTTCATGAATTTTATCTGCTATTTTTAATAAATTTCTAACAAATTGACGAGCACAGTCCTTCCCCCTGAATATCTGCGGCTTAAGATTCAACCCTTCACACTCAGAAGCAGGAAGATCAGTAACAACTAATGACCCGAAAGAAAGCGGTTCATGTAACTGAACATTTGCAGTAAAACTACTCTCAGGATCATCACTGCATTGATCTAATTTCTTGATAACGCTCTCACTGTCGGCATAAATAGTGAACGGAAGCTTTATTTTAGAGCTATAATTTTTAAATTCTAGTGTAGGTTTATTCCCAGCCTTGTCATTTTGAGGTAGCTCAATTCTGGTTGCTTTATATTTGTTGCAATTGACCTTGTGCTCAGCCAGCTTCTGATCAGCATCATCCCCATGATAAAATTTAAAACAACGCTTACATATCTTCGCTGCTCTCTTGTTTTTCGTAACTTGTGATCTAATTAATCTAGAAAAATTGCTTATATAGGTGTAATGACACTGATCACTACCATTTTGCAAGAGCAGGAGGTCTCGGTGATCTTTCAGTTCTACGTCACACACCTTAACAGGATAAACTAGATTATGCTCCCCAAGTTTGTATACGTTAATGCTAATATTATTTACCTTCTCAAATATGCGAATTTTACTAACTTGCACTGGAAAAACAACACATTCAAAGTTATAATTATGTTTTATTTTCTTTAAATATTCAATTGTGTTTTGCCAGTAATGTTTTATCAAACCTAATAAAATTACCCATTTAAAGCAAAGATTATCCTCATTCTTTGGATTATATATACAATGTTTTGACTCAATAACTGATGGCAATTTGATGAACGCTGACCCAGACATCGGTGCATATCTATTAACTCTAACTAACAGCTGACTGATTGCATTAAAGCTCCACCCCGAACCGGAATGCTCCCGCTCCTGCATTTCCAAGAGGATCTTTTCAAACATGGCGTCGATGACGTCATTGAGATCTGTTTCTTGATATATAGAGTAATTTATAGTTTTAAATCGACTGTCCAGAGTCTCATCATCTTTCGCGAACACACAGTCAAGCACTAAATTACACTTCATAATTCTCATCTTTCTTAATTGTCTTTGCCATATGTTCAATATCGTAGGCCTGCAATTTTCTAAAAATTGTGCTGCATCTAAGGTTATATCATAAGGCGTGATTTTATGTGTAACAATACTTTTGCCAAAAATCTCTTCAACAAGTTCACCTTCAATATGTTCATCCTCATCGGCAGCAAGGCTGTGTAGATCCGATTCCGTCGTGACGTCATCTTCTTCAGAAGAATAAGATGGCTCCTCCACCCGCATACGCTTGGGGGCAGGCTCGAGACCCGATGGACCAGCTCCACTCCAGTCAAAAGACATCTAAAAAGAAAGAAAATTGTAAGTAAATTATAATATAACATAAATGTGAAATTAATATATTTTATGTAAATGAGAACTACATTTTTTATATAAATGAGAAATTTAATATTTTATTTAAAAATAAATATAAAAAATTCTGAATTCAAAATTAACACATAATATTTTATCATCATGTTCGACTAACTTACGGTAACACAGAATTAAAGTATTGCAAGTGTTTGTTATAAAAACTAAAAGCAAATCCAAGTATATATTTTAAATAATGTATTAAATTAAACTAAAGATATTGTTATTTTTCTACAAGCTTTAATCAATGTAAAACATATTTTAAATATAAAATTTTAATAGATATAAAACCATTTTTCTACAAGCTTTCCATTAATGTTTTAAATATATATCATTAAGTAAAATTAAATTAAACAAGTCAGCAAAGAATATTTGTATTTACAGTTTTCTATTACATATATTTTGTATTTATAATAATTAACACTTAAAGTAATATATAAAAAAATAAAGATTGAATATTAACTTACTGCGATTGAAGTTGAGTTGGAGAGATACTGGAGAGATGTTGTTGTATTGTGCACAAGTAAAGAACTGAGCAGCATACAACTTTTATACAGCTGTAGTCCCTCCCCTCCATCATTCCACTTTGCTTGTTAAAAGTTGCAGAACGGTGATTGTTTTTCTTTACATTTTCTCCTTACAGCAAAATTATAATAAAAACAAAAAACGCGGCTTACTTTCAAATCTTAGTTAAAATTACTTGTCATTTTATTTTAGCCTTCAGAAAGATCGTTGTAGTATTTAATGCTAAAAATGTGCTACAATGTATAAGAATAATAAATAAAAAAATACCCCGCGGCGATCTTTAGCTTGCCTGCTGACGAGCGCGCTCGACTGTATAAAATGCACACGTCATGCTTGAGCCCGCGAGATGACCAAGCATTTCTTTAAGCCTGCAAGGAGAGACTTTGTAACTGATAGAGCGTGTATTAAATTTGAGAATAAAAATACTTAAATAAAAAAAATTGAATATAAATACAATAAAACTGACACTGCATATTTCTGTTGCAGTTTTTGAAACGTAGTTCCTTTATATAAAAAAAAATGCATTTTACAATAATACTGCAAGGCTCGAGGGGTATATAAAGCCTACCTCAACATTTTACTTCACAACACTCACTCGGAGAGCGTCAAGGAAGACTAATCTTGTAATATACATTGTAGCAGCTGAGCTTGGTAAATATTTTTAACATATATTTTCTTGCAGCATCATCACCAGCAGCCGCGAGTTTCACACCATGTCCAACCCAATCATCACGGAGCAGCAAATGGACGTCACTGATCAGCCAACTCAACCACCCTCAGATTATATTGAAGTTCTCACTACGTCAGACTTGGTAACTCTTTTAAATGACAGCCTTCAATACTGCAAAATTGTTAATATGAAAGAGTTAGAACTTCATCAAATCCCACACAGCACACAATGGATATTTTTTAGATGATATCTAGATATAATCTGTATAGAACTTTTTACTTATCTAAAAATTATATAGATATTATCTATGAACTTTCATGGATATTTTCTAGCTAAATGTCCTCTATTTTTTGGATAAAGTTATCTTGTTAATATCTTATCCTATAATTATACAGTTTTTATCTAGCTATATTATCCTCCTATATATACTATGCTTCTATTTTTAAGTAAAAACACACATAATAATTTAATTTAACATACATTTTTATTATTTATAACATTTCTCAATCAACATACATTATAGGAAATTTTAAAGAACTTGTGATAAATCATCATACATGTAGAATGATAAAAAAATAATATTATATGACAAAATTGATTCTCATTTCTTAACAAAACTTAACTGCTGCTGACATATTATAACATAAACACATATATTATATAATACTGTATGCATATTCATTAATATTTCAATATATTTTAATAATTATAATATTAAATGCCATGCATAGAGTCATTGCATGCATGGCATACAGTATAACAAATTCCATATAAAACAATTAACTGTATGCATACAGTATGCATTATATATGTTTTGTTTTAATTGTTATTAAAAAAGTAAAAGAACCTTAATTGAGCAATACAGATGTACTATATTATTATAAATATGCAAGAGTATATAAAAATACAAGGAAAACAACTGCAATTTAGTATGCATACATTAAAAATTATCTCACTTATTCATTTTAAAAACATATACACACTGTTCTCCCTACTTGCTTGGCTTCTTTTGCTGGTCAGCATTGCTGATCTGTAGTGATGATCTGATGATATTGCCCATTACAGCTGGCTGCAGTTTTCAGGAACCAATATGTTGCACTATATAATTTATGCCATGGGTAGATAAGCTGGGTCTAGGTATTGGATGTTGTCATGTCTGCACCCCTGTAAAGTAAAAAAAAACAAAACATATAAACATCACTATATTTATGTTTATGCTGCTTGCAGAATGGCTGCATTTTGGTCATTATGAATATATATATATATATATATATATATATATATATATAGCCACTGTATGGCCAATGTGAAATTTGCTCCTAGAAAACAATAGGGGTGGTGAAAACTAATATAAATATGTATGCATACTGCGCGCACTTGCATATGAAATACTGTACTGAAACTTTAAAATAAATATGCTGCTTATTTGTGACATATTGCTATAGAATTATACTGTGTATACAGAATTTACAGTATATAAAAATTTGCAGTAATAAATATTATAATAAAAATACAGTATCCATAAATACACAGCTGTAAATCGTATGCATACATATACAGTATGCATATGATATCATAAGCGCCGCGGTCGGTGAAAATAATGAACCTAAAATTGTTAATAATATATCATCCATATTATAATATAATTACAAATGCTGGCCTGAAATAATGTTAATTTTAACACTGGCAAAAACATTGTAATAATTAAACCCTCAATGCATACCTTATAAATTACTAGACGACTTGAAACCTGCATGGCTACTCCAATACTCCAAGGCATACATTGGTGCAGCATGCAGTCAACCGCCGCAGCCCATATAATCCACTTTTCTGGACAAAAAGTACACACATTGTTAAAGCCGACCAAAGATTTATGAGCAGAAAATACTCATAATTGATTTCTTACCTTCCACTTGAAGATATTTTCGTTTTAGATGAGAAATTTATATATTTTTCACGATAAAATCGTTGTGTTTACAACAAACATGCAGAATTTTCGAAGTGCGCATGACGTCACATAAAAATTGTACCCGCGATGCAAAAAAATCGCTCCAGATAGAGAATAGATAAAATTATCTATAAAATATCTAGATAAAAATATCCTCAGATAAATATTAGATAAAATTATCTATAAAATATGCAGTTAGTTTTAAAAAGTTTACATACGCATTAATTATTTTAATTTATTAATTAAAGAAAATTTTAATTAATTTAGGTTTCAAAATTTAATTAATTCAAAATTTCAATGGAATAAACAAATATGTACATAAAATTTATATATTAAAATTATTAATTTGAAGTATATAATATAACATTAAATACTAATAATTTGTGTTCATTATTTTTTTTATACATTATATACAATAAATCTATTAAATCTGTATTATTATATTATTTATTATAAATTTTAACTGTCATGTGCGCATGTTTAAAATTTGGTTAACTTTATCTATGTAATATCTCTTCCAAAATAAGCAAAGGTAAAAGATAGCAGTATCCAATTTTTATCTACATATTATCTCGGCACTTTAGATAAATATTGTATAAATATTAGATATCGTTATCTTGAATTGTGGCATATCCACTAAATATCTGCATATACAAAAAATATCCAAAAAATATCTAGATATTGAGTTTTGTGTGCTGTGTGGGATGTATGAGGTTAAACAACTAGATCGTTGTAATAACAAGTATGGAGATTGTATTGTTGCTACTATAATGATCAAAGATGTAAGATGCAAAGTTTATCTTCCTAATCGCTATCTGAAACAAATGACTGATGAACGTTGCGCTCAGTATAATGCTAGTCCGGAGCCAAGAATGAAAATGGCTTACTTGGGGCAAGCTAATAAAAGCTATCAGTTGAAATTTGAGGTTTAAATTTAAACATTTTTTACCAAGTAATGTTCTTTGTTAAATTTAATAAAAAAAATCAACTGTAAAAAATTTGGAATTTAATTGAGTCAAATCTAGTCTGAATTAACAAAGCAAAATTCTTTGTTATTTTACGTGATAAATTGTTAAAATATCCGGTAATATATTATGGTAATGTAAATTTGTTTTATAATCATGAAGCTTGGAATTAAGTGAAATTATTATTTTTATATTATTTTTTAACTTACTTGGTATTATCAAATTAAAACATGACAGTACGTTTTGTTTTTCATATCATTATTCCGGCTATTTTTTTATTTTATATCTCTTATTTTATTATTTTATACTCTGGTTGCAATGTATAAAACATGAAAGCTTTATAAACCTGATTTTTACCTTTTTTTTTTTCTATTTTTCTTGTGATATTATATGGTTAACTGGATAGAATTATGTGAACATTTTCTATAATATCTTGCTTTGTTTTATAATAAAATGAACTATTTTTTATCTCAATTTGTATGTATTTTATTTCTAGTCTCCTGTTTGACGTGTTTTATAAATATAGTTTTTATTAACACTATAAAAAATACCTGAAATTATTTTTATATATATAAAAAAAACAAGACTTTATTCAAATGAAAGAAAAAAAATATATATAAAATATAACAAATATAAAGACCTTAGTAAATACATTCACTAAGCTATAAAATAGTGAGAAATTATTAAGGTCAAATTAAACTACAGGTAGCTGCAACGTTAACATCATAGAATAAATCTATCTAACAAGAGAACATGCCTTCAAAAATACAAGTGTAAATATACAATATCATACAATAGCGGATGACTTACAACTTTCGTCACGCTCTCTAATCTCACGCGCCGCTAGCTCGCCGGCTGAGCCCCCGCGGGCATCCAGCCAACAAGCATACCGACCACGCTAGCTAGCAGCAGCAGAGATTACCTCAGGCTCTCTCTCTCTCCATGCTCCAGCAAGCAGCAGCCGCTTGCTTGCCGTCTTGGCTTAAAAGTTGCACTGCAGAGAGCGCGCTGTATTCTATACACTAAGCAGCATGCCGAGCGCTACGTACACATCACTGTACAGAGATCACTGTGAACACATTCACAGCTAACTGGCTGAATCCTTAAATTCCCTCTACTATAATAGACATGCATCTTTAATTATTATATCGAAACAAATATGAAATTTAAAATTTCTTTATTCCTTGCAATATGTTTGCATGTAGTATAATTGCAGTACACGGTCTCACGGTCAAACTTAATTGGATTCATAATGAATTGGATTATTTTATTTACTAATTGTAAATTAAACACAATAAGGTGCAGGGGAGATTTTATTGTTTTACAAAGTATAAGATATTATGATTTCGTTTTTAAATAAAATTTGAATTTATGGAAATACCCTTTTATCCTGATAAATAATTAATTATGTACTGCGTCGTCGATAGAAACTCTTATATTTATACTTGCTTGATTATTCTGATATTGCTTTTTTCTGATATAATGATACACGTATATTAGGTATATATTATAGGGGGAATATATACGCGTATTATGTAATTAAAAATGTATCTGGATGAGTAACGCTTTTATTTAATTAAATGCAAAACATTGAATAACCTGTGAAGTAAAAACAAAAAAGAACAAGTAATATTCAAGTTAATAATTAAATATAATTAAGAAAAAATTTACTACTTAACATAAAACTAATAAATGTGTTTTTAAAATAAAATCAGACGTTTTGTTTCCACGGGCTGCTCCGGAAGGGTCGAAGAGATCCGAGGTGGCCACAAGCTTTAGAATCCGAACCTGTAACCAATCAGAAGGTCACAAGTCAAAAGTTAGTCGATCACGATAAGCAAACTAGATCAGCAGACGATGAGAAAAGGCACACTGCTATAATTTCAGTTTGTTTAGCAGTAGAACGGGTACTGGGCATATACGTCGTAACTCGATCTCTATACTCTCTCTTTGATTATGTCTGCTATATATGTTAATTTTATTTGAGAATCACACAGACTAATGTATTTTAAGTCCAAATTGGAATACTTGGAACGTTTTACCTCTGATTATATAATTTTATAATCTAGCTATCTAAATAATGTCCAAATTTATGCAAGTAATATATGTATATTTATATACCGACAAACAGCAGGAGTAACGATCGTGTTAGCTGTTCCGAGCTTACATGCAATTAAGTTCAGTATCTAAATTTTGGCTACCATGGGAACTTTAATTTTCCAATTTTTGAAATGAATATTTCCTGTATGTCTCTGATTTATTATTATTATTTTAGTTACAGGATATGAAATTTCGGTTAAGAAAACACATTATCATGCTAATATTGAGGCAGCTTATAAATATAAAGGTACACAGAGATGTGGTATTAGAAGCTGAAAGAATCAATAAACGGCTTATTATGCATACATATAACCCATAATTTCATGCAACATACGCGACGACCCGACGAAATATACCGCCATTTTTGTTTTAATCCCCTGGAAGCATATGCAACCTTCTATACCCTTGAGTATTGAGGGTTGATTGAGGCAGGCGACTGTTAAATCGAACTTTCTGAAAATGAATATATATTTTATAAAATCTCACTGACTGAGCTGCACATGATTGGAGGGTATTAGATAAAACTTTCTGTCAGGTATAATAGAACACGATACATTCATCGTACTATACAGCCACAGTAATACGTACATACATTTTTTATATTTTATTATGTAAAAAGTCTTTGCCTGACGCATAAAACTCACCAGGATGACTTTTTCTGCTGCTCCTGCTTCATCTTCTCGATGGTCTCGGCCAGCTCCCGCGCTTTGCTCGCCTCCGCAGCTGCCTCCTCACGCGTGACCCGAACTGCAGTCTCCGATAAATTCACGTCACGACGCAAGGCTTCGAGTTCAGCCTGCTTGGCCTCGAGACTGCTCTTGAGCTGCTGCCGCTCTATCAGAGAGTCCTGCAGCTCCGTCTTGTTTTTTTCCAGCTGCCCCTTGAGGTTCTTGAACTCCTCTTGAGCCTTCGTGATGAGGCTCGTCATCTCGTACATCTCCTCCTCCATTTTCGCTATCTCGCGGTCCATCCTGCTCTTCTCAATCTTACGAGATTCCAGTCGCTCCTTCATGGTCGTTATTGAGTGATGGAGAGAGTCGATCTCCTTCTTCTTCTCATCATTTGACTCTTTCATACGTTTTTCAGATTCACTTTTTACCTGAAGATCTCTTAGTAGCTGTTTATTTTTAGTCTTAAAATCTTTTAAATCATCATCATATTTAATGTTTAAATTGTTGATTATTTCTGTTTGTTCAGCTATTTTTGCATCATTAATTTGTTTTTCATTTCTAAGATTTTCTAATTCTATTTCAATTTTTAAATTATCAGCTACAAAATTGTTGTTTGAGGTTTCGAGATCTGACTCCAGTATTTGGACAGTATTTTGTAAATCTTTAATTAATTTATCCTTGATGATCATATCTTCTTTTAGTTCATTATTTTGGTTCCTGAGAGACTGTATTTCTTCCTTACTTTCATTCATCAAAGATGTTAAATCATAAGCCTCAGCTTTAGACACCTGGTATTGTTCCTTGACTTCTTTTAATTGATCTTCAATTGCTGTCTGATAATTCTTCAGGTTTCTATGATTTTCATGCAGCGTATTATATTTTGTTTCAAAGTTTTTAAGTTTTTCCTCTGTGTCTTGTTTTTCAACCATTAAATTTTCTATCTCTTTCTCGCGTTTACTATTTACAACTTCATCTATGTCATCAGTACATAAAATATCATCTTCGTGATTTTGTTCCATCAGGTTTTCAATCTCTCCATCAGTCATGACTGAACTACTTTCAGAATATTCTGTTGGATTTAAAATTTTCTTTTGTATTCGCTCATTCTGTTTCTTCAATTTTAAAATTCGTTTTTGTTTATTTTCAATTATATTTTTTCTTATTTTTATCTGCTCTGTACAGTATTCCTTGATTTTATGTGAAAGACCACTACTTACAATAACATTAGCGAATTTCATGTCCATATAAATTTTTGTTAAACAATTTATTTCATCAGCAAGCATTTGTTGAAATTCTGTTTCAATTTTATTTTTTTCCTTGACCAATTCTTCATCTAGGGATTCTAATTTTTTCGCTGTATCAGTATTGTTCTTTTTTATTTTTTCTTGCTTAATATTAAATGATAATTCTGCACGTCGTAATTTTAATTCTCGGGTTGTATGTATTTCTTTAAAAAGCAATATCAGTTGCTCGCGGTACTGAGAACGAACTTTTTCCAACGAAGCAATCTCGTTGGTCTCAAGAGAAGATAGTTTAGTTCTTATCATATCATGTTCCATTTCTTCAACATTTATAGTATTCTTTAAAAGAAAATCTGCTTGATCAGATAATCCTTTAATTTTCTTGGATACATAAACATGTTGTGAATTCTTAAAGTCCATTTGAAATAAAATTTTCTCGCCTTTTACTTTGTAACACAGATTCAAAGGACTGAAGGAAGAATTTATTTGCTATCACTTTAGATTCAAAGAAAATGAACTATTCTCGTTATTGAACCAACGTAATATATGTAACAATTAATTAATAAACAAGATAATTTGAATTTCAAACGTGTTTTTATGTTGATATTATATATTTTATCAATAATAAACATAAACAATATAAAATATTATTTTGTTTGTTAATTTAATGTTATGCAATTAATTACATAAACAAGTTATTCATGCAAATACTACTTTCCCCCATATGTATAGTGTAATTACATCATAAGAAAAAACGTTAACAGAATAATCATACAAGCAGGTATAAATATAAGAACTTTGTATCGACGACATAATAATCTATATTTATCAGGATAAAAGGGTAATTCCATAAATTCAAATAACTTTAAATTCAAATTCAAAATTCTTTATTTAATTTAATCCATATATGTCTCCTTCAGTCAATATATCATATATATATCAGGCAAAAATTATATTATAACAGCTATAGATCATGGCAGCAACAAGGCCGATAAGTAGTGGCTAATAGAGGTATATACATTAATAGTATACACAAACAATATATTATTAAATGAACTATATAACATATAACAATTATATATTAATTAATTATTTAATTATTATATATGTAAAAACTAAAAACAACATCATAATATATCTTGCAATATATAATTATATGTTATATATATCATATAATATACAATAATACAATAAACTCTCCCCTGCACCTACTTATTTTGTGTTTGACTTACAATCAGTAAAAAACAGGAATCCAATTAATTATCCGTGTACTCTAGTTCTGCATTCTGCATGCAAACATAATATAGATATGTTCGTATAATAAACAATCAGAAAGAATAGATTATTTGTGATGAACCTTATGTTTCATGTAGTTATTCATGTACAGAAGAGATGAGGTTCATCACAAATAATCGATTATTCTTTAATATAATATATGCTATAATATATATAATATAACTAAAGAAATTTTAAATTTCATGTTTGTTTAGATATAATAATATTAAAGGTGCATGTCTATTTCTATTATTATTTTGAGAAGGTATATGGGCAATATGTGAGATGAGCATAATATATATAGTTGTTGCAGGCTCTGATGGTTTCTACTTTTTAGTCCTCTCGTCTTCTCATCGTGATATTTTAAAAAATTTACTCATTTGTGCCGCGGTAAGGGAACCGGAAACGCCGGAAACGACCAGAAAAGCGGAAAAGCCCGTCTGAAAAAGTAAAAGCGCGGAATTTAAAAAACAAAACAGAAAACAGCTGTTCAGCTGTTGTGTGTAGGAGGTAGGACTCATAATATTAACTCTATGGTAGGACTGTGTAGGGTTGTCTTCTACCAGCTTCTACCTACCCTAGTTGTGTGCAGGTTGTGTACTCTCTCAGAGACCAGGGTCTTTGGTCTCTGGTGCTCTCTGCTCTGGTTGTGTGTGCCGGCACAGGTGCCGGTCAACGATCTTGTACTGATCCTTGATGCCGGTGTGTGCTCTCAGTGTGATGACAAATGTATCACACTTTGAGATGTATGCATAAATAGCTGCGTTAATGGCTCTTCTATTTTAAAATTGCAGTAGCTAGGCCACGTGGAAAAGAAACATCACATTACCAGTCAGGTATGTATGTATTATAAGGTATTCTTTATTACTTCATGTATATTGTACACTATGTACAGTATACATTTGCTGACTTTGCTGCAAATACTAAATTATGTACTAAATTTACTAAGGGTTATACACATGCACATTATTATAAAATATATTATGCCGAAAACTTCATATACTGTACTCCAAAAAGCGATGGAGTTTACCGAAGGAATTATTAACATAATAATATATCATACTATATGTATATTATGCATAAAAAATATATTTTTATATGCATTACAACATTGCAGTCACAACTCACAACACAAGCACCGCCAAGCCTGCCAAGCACTTGGCCATGCAAACACAACTTGAGGCTTGAGGACACTGCAATCAGAGTCAAAATGCTAAAAGAAATTTGTGTATGATAAAATTTTTAAAAAATCTTTATGATCTTGAGCTAATTTACAGATGTAGCTGATTGTATATTGTATATATCATGCTGTATCATACATGCATGCAGGCCACTATACAGGTCATTCAGCAGCGAGCATGTTGTTCTTTGGGCGTTGTATGTAGTTTTGATTTTTTTGATGCGGGAGAGGAGTAGGTCAAAATCAGATGAAAAATCCTTATTCTTTTCCTATGACATGTCGTATCCTGCATGTACAGTATGTTAATTTAGTTTTTTTAGTTAAGTTGTTTTTTAATGGATTTGTTGATCCAGGAGCTTAAATTAATCATCAGGCTAAAAAAAAATAAAAAACACACCTTTTTCAGGGCTTTAGAATGATAGGAATTCCTAATAAGTAATAACTGTGTTGTGGGATCAGGGTTACCTGATTGATTGATTGCTTACAATCATTCAACCCTTTATTAATGCCTAGAAACCAAAATTGCAGATTTTAAGTCAATTTGAATAATGTTTATAAATTTACTACAGTATATATATTTTTTTAAATTTATTCACACTATAAATTGTACATACAGTACTATTTACTTCGCGATGATACAAAACATAAGTATATTATATATGTACTGTACATAATGTACGTGTACATAAACAAATAAGTTAAAAAAAAAAACATGTTTTTCCCTGCGTATTTATTACATTGCTGTACACATTTGAGTATATATTTTACCTCAATATTATTATTATCGTCAACGTTTTTTTTTTTTCTTCACTTTTTGCTATGTATTTATAAAGTTTATTATACAAAGAATTATTAAATATAAATTACATACTGTATTACAATTGATCCATATCCCTAAATTTTTTGAGAAACAAAGCTGACATTCTGACGTCGACAATATATTATTATATTATACAATCATGCTTATTTGGTTCAAACATATATGGCATAAATGCAATATAGATATACACAATCATAAAAAAGTGAACATACGGTGTAGGATGCTTGTACAGTACAGAGTTTGACAAGATATATCAAAATAAAAAATTGCTGTATTTTGTATTAAGTTCTTTGCAACTCTGACTTTTTGTTTTGTCATACTCCCGATATATATACGCTTATATAATATAATAATAATCATATTATTATTAACATATAATTATACAGTATTTATATATATTAAAGTTATTTAAATGATATATATATATATATAAATATATATATATATATAAATATATATATATATATACTCTGATTCTGACAGATAAATACTGTACAGTATGCATGTGCAGCATATTAATTAAATGTATTGGTATGTACTTTAATAATTCACAATTAAAAAAAAAAAATGCTATACATAATATACATGTAATTATATACTGCACTGCTCTTAAAATGAATAATACTCTATACTAAAATGAATAATGAACAAACAATATTTTACTGCATACTGCATAATTATTATACTTCATAATTTTACTTGTAGTACTGTATTTTTCTATATTTTTATGTATTTGTATGAAGAGTTTATATTAATAATTTAATATCAATTTTTGAAGAATTTCCAACTTTAACAAAATAATATCCTTGTCACAGCTAGGATTAGCTAGTATAGAACTCGCTATAAGAAGATACCTGTAAGTCCAAGTAGAATACATCAGTTGGATAAAACAAACCAGCAGAGTTCTTCTATATTAATAATGCAGTAAAAAATCATTATGTACGCTCACTTGAATTTTACCACAGGTCCGTGTAAGCAAAGCATATTGTGCCAGAATAATAAATTAATTAAATTCAAAATATATGGAGAGTATAATTATATTGATTTACATTTCATAATTATGTTTAATTAGTACAAATTTTATTTGTTTTGTCCATTACAGTTAAAAGAAATTTGCATCCGCACGAACTGGTGAGTGGTAGTGTGTAGTTTCCTGGTGCACTTCTTGTCCCTGAGAGTGAATGATCTCGATATCCGGCCTACTGGTCGTCTTGGTTTGTTGTGTCACACTGCTCAGGGGCTTATGTTTTGCTGCAAGCCTCTCTTTGACCAGCAAGGTCTTTTGCGTCACATGACTCAATGCGAATGGCTCGTGCGTGGAGTTAACAGGGTACACGACTATCGGGTCCTCCTGCTGCTTATTAACATCAGTCTTCCTGAAACTGGATCTACCCGTGTAAGGTTTGTTGACGCGATCCTTCTCGTGAACCACTTGTGTCTGCACCGTAGTCATCACATAGCTCTGGGAGCTACCGGGCAACGTGGGCTTTACGGTGGGGATGTTGTTGGTGTGAAAGTTGTAATTGCGAGTACGGACAGTAGTAGGCAAGTTGGTAGGACGAGCCTTCAACATTGCTGAGTTCTGCAGCCTTTTGGAAGAGTAATATGGAGCATCATCATAGTAGTCTTCAAAATCAGTATACATTGGAGAGGAGTGCCATTGTTGATGTTGGTTCTGCATTGTTGAAGATCGACGTGTTGGTTTGATTTCTTCATTTTGGTTATTATTTTGCTCATCAAAGTTTTGCTGTAGAAAATATTCAGCATTGAATGCTTCGATTGGATTTTCAGTGGACTCTGATGTATTTTTTTCTTCATGTTCTGTGCTATGAATGAATTGTTTTAACTTTTGACCATAGGCATTAAAATTATTTTGAGATGCCATTTGTACTGTAGGCTGATATGTTAATCTTGTTGACTGAAGGTGATCAGTGTTTTGTTGCTTAAATTTTTCCATATTATGCAGTTGGTTTAATCTTATCTCAGCTGGATTCTGAATCTCATTATAACTTGGCTTATGGTTCATTGCAGTTGTCTCTTCATTGTTTGATCCCATTGAATTATGTGAATGCATTGCCTCGTTCTTAACATCACTGCTCTCAGCGCCGAGCTGCGGCGTGCTCATGTGCGTCTCGACGTGGTAGTTGGTGATGATGGGACGCCGGGTCGACTGAATTGGAATCCAGCCGTTGCTGGCCACAGCCTGGAACTTCTTCACGTCGGGAGGACGAAAGTCAACCAACGGTATGTGACTGGTGGGACTACTGTAAAATCCATTTGCTCCTTTCATGTTAAACTTTCCTCTTGGTTTAAATGGATTGGCAATGATATGATTTTGCTCCTTCATACCCTCATGCTTAACTACAACAGTTGAAACTGCAAATGGAATATTTTGAACAAACGTAGGACGAGTTGTTTGAATCATGCCTGGTTGTGTAACATGAGTATAAAAAGGATTTTTAATGAATCTATTGAATCCATTTTGTCTCATCATCAAATCTGAGGTTGGTCTCAAATGATACATATTTTGACTTGCAGACTGTTGTTGAAAACTCGGTCTCTTGTTTGATTTATTTACTAATGCCATGTTGTAAGTGGCGTACTCACTTGATGCCGATACTTTGGGTGGTAGCATTATCTCTGAGAGACTTCCTTCTGACTCTGGCATGCTGGTGGTAGAGGGCAGCTCTGTGGTGCTCACGCTTGGTCGCTCAAAGGGTTGCAGGACTGCCACCTGTGCTTGCGTCATGGTAAAGTGAGGGGACGGAGAGAGGCGGTAGTCTGTGGCCACCTGTACTGGTCGCTCAAGGGATTGCTGAGTTGCCTGCATCGTGACAAAGTGTGGGGACTGAGAGTGGCGGTGGTCCGTGGTGAATTGTCCTGGTCGCTCAGGAGATTGCAGGGCCGCCTGCGTCATGGCAAAGTGCTGGGACGGAGAGTGGTGGTATTTCATAGCTTGCCGTACTGGAGGTCTCATGTGCAGCTGACTGGGCTTGTGTCGAGGGTCGTGTACCATTAAAAGCCACGGCTGAAAAAATAAAAAACACAAGTTAGTGTAGTAAGAATAAAAGAATTTTGACTTGGTTTCCTTAATTAAAAAAAAAAAAAAAATCAATTAATGATTTACTGCGCATGATTTACAAGGTACAGTACTGTGTAAATTATGACCTTAAGCTATAGACCTATCAAGTTCATCAACACATTAATGAATTGATATCCTGAATGATGGAAATTTGTGGTTATTTCATTTATGACATTAGAAGATTGAAGCAGGTAGATATTGTACATTCTTTTCTGGCAATATAGCACGACGATCTCTATAAATATAATGAAGTGATAAAAAAAGACTGTGATATTGCTGTACAAGGTGATTTAATTAATTTAATATTAATGACAAAACAAACTCTCAATTTCTATAATTAGGAATTTTTATACATCAGACAGTACGACAGCAGACGGCTGCCTACTATAATAGTAGTTTTTACTAGTTGTAATAAAAAAGTACAAACCTTTGTGGGGTGGCGCCGCAGAACCATCTCTTGGGGTGGCTGGAGAGAAGGCATCAAGCCGAAGGTTGGTGAAGCTCGGGCAGGCACCGCTCCCAGCAGCAAGCAGCCGGCAACCAGCCACATCATTAACTGTGGTATAAATATATGAACATAAAAATTCATTTCATTTCTTTATAAGAATCATATTAACCCTCGTCCGGAATCCGGAATAATGAACTATCTGCAAACCATGATCATGGCACAAGTGCAATAATGAGCTACCTGCTTTATCCATATGTAAGCTCATAAAATTGCACTCACATGAATTATATTAAATAAAAATAGCATGAGATAGCACATTATTACACACAATTGCCCCCTTCAGCATATACGTGAAAATTAATATGCTGGCAGATGACACTTTATATAATTAATATAAACAAATATGTATTACCGCGTGTTCATTATTATAGTGCTATTGGTGCTATACATATGTAAAAAAAAATATTTGGCGCGATTTACGAAAGAAATTGTCCAGTTTTCTTTTTAAAACTATGGTCAGTGCGAGAACCCTGGACATAAAGTAATAAGTTTTCTTGACAACGCCCTTTTAAAGCTTTGAACCCAAACGTTAGAGAATTTGTTTCTGGATTTTGAGCAGGCGTGATGTGTGACGACAAAACACGCAAAGTCAGCTCAATTGAAATGTAGTAAAGTTGTAAGATGAAAAAAAAAAAAAAAAAAACTATTATTCAGATTATCGTAATCTGTAGTAAATTATTTAACTTTTACAGCTTGTACTCTAGACTCCATATATACTATATATATTAGTTATCATCACGCTAACGAATTTTGTAAGCACATATTAATTTAATATTAATTCACGTGTAAATTAGTACGTATTATAGTTAATATACGATAATTAATAAAATAGTGTTTGTAGATATTTGGTAGATAAAAAAACGTCAAATACGCTGGTTTTACGAAAAATCGCAGCTTAAATTTTACTATAACAATATTGAATATAAATATACTCTTATTTGTTTCAAAGAAGAAAAATTAATGTATATAATAAATAATATAATTATACATGCATGGCAATTAAAATTAACCATATATAAATATATATTGTAGCGTTTAATTGTCTTACAGAAAACGAACGAAAGTGATTTTTTTAAATGCCTTTTCGTGTAAAATGTCGTATAAAGTTACAAATCATCTCAGCATAAATGCCAATAAATGAAAACACTCAACTTTGGATGTATAGTATTTAACTTGTCTATATTATAAAATTTATAATACAACTAAATTGATATAGGTATAATATAAATTTATTAACAATGATAAAAAAATCACACGATAAAAATAAAAAATAACAATCAGCCTAGGATCATGTATATACAAGATCCTTGCAATCAGCAGATTTCCAACAGGTGGTTATAACAAATGAACTCTATGAATTTTGGTGGCGAGACATGTGCAGCTTTTATTCTAGGAGCATCATGCAGTTGCATGTAAGAACAACCACCTTTAATTTTATTGCAAGCCAACAGAAGCAAACTAGCTCGTTGACGCAAAAATATAACCAAAACTTTAAGAGACGAGTTAAAAGTTAAAAAAATTAGACGAACTATAAACTTACCATCATCTTGCGAAACACTGTGACAAATGCGGTGGGCCGCTGCTGGCGTGCAATATATACAGACCTTTCACCGCAGCCGTGGTCTATATGGTAGGGGTCGATTTCATCTCTTCACAGTTGGGGTATCTTCCCCTTCCCGCGTGCGATATTGTGCGTGTGAACTTTCTATTTCCAGATTCATTCAAGAAACACAATTTTCAATTGATGTGCACACAGTGCATCTAATGTAGGCGTTAATAATCTGATTTTAATTAATTAATTTAGACAATTATTAAAATTTAATGAATATTCTTGCATATTAGGAAATAAATAAATAAATAAAATCGTCTTTATTGAGGGCGGGATTTATTATATTATTTTTATTATAATTATATATAATATAATATATATGAACTTATGAGTATATGATGGGGTATACTATACTTTTTTTAAAAATGCCTCGATTTTATATATATTATGATCTTGAGCTGTTTAAGCAAAATCATTTTAAAAAAATTAATTTCACAATTATTTCCACACATAAAGAATTTCTTGCAATAAAACATGCACGTAGCAAATCGTTATCTTAATTGTAAAATACGTTTAGTTTTCCTGCGTGATATGAAGGTATAATATGCATTCTGCCATTTAAGGTCCAGGTCATAAAAGGTTGACTCGGGACGTTAGATCTGATATATTTCCAGATTATACTTCAACTGCTTAAAATAAAAAGCTATAAAAATACATTATCCCGGCCCTCACGGTCTCCAATATTCGAATGTTGGTGTGATACTGGCAAAGAATTTTACTATATTAGTCTAAAAGGCGATTTGCTGAATTTGCAGCAACTTCCCAAAAATCAATTGGTCTATATCACTCTATTAAATAATAGCAGCATTAAGTTAATTCATATTCGCAGGTATTCAATAAGTATTGTAAGTTGGATCATGATATATATGATATATCTTTATAATTGCATTGTGCTTTTTATCATATGTTTTAAAGAAAACCTTGACATAATTATTGTTATTTATTAGACAGAGAAATTACTAAAATTGAACTTGCTCGCTGTTATGCATTTACAGGGAAAGTATAAATAAACGGAGATGATTTTTGTGAAACTCTCGTTCTGTCGCGTCGCATTGTCGCACGTACGTAAACGGTGCTGCATTGTTGGCGTATTGCGTGCCTCCGCGCTCTGTTTGACGTAACAGCATGCAGCATTCATAAAAGTTAATTTATTAATAATGGCTTGCCATTAAGATAAGAGCACACTTTATTTATTGTTTATTTAATCTTTAACCTATGTTTTGTTTTAAGTAGAAAGTAAATATATATATATTTATATCTATTATATTTTAGAGCTATAATTTTATGTTCCCAAATATTTTATGATGCTCTTTTTTTTTTTTACTAATTTTACTGCTTCTTGATCTGTTTTCAAATATTAACATAGGTACTAATTAGATGTCACCTAAAAAAACAGATGGTATTAAAGTCTTCATAATTTTGTTAGGGCATGTTCATATTTTAACTCAATAATTATTATATTCATTATTGCATGCTCAGATCTAGAGAAAAAATATAATCTTTACTGTGGGTATGGTATAATATATTTTATAAGAGATGAAAACAAAAAGAAACAATATTTTTATGAAGCTATGATATCAATACTAATGTCATGTCATTGCTGGCACCTAAATTTAGTCAAGACAAGTTTTTAATTAAACTGGCGTTACTATAACAGCTAGGGCCTACAATTAACCAAATGCAGAGATGTTTTTCTCTTAATTATGTCCAGAAAGTTAACCAACAGTTTCAGAGGACGCACCAATGTCTCTCGCAACTTACTGTATTAAATTGTATATAATTCATTCGTGACGTATGCTCGCAATAGTGGCGCTTTATATGTATAATATTATATATTACACCGTCTCGGGACCTCGTCATTCTTTCAAACTGAAAATCACTTTTTTATAGTTTCTGGCATTATATGCACATTATACAGTACCTATATAATATACTAGTACTGATCTAAATCTAAATTAAATTATCTAGTTTCATTGCATATTTAATATATCGCGGACGATGCTTTATATGCATGACTGCTTTTGCATACATAATTATTATCAATTATGAACTATTGGAAAAGAAGATTTAATTGGAACATAATTAACACTTTATTACAGATATAATGATAGCGACGATTTAATGCAATCCCCCAGCTCCCCAAAACCTTAATACATTTTTTAAAAACTTATTATATTTATATAATAGCACAGATCTCAGATCGACACCATGCAAAAAATAATTATTTTCAACAGCAAAACAATTTTTTTACGACAATTTCTGGCACGGCAAAGAGTCCAGATAATAAAAATAAGATAAATATCCCCAAGAGGATAAAACACACAAATTTTCTTCCGTACTGTTTCCACAAAATTCCTCTTGCAGCTCGTGCTGGGTTGAGAAGCCACAGAAATGATGTATCTGGACGACTGTAACAAATATCAATCTCTACTTAATAAAAGTTAACAGAGAGAGAGTCCACTTAATGTATCCTTCCATTCCTTCCTAACTTATTATCTTAAATTTTTTATTCAATCTTTTATTTCACTCGTATTAGTATAATGTATGTTTCTTCCTGCACCCCCCCCCCTTCCCCAATAAAAATTAATTTGATTTGTGTCCATGTAAACTCTTACTTTGGAGGGGGCAGCGGTTCTGGCGGCTCTCTCCCTTGCCCTACAGGGTGCTCTTTGGCTTCGTCTGCTGGCAAGAGCTCCAATTCAAGCTCCACTTTGCCCTGCACACACACAGAGCACGTCACACTTGGAAAAACAATTCAGCATGCCACACATACCGCTGGAGCTCCGTGGATGTCTCTAAGAGGCCACCAGCCTCGTGTGCGATTAGTCACAAACAGGTTGTGCGGAGGGCCAGTCTCGGAGCCTCGGAGAACGCAGCTGCGGGCAGTCTTGGCTCCCGGGGGAAGTCTGCACAGCTCAAGCTTCGTGCTGCCTGTATAAACCCGGCCACCATTGAAAAACATAAAGAATAAAATCAAATAACGGAACAAAATATGATAATACTACTTTTAAAAGAGTAATAGGATGATCTAAAATGGGACAAACCAAAAAAATCATAAAATACAATGAGAGCATAACTTTAAGATAGTGGGGAAAAAAAAAAAAAAAAAAAACGTTCAGTTTATTTTTTCTAGTTCATTATTCGTGTTGTAAGGTTGGTTCTATGAAGTTCATATTTCAAACCAGCTAGTTTGGATCTAAAACAACAACAATTAAAAAAATAAATAATTAGAAAATTTAGTAGAGGGGGAAATTGCCACCTTTACGGTAAATTTTAAAAATTGGATTTGGGAAGTGCCAGTCCCAACATGACTCACCAATGAAGTCATCTGCGGAGATGAGGTCTGCGTCCCAGGCCTGCACGCTGAGGGTGCAGGGCAGCAACTGCTCGCCATGTGAGAAGAGGCCAGCCATGCCTTGCTTTGCTACCACCATGCGGCGCTCCGCAGCCAGGTAACGCAGTGGGAAGATCATGCGCCAGTTGAACTGACCTTCCCCCGTCAGCGAACGGTAGTGCACGTCGGTAGACTGTGACTCTACACCCTGACCCAGCCAGCTGACAAAAGACTAGGCTTATGAGCATTATTGTTCCACTTACTAACTTTCTTAACTTTCAATTGATTAATATAATTTCCATTTATTATTTTAAACTTTTAGACCTAAAGATTATACCAGTTTGCCTGCAATAAATTTGGAAATTATCATGAAATTAGCAATTAACATTATAGATAATAGCTCCCCTAGTGAGTAATTTATAGTACAACAGTTTTTCCTCACCACTCAAAGAAAATGTCTGACATTTTCTCTCCAGTTATGCTGGTGTCATCCAGTGGGATTTCTTCTGCATTCCATATAATTACTCGCAGCTCGTACGCCTTGGGAACTCTGGGTGCGATGTTGACAGGCAAGCAGGGGGCCGGACCTCGCTCGGGGAAAAGGTCCAGCCACATCTGAAGCCGACCCTAAGTAGATTTATATTATAAATTGAACATATATATTAATATTATGATTAGTGAAAGCTTAAAATAACTATACTCTTTAGTATATTATTCAATAATTATAAGCGTCTGATTCGCACCTGCTCTACTCCAGGCTTGCGAGGTAGAAAGAGGGGTCTGCTCTCCAGGTGTTCGGGTACAAGAGGCCAGCCCGTCACCTCCTCCCACCGCAGCAACACGGCTAGTGCCAGCTGTTCTTCTGAGGCTTGAGGTGGCGCCGTCACGGTCAGGGCCCCCACTGTGATCTGGGTGCCAGTCAGCTTGGGGGACGCCAAGCCGTGCTGGCTGCACAGGCGGGCCAAGACTTCACTGGGCAGCTCTCCCTCGCGCCACGCATTGTACCCCAACCTAAGACAAAAAGCCACCTCGTCTCACACTTTTCTGTATAGTTGAATAAACAAGTACCTGTCAAAGCGAGAAGAGAGACCACAGTGCGCACGGTGCCGACTCATCAACCTCCGTTCAACGTCGATGCGAGTTTCACCAACCGGGTCATCACTCGAGGAGTCGTCCCGGTCCATGATGCTGATCACGAGCTCATGCTCACGAGGCAAACTCAGTTCCAGCTCGTAACACCTGCGTGAGAGTTGAGCAACATAAAATTTTTCGAAAAGAACTCACTTTTGTTCTTTCTTACATCACTAACTGACTTCTTTACTTCTTTGCTCTATAAAAAATTATTTATAATTATTGCAATATGCACTGTATAGGTCGTTCTATATATTATATATATTTATAATATATGTAATATATTCATGCACCAACCCCATAATTTTATTTATTTTGAATACAGTATATAACACATATGTTTGTATCATATATATATAAATATATACAGTATATTAAACAAAACAAAAAAAAAAATATTAAAAATGCCTTATTTGCTGGAACTGCAACTGCTTCAAAATACAATTTTTGGTGATAAAAAAGAGCATACAGTCCTGCCATTTATGAACAAAGTTCATGTCAATCAAACTGATGGATTTTACAAGAAGATGATCACAAACAGAGCTGGGTGCTTACTTTCCAAACACTGGGTTGAGTTCTCCACGCACAAAGTTCTCCCGGTCCTTTACTCTCTGTCCGAGACTGGTGCTCACAGTCACGTACGGGTCACTCAGTCCGTCCACGTCCTTGGGTCTCAGCCGCAGACCTCGCACCACGTACAGACGAGCCAGGACTCTCACGTTTTGCTGGGGGCCTTGGGGAACCATGAGAGGGGGTGGCAGCAGAGCCATGGGTGCAGCACCAGGCTCCTCCCCAGGGGCAAGGGGGCGGAGACTGAATCCACCCTTGAAGGTGCAGACCTCAGGAGGGTCGTCGTCCATCATGCGGTGACCCTTGACCAGCGAAAATGTCCGCACCAGGTCTGTGAAGCCATTGAACTCGGGCTGCGACTCAAGCTCTTGGTCGTATAACTGTCAGATTCCAAGGGTCAGACAGATATTTCAAATTGTATTTTAGCACTCACTTTTATCTTAACTGCAGCAAGCTCAGGATTTTCACTCATTGTAGATTTCTGAAACAATATGATCATTCATTTTATAATCTTTTAAACTGGAAGAAAGGAGAAGTTTTTAAATGAATTTATTTACCCCTTTATATTCTGAAGCCATCAGTTTGCTCCACCAATCTAGCTCTTCATTTTCAAAACCGGAATTTTGTTGTTTGGCCTTGCGTTGTCCAATTAATAACTGCAACAACAAAAGTACAGAAATCAGTCATTCACTGTTTACTTTTGTGAATATAAGTTTCTCACTTTCTTTCCTTGCTGACTTTTGTTTAGCAGAGGAGCGGTGTCAGATTCCTCTAGGTCGTGATCGAGGCCAGGCTCCATCTGGATCACAGTACTCTCTCCTATTGGACCAACTGAAATCAACAACAATTGCTTGAGTATTATTTTTAACAAATGCAGTAACACAGTAATAATAATAACATAAATGTTTATTGAGCAGGAACATAAAACACGTATTTTTTTTTATACAAAATGCATAAAAATCCTGCCCAATTGGTGGTTAAAAAAGAATATCCCATTCACATGAAGTGTTCAGCCAAAGTAAAGGTGATTACAGTTCAAAATGGATAAATAAAAATTACATGAGCAACGGCTGCGATGCCACACATTTTTGGCACATGAAATTCATGTTTCCCAACAAATTTACAGTAAAAGTAGGATGTCCGCGATAGAATTCAATAGCAATTGCTTAAATGGTACAATATTTGCGTCTATATAATTGTTTGTTTTTTTAAAAAATACCCCATATGAATCCACCTTCATAGTTTTAATATTTCACTGGGCATGATCAAAGAGGAGAGACTTAAAAAAGGTAGCTTACAAATTTTGAAGGGGGGGGGGGGAAGAATTTTCATTCACTTTTTACAACAATTAAATTTCTTGATTAGAATATTTTACTTGTAGACTTACGTTCAACATTGTATAGACTTACGTTCAACTTGAGATATTGAGCGTCTTACTGCACGTCTTAGACTTGATGACGAATATTGTAGGAACGGTTTGAGTGATGGAACCATGCAGGTTCCCTCAAAGATTGGCTGACACAAGTTGCGATGATTGAAGAGCTTAATAGTCAATGGTGGAAGATAAGATGGGTTCTCCGGCAGTTCCTGTAAAGAAATTAATAAAATTAGCTACAACATAACTAATTCTAACTGCAATATTGTCAGTCTCAAAATTCTCCAGGTTTTCAAACGTTAAGATTTTATTGAACAATTAAAAATATTATTGTTTATTTATTGAGAGCTCACAAGCTCCAGCCAGCTGTGAGGTTTGTCAAAGTTGGCGTTCTTCAAAACGTCTGAGATGGTTGTTGAGCTGATTTCCTCGCCCATACACTCTACTTGGATGCGAGGTCGCTCCGCCAATCTCTGCTGGCCACCACGCACGCCCCAGAAGAGGCACTCAAGACGGTAGCGGCACTTGCGAGGCCTCACCGGCCGAGGCGAGCCGGGCTCTTGCTCAAGTGACGAGTGCTGCATAAAACAAGCAAGTCAACAGTTAAGCAGCCCGGGACAGTGGCAATTATTTATCCTCACCTCTACTAACTCAAAGGCAGCCAATATAGAAGCAACTTTACTTATCCCACGAGTCAAGGTGTACCAATTTAAAGTTGGCATTCTGGACGAGTTGTTTGATTGTAAACTTTGAATTGATGGTATGGCTGTAGAACGTCCTATATAATCAGGTGCTTTCTGGGGAAAAAAAAATAAATAAATAAATAAATAAATAAATAAATAAATAAATAAATAAATAAATAAATAAATAAATAAATAAATAAAATCAAACAAATAATCAAATTTTTATTCAACATAATCATCAATTGAAAATTTTACTATAACAGAATTTATTCAATTCCACCTCCCTAAGAAGGTTCCAACCAACTCAAAGATTCTTAACAAACTTATAACTTACAGTGTACTACAGTGATAAACTAGTGTTTAATATTTATGTAGTTAAATTTGACTACAAATAAATACCCACATAAATCGGGAGAACAAAGCTGTAAATAATTTGGTGCATTGTTCTTCAAAACGTAATTAACAATTACAGCATTTACAAACACATGTATGTATGCTAAAATATGCATCAAATTCTGCCTACTATGGAATAGTGTAAGGATATGTTATTTAAAAATTGTCAGACTATTAACCTTGATCATATGATCAAGGTTATTATGATCCCGAAAGAAATACAATATAGTTTTTAAATATAATACGTTTTTCATACAAACTTGCTGGTTAAACATACCCCCACATCAAGGTCAAGAGCTTCGATGACGATCAGTGGAGGGTTGGAGAGGATGTCTTTGATGGCACCCCAGATGACCACGGGCCACAGCACGAGTGTTTGGTCCCAAGTCGGAGAGAGTGTCTCATGAATCACCTGCAGGTCAAGCACCCTTAGATAAACTCACCCAGTGCAGAAGTTGGTACCTTACCATAGAACAAGATGTTCTGCCAGCTGCAGAGATGCGAACGAACGGATCACACAAACTGCTCCTGTCCCAACCAGCAACAAAACTGCCCTGGCAGATGTGAGCTCGACACTCAAACACCTGTAAATTGTATATATATATCATTTTAACTAGAAGAGGAGCTTTTGGATGCAGCAAAACAAGGGGACCATTAAGAAATAACAATTATTCTATTTACTGCATTTTTTTTTTTTTTTGCAGGTCTGTTTAAATACATACATAATCAAGGATCCAGATTTTCCCTATGTTCCTATGTTCCCTGTACTGATGCTTCATCTGATTCTTGCTTCTTTTAAAAAAAGATCTAAATTATGAGAAATTGTGGTAATAAAAAATATGATATTGCTGGCAATTAACTCACATGCTTCTCTGTGAAGCGCAGAGCTGAGGGGAAGAGGCTCCCCACCTCCTGCTCGCGGACACACACGGATGGCAGCTTCTGCAGGCAGGCGGGAACCTCCTTATTCAGCCCTAGCCACCCAAGTAGACGCAACTTGCCGACTGCAGCTGCACCCTCTGTCTGCACAGTGTCAATTTAAGACATTAATAGAAAATGAAATAGGAACAGAGTGATTGGCTGCAGACAGAGGTAGCTCCAACCTCTACCACTACCAGGGGTCTCAGCACAACATGACAGATCAGTCAGGCAATGAACTCAAAAAACAACAGTATGTATGAATTGTAAAAGAGGATAGCTACCTGCAGGAAGATGGTGAATGGCCGCAGACAGTTTGCTCCCACCTCTGCCTCCACCAGGGAGTGCAGCAACTCCTCACTTGGCAAACAATGCTCTGCAAGAACTCGCCCTCCGTCCACCGCCAGCCGCACACACACGTTTGGCAGCCCGTTCTGTTGGGGCTGCAATCAAATGTCCAGATACCTCACAAGAAGCAGACAATTGCTTGCAGAAATGCATCTTTTGGTCCTCTAGAAATTTATTTGAAGAGGCTTAATCTTACAGCACATTTATAAGAAGACCATATAATGTTTTGAAAATTTTCTTTCATTTCAATGTAACAAATTTTTATTATATTTGCATGCTAGTCTCAGATAACTTACGTCATCAGCTAACCACCGAAGACGGGAAGCAAATTCGTTTACTGTCTTGGCTCGTTCCTCAAGAGTTCCCTCTGTGACAACTTTCTTGGCGTGATTAATCATCTCCTCCTGAAACACACTCACTGTAATATTGCCAGTGGTTTTTGATGGCTGAGCATTACCACGGTGGCTCTGCGCAGGGTTGCCCTCAGAGAGTCGAGTGGCGTGTAGCTCTCGGAGCTGCTGAAGCTGTCTGCTCCTCTCAGCACGGCGATGGCTTGTTGGCAAAGATCCACTGTTTTTTCCAGCACTTGTCTTGTCTCCGAACCAGGGCAATCCTCCTGCAAGCAGTCTCATGATATTGCTCTTGACAAATTAGGATGTAACTATTTTCTATATCTTCCTGAAAATTCAAATTAAACCATTGCATTTAATTTACAAACATTTTATTGTAAATTCTTGCAATTTGACTTGATTCTGCTGCCTGCTAATGTTATATAATATGTTCATTATTTACAAACAACAAACTAGTGTCTAGTGTATGAATGAACAATGAACCAAATAAGTCAATAAATAAATAAAAAAGATCACAACTCACAAGTATAGAAAATAATGTTAAACTTAAAATACTGTATTTAAGAGAAAAAAATGCATCATTTGTCAGATACTTTAATAAGTATATTAATTAAGAACCCTACTATGCAGAGTAATTTAAATAGAAAAAAAAAAAAAAAAAAAAAAAACAAGCAAAGAATTATTTGCTTCCCATTTATTTGAATTCCCATTTGTGATCAAAACTGCTATGTATTTAATAATATAAATGTATTTTATATGCAGTATTAAATTTATAATAAAAGCAGGTTTATTATAAAATGAAGGTTTATATTAAAATGAAGCCTGTTTATAGGTGATAGGTGTTATATGGGTGACAATGAGCGTAAATTACTTAAATGTAATGATCTTATGTAATTATGTATTGTATAGATTAACAAAAAAGCAAGCAAATTTACCCATTTTTTTTTTTTTACAGATAATTGACGAGGGACTTACCAGCAGTTTGGCGATGTGGGAGAGTCTGTTGCGAGCAAACATGCTGTGACGTCTGTCGGGCCAGGTGGCCACGGTAGACACACAGGGAGCTGTCTCTTCCACTGGCAGTGCACACAACCCTTCATCCCCCACTGTTGACAACAGGGCAGGCCCGGAGGCAAGAGTCCCTGCGGAAACCATCAGAATTTTAACACCATTGTATACATGTATGTATGTTTCTATTGTTACTCATTTTGTCACCCATCTGCAGCTGAGCAAATTTCTGAAGTGAAGTGAATTAAATTATCACTCACACTTGAGAAATTTTGTAACTTTTGAATTAAGGATAAATTGTTCCAATGATTATCAATTAAATTGCAAAACCGTCATGTATTCCTGCTTGTGGTTATAAAAATCCATGAGTTTTAAGATTGTTAAATAATTATGCTGTTATTTACTGTATTATAGTTTCATAATAAACAACTCTTTTAATTTTATCATTCTATTATTATACAGTAGATATGTTATCTGCAAAAGTAAATTATGCCTATATAGAGCCTTGCAATAACATTAAAATTCTTAAATTAAAAAATTAAAATCAGTTTTGTGACAATTTCAGCGAGAAAACAAAATAACAAATTATTTCATTACTAGTTATTGACTAATTTTACGTATCTTAACTACAACAATATCATGCTTCAGCTCTAATAGTATGATATGTTTTATTATTATGGTTTAATAGGGTTTACATAATTATAAACTATATAGTACCTAATATTATAATTATGGTTTTTGTAATATAATTAATGATTTTGAATGCATATTATGGTATTTGATAATTTTAACTAAACTCTGATTGATTGGTTTGTATTTTGGGCAATTGACACATTTTGGCCATGCATAAAAAAACTCTATATACTCTACATTGATACAATTGAAACCACAACTTTTGTATGTTAACTATCGCTGCTACCATATACTTTACTAGAACTCACATTAAAGTACATAAAACCACGAATACCAAAATCATGATGAGCAAAACTAATGGTAACACAATTTACAGATATTTTAGAAGGTGCATTTTCAATGTTTACACTACATACACAGCATACCTTGTGGTGCATATGGTGAACCAAAGCAAACTTGTAAGACTAGCTTATGATCAGCAAGGTCTGGACTCAACAGGTTGGCTTCAAGAAGAGCTAGAAATAAAGCCATCTCCGCTGTGCCTCCCTGCACCAATTGTTTAAAGCATTAATGTTGAAGACTGTAATATTATATGGCAAAAGAACGGGGGGTTTTGTCCCACCTTTTCTGTGCAAGGCTGACAAGGTTCCATGGACACTTTCCTCATTGGTGGCTGATCCATTGAATCTATATCAAGGATCTTGGTACTGATGCTCAACAGTACACGGCCTGCATACTTGCCGAGTTCTGTGTATAGCTGTACAAATGCAGGACCAAATGATGGAGGAAAATCTAGAACAATTGAGATGAAAAAACAATTTTTATTATCATATCGCCACATGAGAGTAAAATAGATATTTTACTACAGAAATCTTACTATTGGTCGTCTCTGCTTTGGAGAGGTGAGCAATTCCCGACAGTGGAATACAATGCTCCGCCAGCACTGACGATCCGAGGCTGCTGTAATTGTGCAGCTGCACTCTGATGTTACTCCACATTGGTGGAAAGGTTTCAGTAAATGTAAGGGACTCGTTCCAAGTAGGAGTGCGGTTGTTCTGCACTGACGTTCTACCCTACATGACAAAAACACAATTAAAATCACATCTCTTGAAAGCATGATCATATACCTCAAGATCTGAGAGTCGTATGCAGATTAGAGGGCTTATAGAATCCTTGTTTCTTTCTCCTACTACAACCCGTTTCAGTTCACCCATGAGTGAGGATGGTTGCTTGGGGATTCCATCTGCTCGATACACTTGCACTGTATACTCCGCAAATTGGCGGTCACCAGAAACAGTCCCCTCTGTTTGAAGAATCAGGTTCCTGTAAATTAAATTCACTTTAGTTCCTTTAATTTTCTTTGTTCTCCTTTGTCCCTGATATTACCCCTCAATGTAATCTTCTTCATCAGGGTCAAGTTGTATTGGGGCTGGTGCCAACTCCCCGGCACGCAGCACTCGAATGTCTACCTTGAGGTAGCCTTGTGTTCCTGCCGCCAGATTTGTGGGGTGCAACAAAGAGGCCCATTTCCGATGGATTTGATGACCTTTTTTACAAAAATTACAATATTTTTAAACAATATAAAATGGTGTTAGCAGGTAATAAATTATAGTTGTATTTAATTTATTTTACCTGGTTGTGCCCAAACGTCACGTAAAGATATGCCAAAATCTGCAATAGTCTTCTTTGATAACAATCCCCAACACTTTTTGACCTATATATATAAGGATTAAATATTAAAATTTTAATTTTATAACAATAATAATGAAATGTTTTGACTTGCCTTAAATTTCACATTCTTCTCTAGTACATCTTCTAAGGGAAGCTTGTAATCAAAGGTGAAATACTGAAAATATACAAAAATTTAAAGTATTATAATATATAAATTAACCTGTGAGTTCACAATTTACATAGAGGAATTACTTATGTAATTACCAATATTATGTGCATTAAACAAACCTTTATGTATATTATAGTTGGTACTCGAATCTAATCCTTCTGAAATAAAGTGTCAGCTAACTTTAAATATACAGTATAATGTATGTGTATTAACTTCTGTGGTGTGTTATTATATAATATTGTGGCTCCTTGCTTTTTTTTTCTCCAGAGCAAAATATATATCCAGTTATTCCTTCCCCTCTGTCGCTATTCCATCAGCATCTCTGCCATGCTCAAGCACTATCTGAAGAAACCAGTGAGTCTTATCTTCCAATATTGAAACACATCTGAACATATCTGGAGTAGTGCATGCATGGGGGAAGTAAGTAAATGTAGATAGATATTTAACTTTGGTGGAGAAAAAAAAAAAAAAAAAAGTTGAAAGCATTGTATAGAATTTGACCTCAAGGCGAGTAAATAACTTTCTTCAAATACTATATATATTTTTTTTATAATTACATATATATTATCTCTGCTGTACCCATCATTTCTGTGATGATTAAAATTTTAAGAATGTATTTAAATATTTTAAATACATTTTTATTTTATTAATTTAAATAATTTATTTCATTTTCTGGAAATATATATTTTTCTGGCAGACCATTAATGTATGAACTACATAAATATAAGTACTCTAGATATAATTATTTAAAGTATATAGATCTACTTTTTATATTATGTGAATATAATGAATTTATCCCACTAATTAAATCTCTTCAAAATACTTATTAAAATTAATGTACATATATGCATATTAGCATACTAACTTTATGAGAAGCAATATTGCTTACCTCATCAAAGAATGGAGAATCTGAAAACTTGATTACTTTGGTACATTTGTATTTCTCTCCAATAATCACCTCCACCTGAGTACTTTTATTTGCTTCTACTTGCAGATGTCTAGCCTGTATCACCTTGACACTAACTTCAAGAAGTTGTGCCATTTTAAATACCCAACGCCCTTTTTTTTTTTTAATGTTTTTACTTGTTTGCTGAAATGAAGAATATATTTCGGGTTAAGTCATGTTAGGATAACTTTGTTGATTTTCATTGTTTTAATAACTGAAATAAATAATCCTTGCATGTCCACAAGTTTTAGACTTCATGCAGTTGGGAATTCATGTTTGTTTAAATTTAATTTCAAAAACCCAACAATCAAAATTTTTTATTTTTGAGAGCCATCATACTTATATCATCAACATATAATGTGGGCAGATAAATATGATAATAAAATAATTTATGCCATTTATGGCTGTAATTTTTGTTCCATACTGTATATTATTATATAATTGTTTGGAATTGGAAAAAACAATTAACCTACTGGTTGGTTCCATTGCATGAGAATGTTTCCGTTTCTGCAAAATCTTATAAATTGGCTCAGTCAAGTAAAATGATGTTTCCAATTCCAAAACAGAGTTCTGGACTGTGCTTTGGTGTTTAAATATATATTTTTTTTATTTAAATCTGCATCATGCATTTTTATTAAAATTATGTACGAGTCACTCATAACAATAATACTCCAGAAAATATAGCTAGGGAGCTGTGAAGGATTATAGCAGCAAATATGGTATTAAAGTAGAGTGAGCGATTTCATTTTTTTGGAATATTTTATTTTCTAAAAATAGTTTAACCTGCTTTCTATTGAGAAATGAAAACCAAAAAATTCCATCTCAAATAGCTTCAGCACAAAAAATTCCCAAAGTTGGTGTTTCGGAGGCCTTTAACATGCATCCTTATGAAACAGAAAACAGCTTTTTACTCCAACTTCGTCTGAACTATGCTGGTACCAATTAAAAAATATGTATGTAATCTATGATGAATTCTTTAATGGATTTTCAAACAAAAATTTTTTTTACGGAGCCTTTTTTCCGAAAAAAAATATTGACATTTTTGCGGGTTAATTCCCATATATAAGGATTTTCAAGATTTTTTTCCGGGAAAACGGCTCCGTAATTTTTTTTTTTATTATTTGAAAATCCATTAAAGAATTCATCATAGATTACGTACGTATTTTTTAAATGGTACCATAGTTCAGACGAAGTTGGAGTAAAAAGCTGCTTTCTGTTCTATAAGGATGCATGTTAAAGGCCTCCGAAACACCAATTTTTTTTTTTTTTTTTGTGGTGAAGCTATTTGAGATGGAATTTTTTGGTTTTCATTTCTCAATAGAGAGCGAGTTAAACTATTTTTAGAAAATAAAATATTAAAAAAAAAAAATGAAACGCTCCCTCTACTTTAATATCCTGATTCACCCTTTAAATTTATTCTTCGGGAACCTGTTTTATAAGGTCATTTATAATATACATATGATGTTAAGGGTAAGGTAACGCCACCAATGTTAAAAAAAAATCCCTCTCACAAAAATTCTGAAAAAAATTTAAAATGTTCTCCTCTATACCCCCTATCAGTACCTAAAATATCAGGTATACAAATACGATCTAGTTTTTGAGTTATGAATTTTTAAAGTTGACTACTTTAACATGGAGAAATGAAACTCCCATGTTAAATTGGTCAACTTTAAAAATTCATAACTCAAAAACTAGATTGTATTTGTATACCTGATATTTAAGCTACTGATAGGGGGTGTAGAGGAGAACATTTTAAATTTTTTTCAGAATTTTTGTGAGGGATTTTTTTTTAACATTGGTGGCGTTACCTTACCCTTAAGTATATTTTGATTGCTAATTCAAGTATTAAAGATTATGAAGAAAAACCATAATTAATTAAAGTAACTATAGATATATTTTATTTTAAATCACAGTAGTTTGGTTAAATTGAGAACAATATAACAATAATAAAAGTAACAAATTATGTGTCAGAGATGGCTCATTAACAAATTATATCACACATCAATGGAAGAATGGTCCTTCTTTTGAGTCCAGCAAGAGTCCCAGAAAATTTTGAGTCTGTTATCATTGTTTGCACAAAATGCTTGAAAATCTCGGAGTATTTTTGTTTGGAAGTTTTCATCCCCTGTTGCTGGATTTGAGGCTGATTTCCAACGGCGTCCAACCATGTGGTTCCAAGACCAAAGGAATCCAATCTGCAATGTATAAAACATTAATAACTCAAATTGACTTTTACAAGACAGGATTTTAGTCTTGCGGTTGATACAAGGTACTTGGTCAAATTTAATGTCGGTAACTGTAAACTCACCCTGGTTTCTGGGCCACACTCTTCTCGGCCCTTGCCACTGACGTGCCTCGTGATGTACTCCTCCAGGGGGCTTGACATGGAGGGGTCCGTGTGGACGGGGTACCTTCTGCCCCCAACTGGGTGGTTGCTGCTACAGCTGCTAAACTCTTGGATCTTCACGAAAGTGCCTTGGTGCTGGCACTGGAAAAACATTGTTTGCAAATTAACAAAGGAATTTCTTATACAAATGTTTTAATTGAAAGTATTAATTGGGGACCTTGACTTATGTATAATCATTTGTTTAAGTCTCTACAGATTGCTGTAAAGTCAAGGAATTGCAAAGATTTAAAAATGAGCATAGGCAAATGCTCCAATATGATGACTAAAACGTAGCAGCGATTTTAAAATTCTTGCACAAAATTAAATACAAAAAAGTTAAGGCCTTCTATCCACAATTTCAATACAAAATGTACTTACAAACAGAGTTGACAATTTTTGTCAGACTATAATACCACAGTAAAGCATATTAATAGTTTGATGGGTGCATGACAACAAAATTATGCTTCTCCAAGATGTTATGGGCTATTTTTTCTGGATTTTGACCATTGACACAAATGTTATAAATATAATTTTGCCCCGACTGAACTTTGCATGGTTCTCCATATTCCCTCAATCAGCTACGGGTGTACATAGAGGAATGAGATTGCAGACCATGGCCATCCTCATCACTACACACCATCCCACACACACAAAATTAGAGCTTTTTTAGTGTTGATTTGTGAAAGATCTATTTTCTGTTTTTTATTTTGGTAGAGTAGAGCGTGATACTCACACAAGGCTGTGTGGGGATCATCACAAAGGCATTTCCCGTGAGATGGACGTACTGGCGATGGAAGGAGTTGCCGGCAGGGCTTGGGGTGACCATGGTCACCAGAGGAGGGGTGGGATTTTCCCCCAAGAGAGGGGGTGGCTGCCTAGATGGAGGAGCAGGAGGGGTTTCTAGAACACAGGCCACAAATCCAAAACGAGTGGCGATGGCATCTTGAAGCAGAAACAATCTCTGATTCCATGAATCTTCTGGGAATTCTGAAACAAAAACCACAATGAGAGTTCTTTACAATAATGTTATATTATATTAGACAGTACCTTCAAACAAGAAGCTGCGTTCCCCCATCAGAGTTTCGGTATTTAAGGGAACGAAGATTGGTCCTCGCAACGGATCTGACTTGAGAGTGAATGGTAGAGCGAATGGATCTGCTGGTATTGGCACCATGTGAAGTCCACAAGCTTGTGCTTTTCTTGCCCATCCTAAAACCTGCACATAAAGACAATATTATTTCTTCAGGACAATTTTGTGCAGGATTTCACTTACCAAGTCTGCTACCAGAGAGCCTGTAGCAGCCACCCACTGAACGGCAAGCTCATATGCACGGTCTGCCCGGTAGACAGGCTGGTAACGTGCATGGCCCCACTCAATCCGGTCACTCTTGTTGTTCACATCAATGTCCAGGTGTGTGTGTTTGTACGTCGGCCCTGAAGCAACCAGGCAACATTTTTTTCTACCAACTTTTTAAAAGAAAGCTAAAAAATACTGCTTCTTTTCAAAGAACTTTTAATTTAGGATGTATTTCATTTGATATAGTAATAGCTAATCAGATTTTTGAGAGTCCTGTCTGATTTATTTATTATTTATTATTTTTTTTTTAGGATGTAGCAATATTGTTTTAATAATAAATTTTAAAAGTAACCTAGTGAATTAATTAACCAGACATGAACATGTGGTAAAAATAAAGTTTTTATAATACTATGTTGTATGTACACTTTTTGTGTTCAATAAAAGACTAATAATAAAAAATAAAGTTAAAAAATAAATAAATTATTACTCTTCCAGTCGCTGGCTTCTTCCCCACACAGCTGGTGGTCAAGACAGTCAGCCAGAAAGTTGGGGATGGGCAGCGTGCTTGGTAACATCGGGTCCACCTTCCAGCCTAGTGGCCGGCGCACCTCAACTTCAATCCACTCGTTCTCAAAGCTCTGGAGGTCCTCTGCCAACCCTTGATCTTCTCCTAATAACATGAAGCCAGCCATAATATTTTGTTAACAAACATGTTATCATCAATTTACCTTTGTCATCAACAATGTAGTACAAATAGAATCCAACAACAAACGCTTGGTCGGCATATCTTGATGCATGGCGAATAAGTCTGTCCTTTAACATACCCTGAGAAAAAAGAGATGTACTTTAATCACTAATGACATACTTGTTAGTTGTCCTGACAATACATAAAAATGCTAAATTACTTTTTTTTAATGTTTTTATTAAATCATATTACAAATACAGCCCAACAAAGGCCCCTTCAGGAAAAAGCCTTATCGGTCGGAGCTGAGTTACATCAAATTAATACAAAATATAGTAAGCTATGTAAATAAGAAAAAAAAAAAAAAAAAAAAAAAAATACATAAAAAAACATAATTCAGCAAAAACTCTGTAAAGAAGGATAAAAAGAGATAAAATATTGTAAGTAATCCTTATGTTCAAGTTAGTATTGTTTTAATATCGCTTGCCAACTGTTATATTAAAATGTAACAATAGAAATATAATAAACAAAATAAAAACATTTTCACTGGATGTTTCCTTCATCATATTGTAAAACTTGAGTTTCCCGGGAGCTAACCTGCATGATATCGACTGCCCTGGTGCTGCTGGTTCCTTCCATGTGGGTGAGAAGCCACTGCACGGCGTCTGCACTAGAGAAGGTAAGGACGGGCAGACTCTGATGCTGCATCAAGAAGCCGAGGCCCGTGTGTGGGTTCTTCATGGCCTCAAGAATCTCGTGCTCGCTGGCAGTGGCTGGCAGACGTTTGAAGTCTCCAACACTGCTGTGACACAACAACTTTTTAGTTACACCTCTGGCATCATTACTCATTTGCTTCTTACCTATCTTCTGACTCTGTGCTGCCATGAGTTGACTCAATCTGGTCCAGAGCTACCTCACTAGCAGGGGAAACGCGACCACTAGGATTGCCCTCAGTTTTTACACGTTCCATCACTTTGGAGCCAGATCTGTTAAAAGTAAATTAATTAACCTTGTGACTCCCCCCCCCCCAAAAAAAATCTGTGTATAATAATAGTTCTAAATATTTGTTAATAACTATGTAATAATTTTTCTTGACATGTAATTAATACAACAAATATATCTACATTCGATACCTCAAAAACCTTCACAAGATTTTTTTTTTTTTTTTACCATTAATAAAAGTTAATATGTAGCAGTATAAATTTTAAATTTTTAAGCTTAACCCCATGCTGTCCAAAATAGTTACAAAGCTACACATGCTACTTTTATATAATATAAGGATGATTTTTACCTCTAAAATAATAAAATAAAATCAGAATAGAAAAATATAACTCAAATAAAACTACATGGATCAATAGTAAATAAATATTTTTGCCATTTAGTGGTCTAATGAAATGAAAATGCGCATTTTATTTTAAGTAGCACAGTCATTGTACGTACTGCTAGTGAAATTGTAACTCAAAATTTTGTGATTGAGAATCAATGTTTTTATTTTAATATTTTTTTCAAGGAATTAAGAAAAAACAAAATAAAAAATTAGCTATTATTATTATTATTGCATTTATTAGCTATTATATTATTTGAAGGTGAAAAAAAAATTCTTCACGGTTATTTTTTCATAATTTACAACCAGGATAAAAAAAAAAAAAAAAAAAATGCAAAGAATAAAAACACAAATTATTAAAATGGTGAATTGCTGCATTCAGAGGAGTGATACACAGGATTTTTTGGGTTGCTTTTTTTCTTTTGGCTAGCTTTTTTCTTTATACAGTATGTTAATAATAGTTATATTGTCTGTTATAATATATTAAACAGCATTGGAAACTTGAATTTTGTTCCCTTCATATTTTTATCGTTTATTTATTATTTGTGGTTGTCTTATATATTTTTCTTTGATTATCACACTATCACAATTTGTTTTAAAATGTGATCAACTTTTTCTCCAGAGTGGCGCATAAAACATTACAAGAACAAAAGGCTTCCTATAAAATAACACGACCCTCTTTTACTGTGAAGCAAGTCACTTTTGGGATTAAAATGTTGGATATGAATTCATGAATCTAGATAATATACAATGAGATGTATATTATTATATAATTTACAGACTACCGACAATGCGAAAATGGGGTGCATGTATGAACTCACAAAATATATGAGTGGCTAAAAAACATTTTTAATTGCTATTGACCATATTGACATCAGTTAATCATGATGCAAGACAAAAATTAGAATTTATTGAATAAAGTTTGTTCTCTTGCTGAAGTTTATATTATTATGTAGAGGGCGAAAAACACAATTCTTGTCAAAGAAAAAAACAACCAAAAGCAAAGAAACAATAATTACTAGCTATATTAATTTGTGGCAATTCCATACAATCCTCTTACCTGCTAGGAGGTGTTGGGGTTTGGGTTTGACGATCAGGAGTCAAGCGGGGAGTAGTAGCAGTGCTTGAATTCGTTGACTAAAAACCATGCAACATATCTGTTAGGCTCCACAACCATAAGCACGTGCACTCAACAACATTTAAAAGCACACACATCGCCTGAAATATAAGAACGATTAGACCAAATAAGCGTTATAAGCAGGTTGTTTCTGGAAGTTCCATGCAGGTTGAGGGGAATGTAAGCCCCGGCCTGCAAACAACAAAAAACAAACCTGGACCTGGGGCGCTCCATGGCTCGGTTGCTGCCCAATCGCTCTCTGAATGGCGAGCTGCCCACCACACTGGCCTGCAACGTCATACATAACTAACCTCCGAAGGCATAATAGAAACTTCAATCCAATTTCTTCGGTAATAAAAGCTAAATATATAAATAAATAAATGAATAAGTAAATAAATAAATAAATAAATAAATAAATAAATAAATAAATAAATTAATAAATAAATAAATAAATAAATAAATAAATAAATAAATAAATAAATAAATAAATAAATAAATAAATAAATAAATAAATAAATAAAACTGCTCATACAAAATATTACAAGATTACAAAAAAAATAGCTTTATTTTTAATTTAAAAGTTCACTCTTTGGAGTTTCTACGATACTTGACCAAAATGAAACAAACGTAATGCTCACAGATCCATGGAAGTCGGCACTACTGTAACAATCCTCTTAAAATAAATGAGAAAAATAATTGCCATTAGAAGAAATACACATACTTTCCTCTTAAACAACTCAAAACCTGATAAATGAAATCATCAAAGATGTCTCCCTCCCTCAATCGAAAGCTTAATTAAATAATAAAACACAGTAAACCCTTGCTCTGCTTAAATTGCTGCACAACGTAATTGTTGAATTGATTAAAAGCTTACCCGTGGCTTCTTGTGAGTGGTAGGTCTTCTGATTTTATTGACCCAGGTCTCCATGAACCTGAGGAAGCCATCAGAGAGGAGTGCTTGGTCATCAGCCGTTTGAGGAGTGTACACGTCAAAGTGTTCACTTCCCTCAAAGATACGGCGAGTGCCACAGTGCGTGCCAGGCAGCAGGTACACTCGGAACCTCCAGTACTTGTGGGCCTGTCAACGAGGACCAAAATTGTAACCAGAAATCTCGTAAACACACATGGACTTACCTCAGCAAGAGCAAAATCTGTATCTCCTCTTGTACAGATGTAGTGGTCAATATAGTTCCAATTATAATTCTCTAATTTTTCTGTCGTAAATGATACCCATGATACTTCGTAAGTAGAATGGTGAGGGGCATGAAATCTATACCGGTAATGAATATTGAATGGAGGATATGGATGTCTGAAAGAAGAAGTCATTTTTGAGGCTGCAATTTTTTATTTTCATCCTGCAACTCTCACCTTGGTCGATACCTGGTCACAGTAATTGCAGAACCATGCAGGGCTATTTTGTGAAAGATTCTGCCTATGCTCAGCAAGTACTCTTCGCTAGGCTCAGCAGAGTCCTTGGTACCCCTGGAGGAGCGAGACCGAGAGATAGCACTGCCAGAAGGGCCAGTCGCCTGTGGGGTATTGGGCGCAGGGTCCGAGGAAGGAGCCCGACCCGCAGGCTGCATGATCAGTTGGAAGCCCTACCGATAAGGGACATTTATTACAGTTGGGGTTTGGGGGCCCTGCAGACAAGAGAAACCATTATAACTGCTCATACCTGCGATAATCGTTGAGACACAATCTCCCTGAACACTTCTGCGGTGGTGAGAGGTTTTTTGTAAACTGCCCGCCGCTGGGCGAATTCTGCATTCACGTCGTCAGGCAGCAAGTTGTAGTCGGAAACCACATAGTCGTTCTGGAGGCTACGTTTGTCTGGGAAGTAATCCGTGGTGATGGGCAGGCAAGCCGGAATGGTCAGAGACTTCCAGTCAACCCCTACACCAAAATCATGGATCAGAAACCAGTAGTTAACACAAATCCAGTGTATCACAGATCATACAAGATTTCCAGCTAGACGTGGCAAGACCTGCGATGGTGCTACCACTACAATATTGAAGTTGGAAGTCTTGCATGGTCTTTGCCAGAGTAAATATTGCCAAGAAAACAACAGCACAATAAGCAGGCTAAAAAAGGAATAACAAAATACAAAAAGCTTTTATAGGAAAATACCCATTGCAGAAAAAAAGTAACATTCCAACAGTAGTAGTTACTGTATAACTTTATTATTAAACTGTGATATTAAAATATTTCTTCTATAAAGAATTTTCCCTTTCCTCTACAACTTGGTATTGAAAATTTAAGGACATGTCAGCTTTTATTAGTTTTTTGGTCAATTGGCCAACATTACAGTAGTTAAAATATAAAACTTACTTGTAAAAAAAATTGCAAGAAATAAAAATATTGTTGGCAAGGGACTCTGTAAAATGACACATAAATTGTAAATTAATATATTAATTTTAATTTGTCCCTCACTATGTACATGACATACAACATTCATTTAAGGGTAAGGTAACATTTCCAATGTTAAAAAAAAAAAAAAAAAAAAAACCCACACATGAAAATTATGAAAAAAATAAAATAAAATAAACAAATAAAATGTTCTCCTATCCTCTATTAGTAGCTATAAATATAATATCAGGTATACAAATTCATAACTCAAAAACTAGCTCAAATTTGTACACCTGCTATTTTAGCTACTGATAGGGGATTTAGAGGAGAACATTTTATTTATTTTTTTTTCACAATTTTTATGTTTGTTTTTTTTTAACATTGGGGGCGTGTACCTTCCCCTTATAATACAAAGAAAAAATAAAGCTAGAAAATTAAAAAAATTAGAGAACCAAAATACAGTACGTCTGAAATCATAACCAAACAAGTACATAAAGTGAGAGAGAACAGAACTAGAGCCAGTGAGATGAAATGTGATCTACTTCTACTGCTTGTAACATTGTGTAACAGAGGGTCACAAGCAGTCGCAAGCAGTTAGATAGTTAACAAGGAGATATCAATCAGAGCACAAAGCATTTGAGGCGATCAACGATTTGGGTTGTCTTCTAGTATTTGCAGGTTTTAGAATTTATCCAAATTAGTACAACTTAGTAGATTTAAAATACAGTATTACTTTTACTAAGGGTTATAGAAACGGGCAGCAAACCAGAGTTTACAAATTTATTATTAATATTCACATTATTTTTACTTTTACTGTAAAGTAAAGGTGCAGTTGCAACTTTGCACAACTGTCCGGCACTTAAACAAAAACAATGCAAGTATTGACTATGAACGGAGTATCGCCCCCTCAATTTTTTTTTAATGCAGAAATGGATAGAAGGTGCAAAGTTATGCTACCCTGATTTTTTTCCAGATTTTTTACAGCCCGGGAACTATTTTTAAAAAATTATTGGAAGTTCTTTTTGTGACGTCACGAGACGCCGCACCTTAAGAAAAAGATAGGACTTGCCGCCGCGCGACGTCACAAAAAGGACTTATAATAATTGTTTAAAAATACTTCCCGGGCTCTAAAAAATCTGAAAAAAATCAGGGTCATCATAACTTTTTACCCTCTATTCATATCTGCAATAAAAAAAAATTGAGGTCAATACTCCACTGTAACAACTCTTGATGACAGCTTATTTCATGCTTTGCCTCATGCTTTCTTTTCCTTCCCGATTTATATGGAATGTAATCTACAGAAATATAGAAGAGCTTCTTTCAATTGAAAACCCAAATCACTGATTGAACCAATTTTGCTATTTCCATGAATGAACTTTAATAATTAAAATATCTCTTTACTGGTAACAGCGCAGCTAATGTTTGAGCATGCTTACGAATGCTGTGGACCCGCAGCAACAAAAAGCACAAGTCCAAGAGAGGAACTACACCCGTCTACAGAAGACAAATAAATATGACCTAAGAGTCAAACCTATTAATATTTTTCCGCCTGCTCATGGAGATTCCAATTGACATGAAAAAAGAAGAACACAATGGATACAATTAATGATGCTAATTAATGGGATTACTCATTTCATAAAGATTTTACTCGCCAATGCTCAAGTTAAAGAGTTAGTTTCATTCTTTTTTTTTTTAGTAATTTTAATTATAAGCTGTAAGCTGATGCAATGATGAACATATCAAGTTAACTGCATTAAATTTAACATTCAAAATATTAGAAGCAGGTTAAATGGTTTTATTATATTATTATTATAGTACTGTATTAAGAGGTATGGGGAAATTTTGTTTTAAAAATTTGTTAAGATACAACATATATGTTAAGATACTGATGTATAATATATATATATATATATATATATATATATATATCAGGGGCGGCTCGTACTATAGTACTGCGGTACTGCAGCCCCCCCAGAAATTTTGGAAACAAACACACAATTAGAAACATCAAATATTCCTATAATTTTTCTGAACTTTCCAGCAAATTTTTATCAGTTCTAACATTTAAAATCATGAAATTTTTGCCGCTGCCGCGTAAATTTATTCCCTCAGCGCTGCCCAGCGGAAGGTACTGCCACTACTAGCAGTAACCCAAAGAGTGTTCCCACCCTCATTCTCCTCCTCTTCAACTCCCACTCAAGCCGTGTGATTTTGGAGCGATCGGGGACTGAGCGATCGGCAGTACCCGCAAGCTCATTGGTTCAACAGAACCAATGAGCTTGTGGTATTTGACATGCGGGAATAATTTGAGCAACACTTCGAAGACCTTTCCTGTAATATGGTTTCATTGAGCAGATTAACAAAATTTTAGTTACATTCATCAGTGAATATACTATCAAAGATTGACTAAATATATTGAAGCATCTGAGGAATGAAGACCAGCACTTTTATTTTACTTTAATAAAAATATGACTGTCCCAAAAGAACCAACACTTATGTCTTTTGAAAATTAAGTGGTGCGTGCATGTAAACAATCGTGAGATCTCACGTTCGAACAACGACAACAACAGGTTTCTTACTAACCACGCAGTTAGCGCCAGTCTAACTCGATGGCACTAAACGTCAATCGAATTAATTAAGTGAGAAATCTGGATAACTTAATTCCTTCGTGAATCGCGACCATGCATGTATTTTATTAGAAATTATAAGTTTACCAGGAACAAGTCGATATACATGGGAGCTATTTACTTATTAATTATTCAGTTCAGCATTTTATACCATTAATGTGAAAATTCAAACATAAAAATAAAACAATAAAATAAAAACAAGTTGTAAAAGTGTACGAGTATACAAAATATAAGAAAACGTTAACTACTCCAGGATGAGAAAAATATATAGCTTATTTTCCCGGGTTTGCGTGTACCGGCAGTACATTATTTAGCAGCAAATATGCGATAGTAATCAAAGAAATATTGCATGGCTAAAAAGAAAATAAAACAGAAATAAAAAAATTGGGATCTTTGATCTGTTATACCGCTCGAGAGGTTTCTCATATACGCGCTCAAGCCAATTATACCGATGTGTCGTAATTATAGGGTGATCAGAACTGCATGAACATCAAACAAATCGATCATGGTATATACTATAATATATGTACAAAATTAGGCAACAACCAGAATCTAATATAAATTTTTAAAGACAAAATTTAATAAAAAAATAAGAAATGAAATTTTTATAAGAAAAAATTACATTATTAAACATTATTTCATTATTATTAGTATTTATTTAATCGAGAAAAAAATAATCGGAATCCTGTTAAGGTAGAGATAACACGAATCAGCTGACCCAATGCTAAAAAAATCTCATTCATGAAAATTATTAAAAAAAAAATAATAATAAAATATTCTCCTCTACATTATCCCCTATCACTAACTAAAATATCAGGTACACAAATTCGAGCTAGTTTTCGAGTTATTAATTTTTAATGTTGACTAATTTAGCATGGAAGTTTCATTTCTCCATCTCCATGTTATTTTAGTCAACATTTAACAACTTTAAAAATTAGTAACTCGAAAACTAGCTCAGTTTTGTATACTTGATAATTTAGCTATACTGATAGGCGATGTAAAGGAGAACATTTTATTATTTTTTTTTCGTAATTTTCATGACTGAGATTTTTTTTAGCATTAGGTCAGCTGATCCATGTTATCTCTACCTTAACAGGATTACGATTATTTTTTTCTCAATTAAATAAATACTAATAATAATGAAATAATGTTTAATAATGCAATTTTTTCTTATAAAAATTTCATTTGTTATTTTTTTATTAAATTTTGTCTTTAAAAATTTATATTAGATTCTGTTTGTCGCCTAATTTTGTACATATTGTATATACCATGATCGATTTATTTGATGTTCATTATATACATTGCGTAAAAATTATACCAGACATTCAGGTTTCATATTAACAATGCAGTTTGATTGACACTATTATTTAAAAAAAAAGGCTTAACACAATATTTATTTTTATATATATTTTTCTTACCACGTGAAGACTTATGAATTAAAAAAATAATTAAAAATTGGATAGTATATTAAGTTTAAAACATTCAATCACGATTTCAAAAGGGCTCGCATAAGTGCATGTCATAACAAATTATAAATAAAATGCATGCATTTTTTGTTTTTAGATAATTTCTGCTTCTTTGTTGGGAGCATTATTATATGATTTTGTCATAATTTTACCCTAAAAAAGGGGCGTGTGCTTAAAAAAAAATCGCGCCTGTGGCGGGCCATTGGGGGGCTCCGCCCCCCAAACCCCCCATGGTGTTCTGCTGGTCCCATGTCAGGCAGCACTCCCGCGGAAAAGGGGCACGAGCCGCCCCTGATATATATATATATATATATATATATATATATATATATATATATATATATATATATATATATATATATATATATATATATATATATATATATATATATATATATATATATATATATATATATATATATATATATATATATATATATATATATATATATATATATATATATATATATATATATATATATATATATATATATATATATATATATATATATATATATATATATATATATTATACTGTACAATAAAATTATCTAGAAATTGAAGAAATAGCAAATCAAGTTTTTCATGTTTCACTTGATCAAGTAATAGTGAAGCATAATATAATTACAATATGCAGAGAAAATAACACTAGTTTTTACATTCACAGCTTTTACAATATGTTTATATTTTACAGCAAGCTATAATTAGGTTTCTAGCAATGAATGATCAATGCAGAAAATATAAACTCAGTTAAAACTCGTTATTATCAACTTGTTGTTAGGTAAAATTTGATTTTGAATTTTGAGTAAAGGAGATTGCGGTGTGTCAAAAATAATTAGCATTGTCTCGATATAAGGTAATATTCAATATAAGTTAAATTATATACATAATTTCTTGGGTCCCTTGACTTTACGTAATAACAAGTTTTCACTGTACAGACACAGATCCACAGGAAAAGACCCCTTTGCAAATTAGTTTGATTATAAATAGTGAGGTCAACCCACTCTAATGACCTAATTAAACCTAAAAACCCATCCTAAAATATATATATATATATATACTTGATATATATATATATCAAGTATTTATTCAAATGTAATATATATATATATATTTTTTTTTTGTATCTTGATCAATTTTACGGAAATATGATAGCCACAAGTCTTGACTTCAGGAGATTAAGTGTAGTAAAAAACGTTGATAAGGTTTGACTGACCTGTATTGGTAGTTAAAGTGGTACTTTACATCACTCTCGTCGTCAACATTGAACTTACCGGTAGTCAGTGCTGGAGTCCATTCTTGTTCCCCTGTGGCTCCCCACAGAAGCGTCATACTCTTGTTGTTGGCAGGGGGGCGACTTGGGTCTGCAAAGAAAAAATAGATGAAAAGAGAGCGACCAACAGTCATACTCTTGTTCTTGGGAAGGGGGCAGCTTGGTATATCTGGAAGCAAGTACAGCTGTGAAACCACAGGGCGTAAGACGCTACTATTTGTTGAGATTCATTTTGGAGAAAAATAGAAAAAAACACACTATCATATTTTTAAAGGTGTATCCTCAAGGATCACAGACATCTAACAGGCAACTTCTCTCTGTTATCATTTGTTTCTGTATCATGTCCTGTGTGTAGGACAGATTTGCATAGGAGCACTCTGGCACATCTGCCAAAAAAAAAAATCTTGTTATCTAGGTAATATTTGCTCTGTGAACAGCAATGATCATGTGCAAGCTTTTGAGGTAGTAGCCTAGAATATGAGCCCTTTCTTTATATTTTCGGAAAATACAATGAGTAAGTGCCCTTTTATCTTAAGTTAACTAAAATATTAGATATGATTATAAATTATGTAATTATTATCAATAAAAAATAAAACCCTGAAATTCAATAAAATAAAATTGAAAATGTGATAATAATAATAATAATGCCACATTTTGTTAACAATTAAATTAAAAAAAGTTGTACTTGACACTAAACAGTATACACAATTAAATGTTGTCGTCATCTGTAATTTTGTAACAAATAACATCACTAAATAACTCAGCCATCACCAAATAGGCTACATATATAATTTTTTTAAACGCCATGCAATACAACAATAAACAAGTGAGGAAATGTTTTTTGTTTTTTTGTTTTGTTTTAGTGACAGGGAATATGAATTTTTGGTGCAGGTAATTTGCAAACAACTGAAAAATGAGAGTTGGAGTAGCATTCAGGTAGCAAGAAAATTCATTCCATGACAAATACTTACGCAGAGTGGAAGTCAACTCAAGAGTGAGGGAGCCTCTGGTAGAGCGATCAAGACTTGCATTTTCTGAAATTCATTCCATTACACAGCAAGCTCACAGCCAGTATTGTAGTTAACAAGCATTTGGAAAAATAACATCAAGATTTTGATGCAGGGATTATAAATACTACACTGAGAAGAGAATTTTTTACATTAAATAATATACTGTATATATGTATAGTATTTTTAGTCATTTATAGAAAGACTTATTTTACTGAAGTACTGCCATACATCTTGTGTTAGTGTCTAAATGTCAGAAGTCAAGATTTTGACTAAATAGCCGTTATCAAGTGGGCCCTATTCACTGATATTTAGCCAAAATCCATCAAGTTGACTTGGGATATCTAGCCGCTACCATGAATATTATACCAATTACCAAATAAAATTAGACCTTTTAAAAATGAATAAAAAAATAAGATCCAATATGATAATAGGTGATATATATATGTGTCTACTAGTTTCAAAACCCGCTTTTAACCACTTTCCATAAAGCTCATTTTTATAAGTAAAAATATTTAAAAAGAAGCCTTACTGGCAAGTGGAAAAAGCGGGTTTGGATTCTAGTGGACATATATATTTTTATGTATAGTAAGAAACAGCTACAGAGTTCATGCCACAGAAAAAAAAAAATAAATAAAAAAATAAAAAAAAATAAAACATTAATTATAAAGTCGTTTAAAGCTTCTTGGGATTATTTTAATTTAAGGTATGCATGAACTAAATTTATTTTGCAAATCATTCCAAAGTTAGAATTCATTCCTGAAAAGGCTTGAATCATTCTCAAGCTTACCACCATTGTCGGTGGAGTCATAGTTCTGATCAGTGCTGCCTTTTGCAGGCACGGCTTGGTAATGATGCTGCTGAATGAGAACTCCAGTTGGTCCTAGAAAAACAAAATTTAGTCAGTTTGGATTCTTATTTAAATAGCTCAGGCAGTTTAACCTTTGGGGAAGATGTGAGTCCAGCGACGCCTGTTGGATGTCAATTTGATGGTCACATGCGACGGGTCAAATGGGTTGATCAGCGCTCTGCCAGGCCTCATCCTCATGGCTTGTATTGCAGCATTGCTGGGAGAGCCAACACTTCCCACTATGACTCTGCTTGGTGGGGGAGGGGAGGCACTGCTGTCTTGAACCGTGCGTGCCATGGGTTTAACTGAAACAGAAAACAAGGCACCAGTTAACCCAACTGTTGAACAACTTGGTATCTCTTCCAAAATCTGCAGGGTTTTATAACCATGTTTCTGCAGCTTCTTCCATAAAAGTAACACTGCACTGTAGTCTTGAATAATGTACATTTTTTTTTAGCATTTTTAGATTTAAAGGGGAAATTCATGGTGAAAATTATGTGTTTTATTTATTTATTATATTTATTCAGAAAACAGACTACAGGTTAGGTAATCCGATTATAAAGAATACAATAGTTCAATAATCAGAAATATCTTGTAACAACTGTAATTTTGAAAAATAATAATATGTAATAATTATCTTGGCGTATAATGTACTCATACAGTATTAGGTGATTTTTTTTTTTTTATTATTTAGTTCCCGTATATGATACAGTACCGTATAAACTATAAACTAAAATCCTTATGGAGGAAAAAATCAAATACTGTAGTATATAATTATTGTTTACGATTTAATTTTGGCAGAAACCAGTTTGCCAGTATTGAAAGACATCCCAAGTTTGTGATAGGCTGACTGGGCCAATGAATTAATTTGTGGATACTCACGGTCATGCACTGTGGTGTAGGAGGCCTGAGGAGAGGTCTCGTTGGAGCGACTGGGAATTGAAATGGCGGCAGATCTTGGGGCAGAGCCAGCAGGAGAGGGGGGCACGTGGTGGACATCAGGGTCAGACATCTTCCGCTTGCCAGGGATGCGTGACACCAACAAGCTTGAGTACGGCTCATTGATGGTGCCCGTGGACACTTTCTTGCTGCTTGAAAATCGACTGTAACATTTAACAATGGTTACTTTATTTTTATAGGTAATACAGTAATTCAAACGAAGGAGTTAAAAATAAAAAAATTAATAATAATAATAATAATATACAGTATATGGTATGTACAAATTGTGTACATACATAAAACACATTAAATTAGACATAAGCATAGGAAAATCACAAATATGAAAACATAAGCATAGACAAAATTAATAAAATTAATAGTAAATGTTGGATAAAACAAGCCATAACTACTGTATATAAATCTTGAATTCAAACAAACTTACAAAAATAATGCTAATTCATCGCCTCAGAATGCAAGTCAAGTAACGACGATAAAATTGTTGCAACTCTAAACCTCCATAACTTAAAGGACAAAGGTCAAAGTTCAATATTTGTTTCTTGTTTTTGTAATTACGTGATTGCATTCTGAGGCGACGAATTGCCCACCAAACTTATAACTTGCTAGAAACACCCCCACACAAAGAAGAAAATGCTACTTTCCCTCACTCACCTGGTTGTGTGGACTGCTGGCAGCTGGAACACGTTTGCATCATAGGCATCATAGTCAAAGAGCGTGTTGGGAAGCCCCTCCGTCTCCTCCGAGGGCAGCTTGACAGCCTGACTGGGACGTCTGCTGGCCGAATGAGGGAGGGTGGCTGGCAGCTTGATACGGGGGATGAACGTTGAGTAGCCAACTTTCTTGTTGGTTGAGTAGAAACTAGGGAACAGTAAAAATAATAAAACCTCATTCATTACTTTAATACCTGTATGCTTATACCTTAGATTGATCCAATGTGGCATGCTGTAATCATCTACTGCACTTACAGATGTGTCCTTGTTGTGAAACTGGAACAATAACAAATTCAACAAAATTATGTGAAAATGTAAAATACTTGGGAGGAGGGTAGGGGGAGGAGACCCTGTAGAAAAGTATTCCCTACCTTGAGTAGTGGCACGGCATGGAGGGGTTGCTCCCCGACACACACGAGGTCACTGCCCACTCCGTTGTCGATGACTCGCTGCTTGGTGACGTTAGTGAGCTCGCGATCCACCTCAAACACCCCCACTCCTGGGGTCACCACAATTGACAGCTGGCCTGTGCGATCAAAGCTTCGGTCCAGGAAATGCTTCTCAAAAACTGCAAACAAAAGCAAGATGTGATGAACTTACTGAAAAAGAAGAAAATTGAGCACGGTTCGTTAATAATTGAAAATATTATTATTGTCCAAGGGCAAAAAATGTCAACATTGTTCACAGTGCTCTCTGGGGCTCCTAACACCCATTTGCATGCCAGACACCCAATACAGATTAAGAATTTTCAAAATTAGGTAGAAAAATGGGTACCCTTTTCAAATTTCAATTTTGAAATTCCTAATGTGTGCAGGTAAAAAAAAATCACACCCTTAGCTCAAAAATTGAATGGCTGTACTGTACTCAAAAAGTGACACGAGTTAGTAATTAATCCATCAGTATCTATGTATGAATATGAATAACAAAAGCTAATGCAAAAAATAAATTTATCTGTCCTCCAAGTAAAAGTTACCCTGAAATAATCCCTCATCCACTTTGCAGACAACTCACCATTTAAGGACATATTGAGAACTTCTAGAAAATTTCCTTGTGCCGCTGTTGAGTTGTAGGCCTTAGGAATCTGGATTCCCGGACGAGCATGGTATTCAAGCACCATCTGTTGGTAGATCGTGAAGAGCCGGCGAAGCGACACCAGCGAGCTGGCCCAGTCATCGTAACGCTCGTTTTGTACAGCCACCCTGAAAGTCCTCCTTCCTGTTAACATGCACTGTAAGTTTTCAACACAAGTACCTGTAGAAGTCTTCGTAGAACCGGCCTTTGTAATCCTGCTGTAGACACTCTCTCATGTAGCTTGGGAACTCATCCAGAGAGCTGGCTCTGTAGAAAGTTCTTGAGAAAAGGACAATGGTAACTTCATGGTTACTGCCAGTTTTCTGTGCAGAAATTTAAGAGATTTTAGGGAAAATACATTTTAAGGCAAAATTCATTTTACCTTCCACTTTTGTAGTAGATCTGCTAAAAAACCATTGACTGCTTTTTCAAAATACAAATCTCCGTGAATGTCGAAGTCCCACATCTCTGAGCTCATTTGAATGAAGAGGTAAACCATACTTGTTGAGGAGCGGAATACCACCTGGACAGCAAGACTGCAGATTTAGCCAGCATTAAGAAAGTCAACATAACAATCACTATTAAAACAGGTAACAGAATAAATATGAAGGTATGGGTGGCTGAAATTAGCAAAAGGTTGGATCCTGATGGGATGATAATGTCTTTATTTCAGAGTATCTTCAAGACTACTGTATTCAGCAGAAAATTTTAAAATTAATTTTACCAACAAAGGCTTGAGAGCTGCTTTCTTAATATTCAGATACCCTAAATAGGTTACTATTTAAAAATGATGAGCACCTTTATGGTATTATCATTAGTCCTATTTGCTTGTTGTTAAGTCATCAAAACACAGCCAAGTTTCATCGGATTACCAAATACCTTATTGGTACTTCTTACCAAGAAATATATAAAGTTTTGTCACCTTTGTATCTTCTGTGATGACTCCACAAGCCACTCTTTCTCCCGACGACCACATCTCGTACACTTGGCAACGAATGCTTCCTCCACAGAACTCTATCTTCTTGTTCAGGTACACACAAGTGTTGACCTAAATTGGCAAGTTATGTTATTGGTGCTCGTCTTTATTTATTTATTATTATTATTTTTTTTCTTTTACCAGGCTGTTTTTGAGTCTCCACATGTCACTGCGTCCCAGGTATTGGTCCTTGAAGGTCAGTTCTACGGAGTCCAGAGCCACCTCCTCCGGCCTCACAATGTTCATGCACACATCCGCATATGTGCGTAACTGGAAGGCACTTGCAATGCTCTGCTCCACGCTGATGGTTTCTGTAACAAACTGCAATGTAGTCACAGCATTTCAAATTATATTAATAGTTTACCTCTTCCCTGTAAGTCTTCCTTGAAGGACGTGACTTGCAGAAGCAGGCGGCTGAACTCATCTTCTGAGTGGTAGATCTCAACAATGTCTCCTTTCTTGATTGTTGGAAAGTCTTTAGGGTTTATGATCAAATCTTCACCTGTATGTACAGTAAACACAAATTAGAAGTGTACAGTACATGTTTCATTTGTTTCTAAACAGACTTTTGTATATTATGTACAGACACTGCACATTAAATTTAACTTTGCTTTTGTTTGCAATGTTCTCAGCCTTTAATTAATTGGTAGACAGATTTTTAATGAAGGTTCTCACTGGCCAAACATGAGCCAAAATACCCAGATCAAAATACCAAGTTGCATATGGCGGCCAGGGTAGATCCTGGCAATTACTACTACTGTAATTTAAAATATAAATAGGAAGGCCATATATATATATATATATATATATATATATATATATATATATATATATATATGGCCTTCCTATTTAGTAATGCCTTGGACATGTAGCATTATTACCATGACACCATATCCCTTATGGGGTAAGCCAGCAGCATTATTACCTAGATCGTCAATGTCCAAAGCAATTTTTCTCTGCTTTTTAATAAGATCTTATTTTATGTAATGAGGCTTACTGGCTTACTAGACCCCACATATATAGTGAGGACATGTTGCTAAAGGCTTTTCCTGCCAACCAGACTTTGGGATTAATTTAGCCGCTGGCCCACAGAGACAATATACTCATTCCCTTGAGCCAGAATTCCTGCTGCAGAAACTGCCTCAAGGGCCGGGTCAGCGTTGCCCGTGTTCACCACTAGAAGGTAATAATCTAATAATGCTGTGCTCTGATTACGTTATATTTCTTAAACTGGATATTGTCATAATTATGTGTACTGTTCATTATTTAAAAAAAAGTAAACTTCCAATGTGATTGAATAAAAAGGTGAATTAGAAAGTGAACTTTGATACTAGTAATATGTATTAACTTAAAAATTACTTTTTATTTATTTATTTATTTTTTTTAATGAGCTCTGGCACTCAGATACTATAATATTATATGGAAAATATTATATACAGTATGAATATTTGTATGTACAAGCGCAGGCTTTGATAGTGCTGCAAAACTTTGTTTTGAATTTTACTTTTCAAACTTTCAAAATTTTATCATTTACTGCACCATAAATGTTATAATAAACTAAGGACAATTTTCCATTTTTAGTTTATTCATTTGAATTAAAAAAAAAAGAAAAGTGATGAGAATTATCAATTAAGAAGCGCAATCTGCACTACAGTATCAAAAGTTACAGTAATCAAATTATTCAAAATAAGAAAACATGAATGATGCAGAAATCAGAAGTGCTGATATTATTTTAAAATTAGGGAACAGAAGAAGAGATTATAATAATTAATACTATATGCATGGAACTGCAGTAAATACTGACTGATGGAAAATTAAATACTAACCACTGAAATTCTTCTGGTGCACAATCAACTTAAAAAGTTTCATCTTTTAAGTATGTATTACAGTCAGATCTTCACATTTGGCATTGTAGAATGGTTTAAGATTCTTAGAACATAATATATTTATTGTAATCCTCTTGTCAAAATTAATTATTGAAAATTGATGTATAGCCTCAGTCAGAGCTCATGCAAAGACAGCAGAACTGTAGGAAACCTGTAAGGTACGAGAACATAAATAAGATCGAATGCTTGCTTTATTCCACACCCACATAATATGCATCCACACTGCAGTGGATCTAAGGAGGAGGGGGGGGGGTAGGGTGAAGAATGAGTGATTGACCCCGCGGCCAATCAGATTGTATATATGTATATTACGGAACACCATGCATCAATATATTATTATACATATACACAGCTAGCTAGTATTGTTTGTACTGATCGATGTTCCAGGTGTTCAGTATCGGATCATAATATACACCACATATATAAATATATGTATTGTATGCGCATAATATGTATATACTGTATTATTTATACTGTACTTTTCTTTATGTATAGCTGCAATATGCCTGCAACTAGAGTGGCCCAGCTGATAAATATATGCATATAAAGATCAGGGCTATTCTCCTATATATAATAGAGGGTATACGCGCCACTGTCTGGCTTATGGCGCTAAATACTGAATTCTGATTGGCTTAAAAGTGGTCATTTGGAATTGCTCTGATTGGCCAAAATAAAGTTGTTGATTTTTTTCTAAGTGGCTGAAATTTTAATTGTTGAAAATTTTCGAGCGATATCATTGGTTAAAGAATGTCCACTTTTCAACCAATCAGAGAGCTGCAATAAAAAACCACTTTGTTTGCCCATATTTTAATTTAAAAAAAGACTTTTTACACCATAAAAATTATTTAAAAAATCATAAATGGTAGAAAATAGTGTTATAAATTGTTATATTTATTTATTTCAAAAATATTAATTATTTATACAGGGACCAAGCGCAAATTTTCAACAATAGGAAATCGCAACTGAAAAAATCAACAAATTCTAATCAGCCAATCAGAAGCGTTCAACTTTTAATGCTTTATAATCAATGATTTTACTAAGTGAAGGTCTCCATCGTCTCAAAAATCGTTCTTTTCACCCTTTAAAACCTCTAGGTGCATTTGGTTAAGAATGTAAATCCTCTGGAGCTTCAGGAAATGTATCGAAAAAATCCATTTTAACATTGAGTTACGTATCCCCAACAATGAAAATGTCCACTTTTTCTGATGCGCGTATACCCGATAACAATAGGAGAATAACCCTGATAAAGATATATGCAGTTCATCATGATGCGCATTATATACATTAATTATGCATACAGTATATGATACACTGCAATGATGTCCTCTTCGTAAACCCTGCTCGAAGTATTATACTCTACGCAGTACAGTTCACCTTGTCTACAGTACATTGATCAGCTCAGAGGGTGGGGTATGATAGGCACTATGTATATGAATATATTATAGGCAGCTAGTGACACGCTGCTTATAAGCAAAAAATGATGACACAGTTTTTGTTTGTATCAGGAAAAGAAGACCCTGTTTAGAGTATTCCGAGCAGTGTGCCCCCACGACGCCCCTAAAATATATCCCATGCAGGATCGTCAATCGTCATATTTAAACATTTTATTTTGTACTATTTAGCAGTTGGAGAAAAAGTTTTCTCCTAGCAAATTGTCTTTATTAGATTACAAAGGAACCGATATGTACATATCTTTTAATTTGAGACGTACGTGCATATACGACAAAAATTCACCAGTCCGTGATTGCATGCGCAATCTATAATACATTCATATATTATACACACATGCAATATATACTCTGTACGTATGATACTGTACACTTAAAGTGATTTTTAGATTTAGATTAGATTTAACGATCTGCGGCAAATGTGGCTAAACCACGGTGGCTCGCAATATAGTGCTCAACGCACTCTTAAACACTCTTCTCTCTGCTCTTAAATCCCCCGTAACTCTCCGCCCCCACCACCTCAGACGGCAGGGAATTCCACTCCCTCACTGTTCGCTTTTCGCTTTATGAAGGAGTACTTTCCCACGTCACTTCCACTACCCCTGAGCTCCAGCTTCCACCGATGATCCCCCCTCCCAATATATCTACCTTTCCTAGTTCTGTCACTAAACTCGCTCCAACCTGCCAATCTCCCTCTTAATTAAGGTAGAGATAATACGAATCAGCTGGCCCAATGCTAAAAAAATCCCATTCATAAAAATTATGAAAAAAATTTAAAATGTTCTCCTCTACATCCCCTATCAGTAGGTAAAATATCAGGTATACAAAAACGAGCTAGTTTTCGAGCTATGAATTTTTAAAGTTGACTAATTTAACATGGAAGTTCCATTTCTCCATGTTAAATTAGTCAACTTTAAAAATTAATAACTCGAAAACTAGCTCGTTTTTGTATACCTGATATTTTACCTACTGATAGGGGATGTAGAGGAGAATATTTTAAATTTTTTTCATAATTTTTATGAATGGGATTTTTTTAGCATTGGGCCAGCTGATCCGTATTATCTCTACCTTAACTTTAAACAAATTTCCTAATCGGTTTTCGGTTGTATCTTCTCCTATCCTCGAGTGGCTCCCACTCCAAAGTCTGAATCATTTTCGAAACGCTTTCATAATCCTTCCACACCTTAATTTTTGTCATTTGCAGTAATCATAATATGCATATACAATCAGCTATTATAATTAAACACTTATTCTTTTTCGCAGTATTCTAACGGAAATTATATTGATTTTACCATTTTACTCCATTTACAACATATACTGTAACAGTATCATATGGTACACCTTTCTTTAATATCAGCTGTTGAAAACTTGATCTATAAACAAGAGGTCTGTTCGTAAATGTACAATCAGAAAGAATCGATTATTTATTATGAACCTTATGTTTCATGTACAGAGGGTTCATCATAAATCATTGATTCTTTCTGATTGTGTATTTACGAACAGACCTAAAATGAGTAATGACTGCTGGACGTTCCTCCACATACGGTAACTGGACACGGACCCCACATACGGAAACTTTTTCGCGCATGCACATTTGAAATTAGAAATTAGGATGCAGTTCATGCAGTACCGTTGGATACTATAAGCTATTACACTTTTGTAGCTATATATATAATAGGCCATCAACAATGTTCTGGGCACGGAGGTCTCTAAGGGTCTCTGCATGACCATATAATATATATATCTATATATTATATATCTCTTATATATATATATATATATCTACATTAATGCTCGCGTATATAATATATGCGTATATATATTATATATAATATTTATATATCACTCGATCGATCGCGCTCGTTTTATTTTAAAAAGTTGTAAGGAGAAAATTTAAGAAAAAGTATCGGAAGAAGAGGAAAGAAATATTATAGTTCTATTGTGAACATTTTAATAGCAAAAAAAAAAAAAAAATAGAAACAATTAATTTTCAATATATTAAATTGTTGTGTGGACCCAGGGCCGTCCCATGCGCACGGTGCATACGTTTAATTTTTTCTGCTCTATTATAGAGTTTTCCGTAAATTAATAGCCACGGCTTAGAAAAGCTGCGCAGAAACGAGTTTTAAATGTTAGTAGTCTACTGCGCATGGCTCTGCGAAGTGTGCATGATAAAAAAGCTTGAATCCAAATGAAGCTGCGCAAACGCTAGGTGACTAATCTGCGCACAGCCAATAGCAACTTTGTATGCTTTATGAACAAAGATACGAACTTCTACCCCAGATTGCTTGCGAATTGCAGTGTTTAAAAATTCTTTTAATACGTTACTGCAACCGGTTTGGCTTGTAGTATTGCAAATAAATATCAAATTTGAGATGAGATAAAAAGCAACGTTCTCGCTAATGTTGAACAAAAATTCTGCTCCGGTAGGGGCCCCTCGTGCAGCAAAACAGCTGTTTTGAGCTCACTACGTGACGTCACCTTGGGTGTTTTTGGCCAAAATGCGCAGATCAGTCCAAATTCGTAGGGCTGATGGACCTATCTATTATAGTTGTATCATGGTGTGGACCAAATAATTCTTCAATATATCCATGATACAACTATAATAGATAGGTCCATCAGCCCTACGAATTTGGACTGATCTGCGCATTTTGGCCAAAAACACCCAAGGTGACGTCACTTAGTGAGCTCAAAACAGCTGTTTTGCTGCACGAGGGGCCCCTACCGGAGCAGAATTTTTGTTCAACATTAGCGAGAACGTTGCTTTTTATCTCATCTCAAATTTGATATTTATTTGCAATACTACAAGCCAAACCGGTTGCAGTAACGTATTAAAAGAATTTTTAAACACTGCGATTCGCAAGCAATCTGGGGTAGAAGTTCGTATCTTTGTTCATAAAGCATACAAAGTTGCTATTGGCTGTGCGCAGATTAGTCACCTAGCGTTTGCGCAGCTTCATTTGGATTCAAGCTTTTTTATCATGCACACTTCGCAGAGCCATGCGCAGTAGACTACTAACATTTAAAACTCGTTTCTGCGCAGCTTTTCTAAGCCGTGGCTATTAATTTACGGAAAACTCTATAATAGAGCAGAAAAAATTAAACGTATGCACCGTGCGCATGGGACGGCCCTGAATATATCGATCATTTTATTATACTGTTTATACATAATTAATATATATGATGTGAATATTAATATATATCAACATTTTGAAAGATTTAATTATTTTATCTGCTTTTAATACGTTTTTAATTACAATTAATTTTAAGTATAAAAAAAAAGAAAATAAATATGTCCTGCGCGCGGTCAGCCACATTAATTAGTTTATGTATTTTATCATTATTGTCTTATTTGGGGTTCTTCATTAAGGAAAACACTTTAAATTTACATCACTACATAAGATAAACTTTATTGACCTGTATGCTTACAGACATGTTTTTGCCAAGTACCTAATTCATGATTCAATTGTTTTACATAAAAATAAAGGTGGTAAATTTGAATATTAAAAATCAGACTACTGATTTACACATCCCCTCCCTTTAGTTCAATGACCCCTTAATCCTGCTAGTTAGGCAACCTTCAAAACTTGAGAATGTAGGTCAACAAACAGCTGATCAAATAGAATATTTTAAACACAATTTCTTTTATGACAGTTAAAGGTAATCAAACTATAGGCAGATTAGATGCTGAAATAAAAAGGTAATTAAACTTTAAGAACCCATAATTCCCTCCAAAATTACATTAATTTCTTTTATTGTATACCCTAAGACTCTAATACATCAATTATCCCTGATATATTAATATAGCCCCTTAAATAAAATAAAAAATAAACAGAAAACATTCTTTGCATTAATTATTTAATAAGCATGTCACAAAATACCTGCTATATGACCATAACAAAATTATGAAATTAAATTAGCTTTATTTAACATAGATATGCCCATTGTTTTTTCTTTGATAAACTAATGAGCTTATCTCTCCCCTCCAAAATATTTCTGAGTAAGAAAATATCTAGAATGCTTCTCCAGATGAGTATACACAATAAAATCATGAACTATAATAACTAATTTGATTTCTGTAAGTTACTTTTATGCAGGAAAAGATAATTTTATTTTAACATTTACAAATAATATTCCTCTAACTTCTTAGGTTTATGTATTTTTCTACCAAACCTGGTTGTTGTGGCTGTATCCTGAGGTATATTATTTTGTGGTTGTTGTGGATTTTGGTTAGGAGATGGTTGTTGTTGTGGGGTAGCAGCTTTAGGTGTATTATGCCTAGGTGGTGTATTCTGTTTTAAGGCATACTGGGTATGATGAGGAGAGGTTGTACTTTGAGGTTTGGTTAAAGGAATGAGATGAACTCTGTTTCTTCGGACAACCCCTTGTTGAGATTGCACCTCATACGACCTTGGCTGCGGAGTCTGACAACGGATGGTGCCCTTGCGCTTGAGATCCGTTATCCAGACCTGATCACCTGGACCTAGCTTTTGCAGCTTGCGAGCCCCATGGTGACGGTCATGGTTAGCCTTGGTCCTCTCCTTGCGACGCCTCTCTGCCCCTGCGAACTGTTTGAAAGGTATGAGTTTAGGTACAAGATTTTTACCGATGGTGGGGACGGTGGTTCGCAGCTGCCGTCCCATCAGTAGTTGAGCTGGACTCGCTTCGAGGCCTGCAATGGGTGTGGCTCGATACGCCAGCAGTCCCCGTGACGGATCCTTTTCTTTCTTGAGGATGTTCTTGACGATTTTGACTGCGGCTTCGGCTTGTCCGTTGCTCTTGGGATATCTTGGACTACTAGTCACTTTCTTGAAACCATAGTCACTGGCAAATTCTCTGAACTCCTGGCTAATGAATTGACGCCCGTTGTCACATCGAATCTTCTCTGGAATACCATGCCTCGCAAAGATCTCTTTACAAGCTGCAATGGTTGCCTGACTGTCAATTCTACTCATTCTTGTCACTTCCGGGTATTTAGAATAATAGTCTACCATAATTAGGTAATATTTTTGATCTAGCTCAGCCAGATCCATACCAACAATTTGCCATGGTCTATCAGGTATTTCAGAATTTACAAGTGGCTCTGCTCTATTTTCTTTATGCATGCAGCACTCATTACATGATTCTATCTTCTGTGTTATTTGATGTTGCATGCCAGGCCAGTATACACTTAGTCTAGCTCTAGCTTTACACTTCTCAATGCCAAGATGTCCCTCATGTAATCTCTCTGTAATGTTTCTTGTAAGACTACTTGGTATCACTAACCTTGTATCATACAGTAGAAAATCTTTTTGTACCGTAAGATGATCTTTTGCTTTCCAATAGGCCCTAACCCTTGGAGACACTTGTGTAGCTCGAGGTGGGAAGCCTTCGGTCACTCTCTTCTTTAATTCTTGTATCACCGGGTCCTCGTCTTGAGCCTTCTTGATATCAGTCAACGTCTTTGCCCCGGCTGGGAAGTTTCTCACATGGTCATCGCCGAACTGCTCAACGTCGACCGCTGCGATTCCTTCGTCCTCCTCCGGCAGCGGAGATCTCGACAACAGGTCAGGTAAATGGAAGTCTCTTCCAGCTATATGTTTCATACTGTAGTCAAATCTGAGTAGTTTAAGTTTTAATCTTTGCAATCTTGGGGTCATGTCATCTAGCCTTTTACTTCCCAAAATTGAAATAAGTGGTTTATGGTCTGTCAAAATCTCAAATGGCTTCCCCAAGACATATTCTTCAAATTTTCTACATGCCCACTCAATCCCAGTTGCTTCTTTCTCAATTATAGCATACCTTGTCTCAGCCTCGGAGAGTCGTCTAGAAATATACGCTACCGGCTTCCACTCTTCTTGCTCTCGCTGCTCGAGGACTCCTCCTAGTCCGTACGCGCTACTGTCTGAAGCAATCCGATGGTCTTTGTTCGGGTCGTAGAGGGTGAGTATGGGTGCAGAAGTTAGCTTCTGTTTTACTTCCTGGAATGCTTCTTCTTGCTTTTCTCCCCAAAAGAAGTCATTCTCCTGCTTGAGAAGATCAGTGAGTGGGGTGAGGATATGAGCCATATTTGGTATAAATTTTCTAAGAAATTGAGTTCTAGCCACAAAACTTTTTACACCAGCTTTGTCAGTAGGTGCTGGCATTTTACTATGGCTTTCACCTTGTCAGGGTCAGGTTCAGCTCCTTCTCCACTGACAATGTGCCCTACCCACTTCATACTAGGTACTCTGAAGAGGCACTTGTCATTCAGCGTTACTCCAAATTCTTGTAGTCTTTCGAGAACTTTTTCTAGTCTTTGATCATGCTCTTCCAACGTGGTCCCAAATACTGCTATGTCGTCAATATGGACTACGACGCCTTCCATGTCGCTCAGCAGACTACTTAGGGTGTAATGGAAGAACTCACTTGCACAGTTCATACCCATGAACAGTACATTGTAGCAGTAACGTCCCCAGGGCGTGACAAACGTTGTCAACAGACGGCTTTCTTCATCCAAGGGGATTTGCCAAAACGAATCCTTGCAGTCTAGTTTAGAGAAGATTCTTGCCCCTGACATTTTCCCTAGGGTCTCCTCTACTGAAGGTAGTACAATCCTGTCTCGGATGATGGCTCGATTGAGTGGGTCGGAATGAACACATAGCCTTACGTCGTTCGTTCCTTTTGGGACCACCACCAGTGCACCACACCACTTGGTAGGTACAGTCACTTTAGATAGGACTCTTTTCTCTTCTAGTTCCTTGATTCTAGCTTTAACCTTGGTTCTCCATGGGTGAGGTATTCTTCTTGGAGATGTAATTGCATAAGGTTGTGCGTCCTCACGAAGCTTGATTTTATAAGTCGTCTTCATCCGACCGATGCCTGTGAAAAGTTTGGGGAATTTTTTCTTGGGATCCCACTCCCCTTGCCTGATCTCATTCACAGCCTTATCTGATTCTGTTCCTCCTTTGTATATAAGTAGCCCCAAAGCCACAGATGCTTGCCTGCTGAGAAGGTTTTCTTTCAGACCCTCTACCACATAGGCTTTCTCCATACAAATATTTTCCCTGTACTGTATTTTAGTTAAGAATACAGCTACAGCTGGGAGTTTGTTTCCACTTGGACCATACAGACTTCTCTTTGGTTTATGCCACTCGGGAAGTGGTTCGAGTGACATGAATTGCTCAATGCTGAGAACTGTAACATCTGCACCGGAGTCTACTTTTACTCTGACGGGAGTTATTGCGTCTTGTTCACCGAGAGCCACAACAGCCCTCCATGGCTTGGTCTGCCGTTCTGAGGTCCCGACGGTGTCAATATCGACCAAGAAGTCTACATCGGAGTCAGAGCTCTCTTCCCCCCTGTAAATTTCAGTAACTCTCTGCTTGCCTCTACTCATCCTGTGCAATACTTTCTTAGATGTGCGACAGAACTTCTCGTAGTGCCCTGGCAGTGAGCATCTTCTACAGATAGCTTTCCTAGCTGGACAGTCTGCGATCTCGTGCGTTGGCTCGGCTCCGCACCTCGTACATTTGGAGTTCCTTTTCTGCCACTGTCCTGCAGGTTTCTTCTGAGCCTGGGCTCCTTTCACTTTCTGCAGATATCTGGGTTTCCGGTTTACTGCATCAACGTTGCTTGATGATGTCCCCGGGTCTTCTTTCGTTAGAGCCGCTTGCTCTGTCTTCATTTGTTCTCGACTTCTAATTTTCATTTGTGCTTTGTCAAGGGTTAACTCTGGGTCGTTCCTGAGCTCTTCTGATAATTTTAAGTCACTTAAGCCTCCAACTAGTTTATCCCTTATTCTCTCATCTTTGTCTTTGAATTCACAATATTCCGCCAGTTTCCAAACTTCTCGGATATATGTCTCTGCAGTCTCTCCTGGCTTCTGATCTCTTTTGTTGAACATAAAGCGTTCAAATATTACATTCTTTTTAGGCCAGAAATATTGATCAAACTTATCAAGAACGTTTTTGAAATTCTTAGGACAAGTTTCGTCAAATCTGAACTGCTTCATCGCTTCATCTCCACCCTCCATATTATAAAGAAGAAGACCAATCTTGTCTTCCTCGCTAAATTTTTTTGCATCAGTAAGCCTTACAAACGTTTCAAATCGTTGCCTGTAAGCTGGCCACTTTTTTGGATCTGCAAAATCAAACTTGCCTGGTGGCTCCACCAAGCCTGTAGACGTCATGTTTATTTCAGACTGCTGTGTTAAACTACCAGCAGTGTTGTTCCCTGTTGAATTATTTTGGGGTGGAATTATTGCACCATTTGAAGTACTTTGTGCATTTTCATCAGTATTTGATGTTTCCTCAGAGTCATTTTCATCAGAACCTGGCATAATTAGCACAGATTGAATTTAGGCTTGCAGCCATGTGCTCTGGTTGGACTTGACTTCATCTCAAAATATCTTATGAATCTTGACGTCTTTTTTTTTCCTTTTTCTTTCTAATTCTTCATTAGAAGCCGTATTTCTGACACCATGTCTTATTTGGGGTTCTTCATTAAGGAAAACACTTTAAATTTACATCACTACATAAGATAAACTTTATTGACCTGTATGCTTACAGACATGTTTTTGCCCCAGTACCTAATTCATGATTCAATTGTTTTACATAAAAATAAAGGTGGTAAATTTGAATATTAAAAATCAGACTACTGATTTACACAATTATAATTACTATATTTTTGGAAAAATTGCATGCAAATGTGTGTATGTCATATATATATGCCAGGCGCGAGAATCCATGGTGGGGGAATGGGGACGCTGCAGCCCTTCCCCCCGGCCCCGAAATTTTGGATTTCACATGGACAAAATATATAGGCATTTCCCCCACTTCATTTTTTTTAACACTAGCCTTATATATATACCCCCCCCCCCCCAAGATTGTAGAGTAATCTTGACCCCCCCCCCCTGAATTTTTTCTGGATCTACACCTCATATATGTTCATGATGCTGAATATAAAATATAATAGTAATATATATTATTAAATATTAATTACTATACAAAACATAATTATATTTATCTTGCAATGAGCGTGGGTTAGTATAACAATAATATATTTACAAATGCACTGGGGTTTGTAATTAATAGAGTTTTATTAAAACAGCAACATATTAATAATATATATAATTTTTTATATAATTAATATTCAATATTTAACACTCGTGACGAACGATCAATTAACATATATTATATATATTTGTCACATAAGATATAATATATATGCTAAAAGCTAGTATAATATATATATTATGTTTTTTTCAATCCCATTTGCGCAAGGGAGAATATATATATATATATATATATATATATATATATCACATGCATCAGATCAATTGAAATAACAGATCTAGTTTTAAATTGTATCACAATTGTTTCTTTTAATTTTTTTTTTAAATTTGTTTGTGCAATATTATTTGTAGAGCACATAAATATATATGACTGCAACATATATGGTTCCTCGAGGAAATTAAGAGGGAGGGACAGTCAACCCAAAAACCACCCCTAGTTTGAATTACTAATACTTAATAACCAATATTCATTACACATATATAATTCTTAGAGCGCGGAAAAAAGTCTCTTTTTTTTTAACAAATAGTCGCCTATAAAGTCTACTTTTTTTGCAAAAAAGTCTCTAAAAAAGTCACTTTTTTCGAAAAAAGTCTCCAAAAAAGTCCCTTTTTTTTAAAAAAAAAGAGCAACAAAAATGCATTTTAATAGTGCTATTTCTGATAACTAGAGCGCGGAAAAAAGTCTCTTTTTTTTTAACAAATAGTCGCCTATAAAGTCTACTTTTTTTGCAAAAAAGTCTCTAAAAAAATTATTTTTGACACGCATAACTGTGTTCAAAAGCTTTTTATTTTATTCTATTTTTTTAACTATATTTTCGAGAAGAAAATAACTAAAAAATATACTAGAATGTGTCAAAAAGTCTCAAAAAGTCACCTTTTGCCGAAATAGTCGTAAAATCACAAAATAGTCTAAAAAGTCGCTTTTTTTATAGGCTCATTTTAATCCATTTCCGGAGATCGGTGGACATCCTAAATGACATTAAAATAGGCCCCATATACACAAAAAGTCCAAAATACTTTTTTCCGCGCTCTAATAATTCTATATATATGTTCAAACACTCCAATATTAGACATTATATAAGCCTCTCAGCAAAGAAGACTCTCACATTAAACAAATACTGTATATATCGTCAATTTAATACTTCAAATAATAATTGCCTATTTGGGAGCACAGTAGTCAAGTAGCTGTGTTTTAATTAAATTACCAAATAACAATGAAATAATATTGTTATTAAAATGAAAAAAAAAAAATTATATTAAACACAAAAAATTAAAAAAAAAAATAGCACCTTAGTCATATTACCATAAATATATATGAATGCTATAGAATTTATTTTAAATATTCACAGTGCAGGTATACTTAATTGATTACATTTAATTAATAACTTTTATTATATTCAATACTGTTTATTAAAAACTAAAGCATGTTTAATTTGCTGTATGTATTGTGCTTATTTGGCATTAAAATATTTTGTGCAAATATACTTTTGACTAGTATGGACTAGGACTTGAGTTGATTATATATTTAATCGCTGGCGCCGAAGATAGTGTTAACTTGCTGGGACACTCGGATGAAGGTTGCTCTCCGGGGCAGCTCCTTAAGTTTTGCAGCTCCCATGTAGGTGCACGCGGACCGCAGACCACCCAAGATGTCGAGCACTGTAGCCTCTGCAGGCCCGCGGTATGGCACTTCCACCGTCTTGCCCTCTGAGGCCCTGTTAGCCAGAAGATTTGTTTTTATCAACTGCAGGGTATTATACAGTGAGATGCGCTTTATCAATCCAGTCTGCAAGCAGTTATATAGGGTATACTTAATGTTCACATTATATACAATTTTTAAAGTGCAGCGGTGAGAGGGGGAAGAATATGGATTGAATTAATTGGCACTGAAAATATGATTGGGAAATCATTGTTTTTATTTACATATTTTCCAAAGAAAAAATAGCTTTTCTTCTTCAAAAAAGATTTTAATGTGCTGAAGCTTAAAAAAGTATGAAGATGGCCAGAACTAATTTAAAAAATGATTCATTGAATTAAAATAAAATAATAAGTGACAATGCCTATTTGTCAATATCTTTTTTCTGACTGAAGATGTTCCCATGGCATCGTGAATAATAAAGTAAGCAAAATGAGGAAACATAAAAATTACATTTTATTAAGGGTAAGATAACACGAAACATCGATTGTTGTAGTCCCATTTGATTAACATGTAAACCTTCGCAAACTCATTATAATTCTGATTTTTTTTTTAGAGACAGTTCTTAGCACCAAAAAAATACAGAAAAATTTTCAAAACAATCCCTAGATCCGATTTTTTTAAATTAATTTATTAGTTTAGGTCTCCATGGGAAAGCTCTATACTGGAAATTTAAAAAATTAATTTAAAAAAATCGGATAGAGCGATTGTTTTGAATTTTTTTTTCTACATTTTTTTGGTGCTAAAAACTGTCTCTCTAAAAAAAAAAAAAAAAAAAAATCAGAATTAATATGAGGTTGTTGCTAAGGTTTGCATGTTAATCAAATGAGACTACAACAATCGATGTTTCGTGTTATCTTACCCTTAAATACAATCAACAATTTCAAAAATGAGGTATTAGGGATACTGGAAGAAGGAGATCAGTTAGTGTATAAGTATACAAGTTTAGAAAACTTACATAGCTAGGGGTAAATAAATAAATAAATAAATAAATAAATAAATAAATAAATAAATAAATAAATAAATAAATAAATAAATAATAAAATAAATAAAAATTATAGGGTAATAAATAAAAATAAATAAATAATAATAAAAAAAATCTCCAAAACGAAACACTAACTATATTATACAGTATTTTGTTATATTCTATTTAATTTACAATTTTTCGGGAACTATAAGTTCCTTCAAGATTCAAAGAGTCAAAGTAGCAAAATTATGTATTACCTACTGTAATGTTTCTTTATAAATTGTAAAAGAAAAAAAAAAAAAAGAAAAAAAAGAAAAGAAAATGTTCTTTAAAATAAAGCTAGTGCAATGTACTGTGTACTAAAAAAAGTTATTTCTATGTTATTTCTACATAGAGTCAATACTTCTTTTTTGTGTCAGTATATCCATGAAGAAAATATTTAATAATTTGAACATGCCTGTATTCCGCAACTCCACCCACGTATTTCTCCATAGCAGTACTGGAGGACATTCCATAGAAAAGTTTGTACTTCTTGCCATTGCGTTCGATCACCTCCCCCCCACTTTCATCATGGCCAGCTAACATTCCACCAAGCATCACAAAGTCAGCACCCGCACCAAATGCCTTGGCCACGTCGCCAGGGCATGTACAACCTCCATCCTGCAATAAGAATGTACAAAGTACTCTATTGAATTTTTAGACACAATTAAATTTAGTGTAATATCAGCAAAAATTTAATTAGATTATAAGCAAAAAGCAATAATTATATTACAATAAGCAGAACCTGTTCACAAATCACAGCTTTTTGTTTCTGCACCCTTCCTAAACAACCCACCGAGATTATGTGGCCTCCCAGTCCATGAGCCGCGTCCGCACACTCCAATACAGCACTCAGCTGTGGGTAGCCTACACCGGTCTTGCGGCGTGTGGTGCAGACAGAGCCTGGACCAATGCCAACCTTGATGATGTCTGCTCCCGAGAGGATCAGCTCCTCCACCATCTCGCCCGTCACCACATTGCCAGCCTGCCAGCCAGATTAAAATATATTAATTTAACAAAAACTGAGTCCAAAGAAGAAAAGTATACATGAAATGAATTTAATTAAGAAAAATCTGTTTACACATAATATTTCCATGAATATTTTTGTCTCTGTATTTTATTATTTAGGTGAAAGAATTTAAGTAATTAAATACTCTATCCATAATTGGTACAACAAAGCAGCATCATGGCATGCAGTGATATATTTTATTTGAAAGTTCTTACAATTATGGTGTGGTTTGGATATGCAGCTCGAACTTTTCGTAAATATTCAACAAAATTTTGTGAATATCCATTGGCAACATCCAGACAGATGTAGGCAAGTTCAGGTACATCTTTTAAGATTTGCTGCAGCCTCTCAAAGTCTGCTTGTCCGGTGCCAGAGCTGGCGGCAACGTTGCCTACACACTCAGGATTGTCAGCAGCAAACTGACGCCACTGCTCGGCAGTGTAGTACTTGTGGATGGTTGTAAACAGCCCATGCTGAGATATTTAAAAGACAATAATTTTGAGCTCTTCTAACAAAAATTGAAGAGAACAACGTACCTTGGCCAGGGTTTTAGCCATTTCAAAGGTCCCCACAGTGTCCATATTTGAAGCAATCAAAGGAATGCCTTTATAATTTCTTTTTGAGTTTTTAAACGTAATATCCCTGTAAAGATTGACCTAAAATCATAAAATTAATGAAGATTAAAACATAAATAATGAATTTGACATGAACTCATGTCAAAAATAAGAAACTAAATTGAAACTAGGTTTTGTAAGCAAGGTAATTCAGGCGCTGAGCCCTCTGATTTTATGTTTTTTATCTGGAGAACCTATGGGATCTGGAATTGGGGTTGAACAAGACACAGTGCATTGACCGGTTCTCGTTTGACTACCAAAGTTATAAGCTACAACAAGCGTGCAAATGGGTATACCCATTTGCTCCAAAGTAGGGCACAGTTGGCTAAATGGTATACCCATTTGCTCCACAGTAGGGCACAGTTGGCTAAATGGTATACCCATTTATGCAACTGTGCCCTATTGTGGAACAAATGGGAGCAACGATTCCCCTAACTGGGAAGCATAACTGTGCCCAAATGTGCCCAACTGTGCCTTTGAGTCAGGGTGGTTAGTACTTAGATGGGTGACTATTTCAAGTAAAAATTATTCTGCTCCCTCGATCCCTGAGGTAACTTTGATCATCTCATTCTCCACCCAGCTAGAGTGCAGTGATGCACTTGATGTGTGCATGTGGTTAAATTTCCCAGGCTTTACTTATTCTTGGTCCATTGATAATTAAAAGTAGGAGTCCGTGTCCTGACTGAGGTTTTTACCACAGTTTCCTGAGTCTCACCTCAGCGAATGTTGGGAGATGCATATATAACAGAAGGCCGTGGCCCAACATCCTTATAATTCTGATCCCTCAATCATCCGGCAGACTATAATCCATCCGGCTCGCATCCATAAATATATACCCATTAATTATAACCCCACCTCAAGCTACAAGCTCATAGGGGTGTATCCTTGTAAAAAAAAAAATGTATTTCGGTATATACCATATGGAGGCGCGGAGCACTAGAATTATTTTTACTAGAATTATTTTTCCTTATAGCTAGCAGAAAATTAATTTTAACTCAAAAATTTTGGGAAAAACGCCGCGCGCGGACATATATGCCGATGGTTTGATCTACTTTAAATCAACATGATGGAGTGACATACTTAATTGTATTCAGTGCATCTTAATTGTGTCTTAATCGATTGATGCCTGGGATCAGCTGGCACGCCCCCATTTAATTAATTGGCATTATTTTATACTTACGTCTGCTCTGCTATTGATAGTACTGCGCTTGGGTCGCAATAAAACATCTTTGAAGTCTAATTTAATGTCGTTTTGAATATTAGGCATTATGGATGGACGGTTGATTTATTTTCCTAGAAACGCAATACTGAGCTAAAATTGCTAATACACTATTTTAGGCACTGATCAGTGATCACTTCGTCCTTTTGTGTACCTCTGCGCGCCGTCGCCAAAAACCTAAAATAAGGGGGAGGGACCGGTATGTCGTGACGTCACAAGCAAATTTCGTCTGCTATTTTTTAATCTGCGCATGCGTCACCAGGTCACAGAAGTTGCAGAAATTTCTGCTTGTCTAGTCTTGTACAGTCAAATTAATTTATTATTCCCGCCGGAAGTACTTGGAAACAGCTTGGAAAAGAGAGAATTCTTTCTTTTATTTTTTCATACTTGCAGTTCTGCACAACATTTTTAAAAAGAGTACTGACTTATTTGCAAAATTTCAAAACTGAAGCATAAACGAAAAGACCAAAAATCTCTCACTTTCGGATATTTCTGGTGAGGAAATAAAAAATAAATTTGATTGTAGCAGGAAGATTGTTACGTCATTTACGTCATTATTTTTCACAGCTGATGGCTGATGAATTCGCCCAGTTTTTCTGCTTTTAACTTTTACTAATTTTGTAGGATTTATTAAAAGTATTAAATCCTAAAGCCTTTAATATGGCAGCTTCTTGTGATGTATTTGAAGAGCTGTTATTGTAAGTATGCTCACCTAAATTATATAAGTATATATGCATATCATAATATGTATGCAGAGTATGCCATATCATATATATCATTATGCATACTGTATGCATAACTATATGTGTACAGTATGCATACATCTAATATATTTATATTACATACATATAGGTGTATTATACAGTATCATACAGTGCTGTGTGGGATCCAAACTATAGGGAGATTAGGAAAAAAGAGTTAGAAAAGGTTCAGCAGAGCTAGGAGGGCTGCTATAGAAGAGTTATGGGAAGATGGAGATTATGAGTCAGATTAGTAACGGACACACGATAAGATCGTATGGAGGGATTAGGTTCTTATTAGGGAGTGATTGAGAGTTTGGAATGGGAGTCACTTGAGAAAATTGAGGTCATGTCGATTGGGAAATTTGTTTAAAGTTAGAGGTGGCAGGCTGGGATGACAAGGACGCTAGAGGTAAGGATGGGACACGCCCCCACACGGCCTATCCAGGGACAAGTGATGGCATATGACAATCGCTCTTTTGGAGCCAAAGGTCTATTTATAAACTCTGCTTAGGATTATTTACGGTTTACGAACAGACCTCTTGGCTCCAAAAGAGCGATCATCACCTGCCATCACTCGTTCCTGGCTAGGCCGTGTGAATTAAGGCAGCAGCTCCGGGTCCCATCCTTACCTCTAGTGTCCTTGTTTGGTGAGAGAGATTTGGAGAGGTAGATATATTGGGAGAGGGGATCATGAGTGGAAGTTGTTAATAGGAGTGATGTGGGGAAGTATTCTTTCCTAGACCAAACGGTGAGGGAGTGGAACTTGTTACTGTCAAGGGTGGTGGAGGCGGAGAGTTACGAGGGGTTTAAGAGTGTGTTGAGTACATTACGTGTCACCGTGGTATAGCCACATTTGCCGCAAAATGGTATAATCTACATACATACATACATACATACATAACATGACGCCATATCCCTTTACGGGATACAATAAAGTATGCTGGACACCAGTAATATAAAGGAATACTTTGCGTATTGTTAGGGAAAGAGATGGGCACAAAAATCTCATAGGGTGTTTAGGCGTCTGTTTTATGTGATAGTGGTCTGTAAAAAATATTGGGGGGTGGGAGTATAAAGTATAGGACAATCAAGCCTTTCTGTAGCTTACCCCCGGAACTTACATAATAATTTTAATGCACATTTCCGCTATCGCTTATGGGATAAAAGATTTGACAAAAAGGAATTAACAAAAAGTAATCAGAACAGCAGAATTTTCAGGGGTAATTTAAGGCTTGAAAGACTAGGTTGAGGGGAAAATGATAAAATTAATAAGTCAAAACTCCAGTGTATGATACCAAGCAGGAGTTTACGTTTAAAAATTTCAGGAAATTTCTTCTGAAGGATTTGTTTCTGATTTCTGGCTATACCATTGAAAATTAAAGCAAAAACTGTGTAATAATTCTATTAATTTTCAGACGTAAGCTCTTGCTTGAAAGCCTGTACAATATTGATAATGATTGTGATTTTTTTCCAAAATATTAATACACCATTATGAATTATGTATATCTAATCCAGTGAATTCAGCATAAACTATTTGTATTTTCAGGCACATCACTCCAGAAAAAATTTATATAGAGCCTACTGGATATAAAGAAGTATTAATGATAGATCGGGTTAGTCAGGATTTATCCGTTCAAGGTACAGTATAATAAAATATAATATGACAAGTGCTGACTCCATTTCTGACTTGTTTTTCTTGCTTTAGAAAATACTGGGCAAGTGCCTCAGTCTGCAAGTACCAAGCCAATATGTGGTATCATTGGTTTGGTCAAACTAATTGCTGGTCCATACCTAATTGTGATAACTGGTAAGAAGCGTGTAGGTCAAATAAATGGACAGGACATTTGGGTGGTGACAAGCACAGAAGTGATCTCATGCACACGCACTCTGCTGCACCTGACAGAGAAGCAGGTAAGGTTCAGATATTCTAAAACCTGGCACAATTTTTTGTAATGCTTTTCATCTAATGTCGCAAACAAAAGATATCTCACAAATAGAGTATAGTGCCTTCTCATTTTGCCATTTAAGCTACAGTGCCACTTTACTTCTGTACATCAATAAACAAGCTCCTTTTTCTTCAAGTTGTCAACAACTTATTTTTACTGCAAATACATTTAAATTTTGAAAATATTTTTAGGCATTCTATTTACACCACATTATTGGAATTGTAATAAAAAATCTTGTGTGTTTTCAGGCAACAGAAAACAAGACTCTAGTATCCATGATTGAATTTGTACTTGCTGTTCCGTGCTTCTACTTTTCATATTCCTATGATATTACACACACTCTTCAGAGACTACATAATACAACTCCTGAATTCCTGCAAGTATGTATTGGTGAACTTCAACTAAACAAAAATAATTCTTAATTTGCCTTGCTTTTTCAGATGCCACTCCATGAGCGAGCAGACCCTAGATTTGTTTGGAATGGATATTTGCTGCATGACTTTGCAAATCAACAGGAAATGAGTCGATATTGCCTTCCTCTGCTGCATGGATGTATCCTTTTATTCAGTGGTTAATATTCCTCGGTCTCAAGGAGCAATTTTTTATATCACCATTTTAACATTAAATTATTTTATGGTGATCTTCATATGAATTTTATGTAGATGGTACATATTAAGAAATATGTCCTTGACTCTCCTGTCAGATGTTTCTATCAACTCCTGCAGTTTGAACGGAAAGTCGTTCTCGTGGTCGCTCGTATCTCGCCGCAGCTGCCAGCGAGCTGGCACGAGGTTCTTCAAGCGAGGGGTGGACGCTGATGGGCAAGTGGCCAACTTCGTGGAGACGGAGCAGATCGTTGAGTACCAGGGGGACCGCTGCTCCTTCGTCCAGGTACAAACAGAGAGAGAATATATTTATTAATTCAAGTAGAGAAGAAGTAGGTGTCCAATATTGTGGAGTACCAGGCAGACTGCTGCTCCATTTGCAAAAAAAAAAAAAATAAATAAATAAATAAAAGCAATAAAAATTAACTTTGACTGTTGAATATAGTAAATTTCATATTTTTCTATAAAGCTTGATCCAATTGCATGGAGATTTACTGTCAATTGCTTAAATAAACACTTCATTTGAGACTTTAAAAATTTGCTGCACACAATACCCTAACATGTTTTAATTTTTATGTTTTCATTTAGACTCGAGGCTCCATTCCACTGTACTGGAGTCAGCTTCCGAACCTCAAGTACAAGCCCAAGCCAAAGTTAAGCCAAGTTGATAACCATTCAGAGGCATTTGCTAGGCACTTTGACAGTCAAGTATTTCACTATGGTCGTCAAGTGTTAATTAATCTGGTAAGTTTTTTTTTTTTTCCGAATGTCACAATTTGGAGAGAAAAAGCTCTTCTCTCTAATGAGTCTGTACATTATTAACCAACTACTTTACAATTTGTAGATTGACCACAGAGGGGCTGAAGATGTATTAGAGAAAGCATACAAGGAGATGGTCAATTTGATTGCGAATCCTAACCTCAGGTAAGCAACATTCACTAACAACGATTTCACATGACGATGTCGATATGGATCTGTTGACTAAGGATGATGATATTGTTTTGAGATGTCGTCAATGAATTTTGCTTTGAAAAAAAAAAAAAAAAAATACAGTAAAAAAATTAAATTTGTAAAAATGTTTACTGTGGGGGAAAAAAAATCCTATTTTAAATTTACAGACCATCAAGGAACTTTGTACTATGTATCGTTAAATTGAGTTTCCATAAATTTTAGATGATTTTCAATCTTTTCCCTATGTATAAAAAAAGCCGGGACAAAGAAAACAGTAAATTTTTGTATTTCATCAAGTCAAATTTTTAATTATTTTTATCCTACCCTACCCTACCCTATTTTATTCTATCCTGTTGTATTGTGCTTGGCAGGTACGAGTCTTTTGACTTTCATCACGAGTGCCGGAAGATGCACTGGGAGCGGCTGGACATTCTGATTGACCGTCTGGCCCACGAACAGGACGAGTTCGGACAGTTTCTGCTGGCGAGAGACGGAGCGCTGGTCTCACAGCAGGACGGCGTCTTCCGCACCAATTGCATTGACTGCCTAGACAGAACCAACGTGGTGCAGAGCATGTTGGCCAGGCGTGCCCTGCAGTTTGTTATGGAGGTTAGTGCAACACTTTAGTTAACAATATATCCTCTTTTCAAACCCTACTGATTAAGCTACTACCATGTGCTTCTGTGTTCTAGTGCTCGTTTAACAATAATTATTATTTATTTATTTGTTTTACCCAACTACAGTAGTAAAGACTTACCCAAGAAATAACATAAAAAGTTGGGGATAACATGATTAAATCACATCAAATCAATAAGTTAGTTAAGGTTTAAAGGAAATACAAAATCTAAAAACACCCTATCGGTGAACAGTACTAATTTGTCACTATCTTTACTAGAGACTAGCCATCCTGTCTCCGGGCCAGCGAGTAGACCGCCAACCTGCCTTTGAACGTCTCTTCAAACACACGTGGGCCGACAACGCGGACGCCATCAGTGAGCAGTACTCAGGCACCCGTGCCCTCAAGACAGACTTCACCCGGACTGGCAAGAGGACGGTAGCAGGAGCCTTTGCAGACGGAGTCAACTCTCTGACCAGATACTACAAGAACAACTTTGCGGACGGATACAGACAGGTGAGTTACAGTCAGCCACATATTAGAGACTTGTTAGCTAGTACAGTAAGTATAATTTGCAAAGAAATTTAGGTAGACTCCTTTTTTAAGGCTGACCGCCTAAACACATATGAAGACCACAAATATTTAACAGGGATGGAAATATTTGAACGTAAGATTCAATTACTGCAGTTAACTGTTGTATTGCAGACCTTTTCTTTAATAATAATGAATTTTATTGTATGAATACGTACTGTAGTAAAAATAAAAAATAAATGAGATCAAAGTGTTCATGAGGCATCACAAAAACTTTTTTGTGTTTGTATCAAGTACAGGGAAATTTGTGAGTGATCAATATGGATTCATGGTTATAATAAACAGTGTAGCTATATTTATTACATACAGTAATAGGAAAAATCTATGATTTTGTTCTCATTATTAATTTTAATAATTTAGGATATCCCAGTGTGTAGATTTTTATTTTCCTCATCAAATGATCCACTGACCAAGTGATGCCATGATATTATTCACGTGATTGAGTGTTTACTGTAATCTCTGTATACGGTGCCATTAAAATTAAATTTGTGTTTCTTCATTTATGAAATCTGTAGAATATATATTGTCGCCTCAGAATAGAATATGTACACAGTACATGTAATATGTCTTATTTTTATAAGTTAAAATTTCAAACTGAAATCTAATTTATACATACATAACATGTCCAATTTTGTGTTGTGTTCCAAATTACTGACTCCAACTTAATGATCAAATGCATGATCAATTGTAAGTCATGATCCCTAGCATCGGGGTCTTGTAACAAAATTCATCTTTGTTGCTAGAATAATTCCTAGCATAATTTTCATTGAAAAAAGTTCTTGATTCAGATTATTTTATGATACTCTTTGAGTATCTTGATTTTACGAATTTTAAGTTACGAAGTAATGAATACCAGGTCCCTTCAACATTGTATATCAATTTTTTACTATTATAAAAGTTTTAACACAATTTAGGTTTCCAAAATGTGTTTTGCATGTATCTAGGTGTTTCAAAACTCATTTTAAAAATACGTATCACTTATTTTTCCCTAGTCTAACTAATAAAGTTATATATATGTAGGATGCCATCGACTTGTTCCTGGGTCACTACTCTGTGGAGGACCAGGATTCAATTCACTCCCAGCCCTCACCACTGGAGCTCGAGAGAGGATGGAAGTACTTCACGGTAAGTCTTCATTACTGGCAATGTTGACTCCAAGATGTTAATTTGTTATTTTCTCAACAGTTCCCTCTGGTATTGCTGAGTGCCATTGCCATGTTCTTCGCCAACATTGTAACACCTTTCGGTAAGTTGAAACTTGCAGTACCTGGCGTTGCAACAATAAGAAGGTCTTCTTTGTCCTTGTATCTACTTTAATTAGCAACATAAGATTGTTTTATTCTCATTGAAAACCTACTTAGTGTTGTAACAAAGAGGACTTAGTAATAATTACTTTATGTAGATTTTAAAGTCACCTTTTTTTGTTCCTTTTCAAAGACTGGGATTATAGCAGCTGGACTGAGAGCTTATAGTATGTATTAGACTATTTTAAATAAATTCTTTTGTTAATGAACATTAAAAATAATAATTAATATTGCTGAATGGGGACTGTGCCACCCTAATTAACAGATAGGTTAATTTTTTACTTAGCTCTGATTGTTATTTCCGAGATACTGTAGCAAACAGAAATAAATTTACTCAGAAATTTTATATGCATGAGCTATCCAAACTGGATTTTAAAATCATTACAGTATTCAAAGTTGTTAATGCATCAATCCAGCATTGCTGCTGCCGTTCTTTCACTTGCTGTGTGATTTCCGTTTTCTATTTATAAGGGGCATTCACAAAGCCTTAAGGCCACATTTAAGGCTCAATAATTTAAGACCAGAAATTTTAGGTCTAAAAAACACGTCTAAAATCAAACAATAATTTAATTGAGCCTTAAATGTGGCCTTAAGACTTTGTGAATGCCGCTTCTCATGTCTTATTTCTTATGTCTTATAAATTGGTAATTTTTTATCCTCTGTCTTTTTTAAATGTTCTTGCACGAGAAACAGAATTGTTATGCTCACTGCAGTCAATAGCATATTTGAAGTGGACATGATTGAAGCTCAAACTACATGCTATAAATTAACTTAAAATTTCTTTCTTCTCACTTAATTAACCATGTGAAATAAAATACTGTACAGTAAGAGAAATTTGTCTGAGCTCTGCCATAAGAGCAACTACAGAGTGTAGTTCTGGATGGACAACCTGCATGAAAAATTTTGTTGCAAATTTGGATTGAGAACCTCAAGTAGATATTATTATTATTATTATTATTATTATTATTATTATTATTATTTTACATTATTTTTAATCCTGTATCCTTAAAAATTGTACTGCAAAATGATGTGACGTCTTATTGTTAGTCATGCAAATATTTAACCATCATAGGGAAAGATGTTGCATGACTATGATGTCACAGTGTCTTTCCCCTTGATTTTGAGGGAGAATCTGAAAATAAAATGACTATATTGTAACTCAAGGTGCTCTATCCAAGTTGCAATAAAACAATTCAAGCAGGTTGTCCATTCTGTTCACTTCAGATTATTGTACTCTTGTGGTTCCTCCTTTCAGAATACACCACGGTGACGCTGCTTTGTCTCCTCTTCTGGGGCTCCATGGTGCTCGTCACCTTGGCTACCATCTTACGCTATGGCATGGAGTTCGTGGACTTGCCTAGACTTACTGAGGAGCGCCGCGGACCCTTGACTACTTGAGTATCAACTGGCAAGCTGCCGCCTAAACTTGCAGGCTAAAGTTTAGTAGCAGCTCTAATTTTGTTCCGTGAACTTCAAGTGTAGTAAGTGAAAAAAATTCTGTACCATCTGTCTTTTCAGGCTATTTAAATGTAATACATTTTCTCTTATAATTCCACTAATTTGTAATATTATTCACTTGCTTATTTTCACACTATTTATAATCATAAATTTACACACCACTTATACACTAAGCACCTAATAATTAAAAGTTGAAAATTAAAAAGTTGCTACTGCTATATGTATTTATTAAAAAAAGAACAAAAAAAGTATAAACCATTAAATTGTTATTAAAACACATAAAATATGCAATAACTACTAGCTGTAGTAAGAAGAATACGTATTTATTATTTCTCTACTGATGTTATGTAAATTATGGTATAATCTTTTAGAATTTTTGCAACTTTAGATTTCAAAACTGAGAAAACAAAAGAGCTTAATTTAATTTAAATTTAATTTGTTTAAATTAAATTTTATATACTGTATAATGTATATGTATATAAATGAAACCCAATGCTTAGAAAATTCTAATTTTTTGTTGGAAGTGTTATTTTAATTTTATGGAAAAAAAATGCATTCTCTTGAATAAAAGAAGGTTTATTTTAAATTATGTTACATTATTATTTGAGCAACATGCAAACATATTAAGACATTGAGGGCTTGCTGGCTGAGTTTAGGAAATTTGGCCCTCTTGGCTGAGCATGTCTCAGTTCTCAGGGTTGTAGACGTCCTTGCCAGGGATGCCAGTGCCTTCAGAGTCTCCCAGCCAAGGGTACTTGTTGGGGCACTCCCTGCATGTTGTCAGGTACCTGCACATTACATTTCACTGTAGCAAACCTTACTGACACTGCTGCGTATTCTTTTTTTTTTTTTTAATTGGCTTAATTTTTGTCAGTTCTATAATTAATATAATGTGATATTAATAGAAGACATTGTACAGTAAAAATTAAAATACCCTGAAAACGTTTTAGCACAATTATTTAGAAAGATCATAATACGTACTTAAGTGTTAATTATTATAGCTAGAAAGTGAGTAAGAAAATCTAAGATTTTATTTATTTTTTGTATTTTTTTAAAGGTCTTAACAACACTTAAGTGTACTAAAGGAATTTGAGAACTTTATAAAAGAAAAAGTACACTAATAGACTTGAAGATTGTAAGTCACCTCGCAAATCTAAATATGTGCCTAAATGAACTATACCTAAAGGTAAATAAACTAGTTTACCAGAGAGCAAGTAAGAATAAAAATATCAAATCAAGATATGATGGAACATAATTAAATATGGTAATTGTATTATTGTAACACTTGTACTTAATAAAAAATAATATAAATCTAAAAAAATTCAAAAGTCTGACTAAAGATGGTCACCTTGTTGAAGAGACGTTAGCATCTGGGGGCCTGAAGGAGAGTGGGCATTTGTTGGGAAGGTTGCACGGAGGTGGAGAGGTAACCTCCTTCTTGCACTGCCACGGTTCAAAGGTGGTTAGGTCCTTGGAGGGTCTGGGGTCCGTCATCCACACAAGGGCTTGTGTCGTGGTCACCACCCAAACATCAGGCCTGCCAAACAAACACCATGAGTCGTGAGCGCGATCGAGCCATCTTCCTTACTTACAATGTTAGTGCCCAGTCAAGGAACTTGTGGAAGCCACCCTCGAGCTCTTTGATTTGGAACCAGTTGGTGTGGAAGGGCATCATATACGGAGCACGGTTCTGATTGTAGTAGCGTTCAAAGTCCTCCTTGAGCCACTCGAACACCTCTGTGGGATCGTGGTTGTGAAGGACACATTGGTCCAGGTATGGACAGTGGCCACCCTCATATGTCTCAACGTAATGGGCGTTTAGGGGAACCTCCCAGATGCCTGTGACAAATTAAATTAGTTTCAGTGGAATTAACCTCACAGATTATTGTAATATATTATGTTTATTGAATCCAGTAATTTAATAATTGAGAAAAAACAACAACATAAATAAAGTTATGAATATTATGGCAAGTAAAATAAACCCAAACAATGTTATAAAGGACCATGCATAAAAAATTATCATCAGTAATTAAATAAATTAAAATACTAACAAAGACACTAATTTTTAAGTTTCAAAAGAAAAATCAGCAATATATAAATAATATGAAAGTACAGTATATATGCTACCGACAATAATACATATCTATATATATATATATATATATATATATATATACAGATTAAAAAATAGTATGAACTATCATGAACCATAATAGATTGTTGCGACAAAATCAAATTAGGAAATTAGGTCATTCCAATGTTTTAATTTTATGTTTTACCTGGGTAGGATTTGGTGGGGCAGGTGCCGGACTTGCAGTCATGAGGAATCTTGTAGTCTAAAGTGTAAGGCCAAACAGGAATCTTGGAAGGCGGCACTCCAATAGAACTGTCGTAAATGTATCCAAAGTCTTCTAAAACCTGCAAAGTGGGTTAAAAAAAACTATAGCTATAAAAAAAGATTAATTTTATAATTAATTTAAATATTTACGTCATATATTATTATATAATGCAGACAACTTTTACTTTCAAAGTTTCATGTTTGTTTTTTTTTAGCTGCATTTTGGTAAATGCTAATATCCTTGAATTTATTCAATCTTTAATTTTAATCATAATATAATACATAATTACATATCCCATGCATGGCATTAATTGTTATACGCGTAGTATGAGAGTGCATCAAACTTTTGTTAATTGTGAGATTATCAACTTCATTTTCATACCACCATGCATATATTATATAATAATAATATTTTTAAAGCATAATATATTTTACTGTATATTCATATTATGACCCGTGCGAACTGCAAAAAGGCACGATAGTATACCTCGTACTGCGCGTTGCGTCCCGGCTTGAGGTAGGGGGCTCTCATGCCCACGATGTCGCTGCGGGAAACGTTGGCAAAGTGTCGGAGGATCTCTCGCATGCCGATCATCTCGCCAACCCACTCCTCGTAACCCTTGTCCTCGAGACCGTGTTGCAAGCTACCGGAAGTAACCCCACTTTAAATTGCAGCCTCGTTTTGAGAGCACTTGCGGTAGATACATACGAAATGGTCTCCGTGGCGATCTCGTGGTTCTTGAAGGCCAGCTGCTGCACCATGTGATAGTTACTGTACTCGTGAGCGGCGAAGAATGTGCCCTTGATCTCACAGCCATTAGGGTTCTTGCGTTCTGCGGTGAAGATTTTCTTGTAATGTTCAAAATTATTTAAATTCACTGCTCCATCGAAAGTCAACAGAATCATTTGGGGTGTCTGAAATAGCACAAAATAATACAACAATAAGCCTAGCTTCTATTATATTAAAATTTTAGTATAATTATAACAATATTAATAATTAAAGATAAATAACATTTACAATTTTTATTAAGGTTATATTTTCAACTTTAAAAAAATCTAGGAAATGATCGAATATATATTATTATTATCCGGCAATTAAAAGAATGTGCAAAAGTATATATATATTGCTGTATCTTCAAGATCGAGAGCTATTATATTTTTTAAATCATGTGGAAAGTAACTTTTAATAAAATTATACATCACAAATATCATATCAGTTTATTCAGTTTATCTTGTTGTGCATCTGACGGATTAATTATTATTATAAATGTGTGTGTGTTAATTTGTTTTTGTTTTTCTTTCATTGTTATTAATTTAATATTGATAAAAAAAAGCACAGCGTTCGAAAAATAGTTTTCTACGTTGAATTATAATGAACCTGCGAGGGCTCGATGTAATGAAACCCACCTGTGAGGGCTCGATGTCGCCGGGTATCCTGGTGCCGTCCTTGGAGCAGAAGCAGTAAGGCAGTTGACACGCGCTCAGGTCGCACTTCTTCGCTAGATCGAGCGGCGTTTCCGTGATCGGCGCGATCGCTGCGGCACAAAACGATTGACCGCACCGCAACATATATAACACTAATAACGTTCAAAAGTTTGTAAGTATACTTACTGGTTGGGATAGGACCACATCTCGCCTCGTTTTTGAAAGTACATAATTTATTTATGTCATCAAAAAATAGTCCTGATGGACATCTGTTCAGATATGGGTAGTTGTCTACACACTGAAAAAGAAAGCAAAATCGAATGATGAGCAATCTTATTTTCCTGTCTTTTAATTGATTTTATTGCTATATTAAATAAAAATTTTGTTGTTGGCGGACCTGATAAAACCTTCTGCATGTGGCAGGATCTGCAAAATTTCCACTTCCTTGGCCTTCTGGGCAAATGAAATCCTTCTCTTTTTCTTTTTCTGCCCTTTTTTCTCTGTGTTCTAGAACAAAATAAAAATCTTATAAACGATCAAGACAACAACGTATATATTATGCGCGTCATGCACAGAATCATTAAGTTGATGGCGACGTTCGATGCAAGGTCAGTCAAGGATAACACCGCGCAGTATGAGGGAATCTGATAGTCTCAAAACAACAATTAAGGGATCCGTCATTTTTGTTTTCTTTTTTGGACTCTATAACCTTCAAACATAAAAAGTAAAAACAAACTGAAAACCCTCCTTTGGTTGTGCTGCCTATCAAATTTTCCGCGAACCGATGACATTATATCTACAGATCGGTCCGTCTAACCTCGATCTTTCTCTCTGCCTTCGTCCTTCCGACACAAGAGACACTTTCTCCTCCCGTTGCTATCCAGGCCACTTGATAGATATTATAAATAATTATGAATAACTTAATCCCGTACGCACTTGTTTAATTAGGAGCTAACAATTCTCCTCTAGAGTCTAGACGCCAGGAAATAAATAAAAAGTCCTTATACTTTTTTTTATTATTTTTAAGCGTGGTAATTAAGATGAGACGTGAATTAAACTTTCTTTTTTTCGTGTTTGTACTTAAAAAACTCGGTCCAGGTTATGCGAGCGACGCAACCCGCGTTACACTAGGGTATAAAAAGTTACCTATGTGGCCGGGCGCTGTTTTGTGTAGAAATAGTTTGAAGTGAAGGAATTAACCTCGAAGCATGTGAATAAAACAAAACAAAAAAAGTTGTAGAAGAGGTCACGTGAAAAAATAAAAAGCATTTAATATATTAATATAATGGCCGGTGTTAAAAAGAATAAAATATTTAGAAAGTTATGTGAAAATGTCAACCAGCTCTGGCTTAAGAAATAGAGAAATTTTGTGACTATCAAGCAACAGTTAGCAGAAAATACGTAAAACTGTTATATTCGTAATAAAAGTGGGGTGTTTATTGGAAAACAGTAGTCGACGAGGGTAAAATATGCTATATAGGAAACTGGTTACCACACCCAGATTTTAAAAGGCAGCAGTATACATGTTGCAACACAAGATACTAAAAAAAATCTTATAACGGTATCACGCTACCTGGCCACCTGGCATTTTAATAAAACGTCTGCTGAAGGTGAAAATATTATTTTGGTCTATTTGTACAGGTTCCTTTTAATATTATTTATCTAATAGGACAATTAAGAAGATTGCTTTAACATTGACTTGCCAGCACTTTCACCGACAATGTACCCGTTACCTTCAAGGTTTAATTACCATTAAAATGTATCTCGCAGTCTAATTCTTAACATTATATTATTCCAGCACTATATACACTACAGTATAGCTATATAATTATTAAGATGGATCAATAATAATAATATTAAAATTTTGATTATTATTAATTATATTATATACGACGATATATACCATCACAACTGCAGCAGAAATTTTAATTTCATTCAAATTTACAGGTGGTAGATAGTCACGTATTACATTGTCATGTCTTGATAATTATTTAAAATTAATATATTCATCCAAAAATCAGAATGTTCTATATTATAGTACGTGAATCCGATAACAATTACATCAAAAATTAAAAGTTTATATTACATCGACTCGTTTTGATATATATATATATATATATATATATATATATATATATATATATATATATATATATATATATATATATATATATATATATATATATATAATTAGTATATTACATTTAGGTCTTTAACAATGAAAAAAACGAGCGTCAAGTACATATTAATGAAAAATTAAAATTATCTAACGAACAACCATCCACATTTTTTAATTATAATTAGTGGTTACCTTGGCAAATTGAACATTATCGTAACCCAAAAATTATGGGTCAATTATAATAAGAAGATAAAAATGATATGTAATAATATTGTTGATGAAAATAATGTGATGGATAAATCCAAGCAGGTGATGGTACCTTGCGATGCTGCGAGCGCTGCTGCCAAGATGAGCACGACGGTGAGGGCCCAGCGGCTGGCGGCGAACGTCATGCTTCTCTGAGAAAGCTCGGAACACTGATGGTCAGCCACCAGCCAGCCAGCGCGGCGGCGGCGGCGGGGGAAAAAATCTCCCAGGTGAAAATAACGTCTCCTAACTTACTTTCCAATACTCTCTTAATAGACTATACATATAATCAATAGCTTATTTATTATTTTCATCTATCTCTATCACGTGCTAGATTCGAACTGTATATTAATTTTTTTATAATATATACCTCAGTCCCCTTTTATTAATGAGCGCGCACTATAGCTATTTAATTAATTATTTGCTGTAGGTTATATTTCCTAAATATGTTTTGGTATAGGTGACAACATGCTAGAGTATACTGCGGTTTCTCCTAATGTGTATATACACTATATACAAAAGTTAAGTTGTCGTTCAATGTTAGTGGAGGTGACCTACTGCTTCTTCAAATCAAGGTCAATGATCAACCACTTTCCACCGTGCCTACTTCCTTCAAGCGAAATTTTAAATGACAGACGATCAGCGAGCTATAGACATTTATTTTTCAAACCATTTTAAGTCGAGATCTATTGAGAGTGTGAGTGGATGAATGCACATGCATGAGAGATCACGTGGTCTATAAAATATATGACCGCACTGATTGATTCGGAAAGTTTAAAAAATAAAAACAATTAATTCACTTAATTATATAATATATTATAGGAAATGGATTTCAAGGGCGTATGTATTCACGTGGAAAGATGAGGAGGGGGGTATATCTCCCCTTTCAAAAGTTTTTGAAATAATATCAGAAGTATTACCCCCCTCTTCCCCCCCCCACACACACCCATACACGTGACACACGTACCCCCCGGCCCCTATATATATCACCCCATACTTAATAATGGTGAATATATTGCAGGCGCAGATACAGAAAATTCGGGAGGGATATGAAATATACCCTCGATCGCCACAAAAATGACGAATAATTAATATATCTCATCTCACTTCAACTATATTTTTCATTCCAATATTTGGTACATAATTAATGCATGTATATTTTTACTATTTTCATAATTGTTTTAAATTATAAATATAAAATTAAGTTTTTATATTCATAACATTTGTTGATTATGATTTATTTATAAGTTTACGATTTATGATAGATCGATCGATATATTATATAATAGTCTTATCGGGTACGGGTACGTCGTACTATTTATATAATATTTTACTTAAAAGGCGTTATCCCTAGAATCTACAAGACAATTTCATAGATAGCAATATGCATAATGTATTTATTATATAATTACATATCATTGTACTATAATACACGTAGTTATAATTAAATAAATTTAATGTTAATTCAGTTAGTACGAAAAGTTGTTATAATTATTATATATATAAGGAGTGTGAGACAAGTCTGCAGTATTATTGTTGGATTGGAAATCATGCACGCTTGATCTCAATCCAGCTGGTTTTAATTTGCAAACATTATTTTTTATTGTGCCCAACTAATTCAAATTTGTATTCATTGCTCAAAGTGTTCACATGTTAGTTCCGGCTTGGTGCGTGCGGTCGACACGTTCGTCGTTTAATTATTATGCTGGCACTGGCACATTTTACGATTGCTAGCTGTGCCTGTGCTGTGATATATTGATATATAATATAATATATATATAAATTAATATAATAACCTATATAATATATATAAATTTATGTGATCGTCGTGTCACTCGTTTCTGTTGCCTAATGATTTGATTGGGCATGTCATGCAATATTACATCATGTACATCAATCGTAGTGGTATAGTGTGTACGTGCGCTGAACTGCACCAATCACTCCCTGTGTTGCTGCATGTCCCTCTCTTTGATGTAATATATTAATTTATACTGCATTAAAATACAGTATATATTATGATTATGAATAATTATATAACTTTGTAAATTAGTGTAAATACATAATTATTTTATTTTCTTGCATTTTAAATTCTGATGCACAAAAGTGACAAAAACAAATTTTAATATCCATGTTAAATTATTTTAATCTTATAAAAATAATTAAAATATTTAATGCATAATAATATACTTTATATACTTGTAATGGAATATATGCAATAAATATTAATATTTTATTTCAAATGCGTATGATTGAGACCGTGGCATTAAAAAGATAAAAACTGACAGTTGATTTTTTTTCAAATTTATTCGATAAACTCAACATCAACAGGACATACAATTACATTTTTACTATTAATTTTAAATTAATAATAATAATTTAATACTGTGTATTATGCATACTAGTTATATTTCCTCTCATCTCTCATTTTATTAATGAAATAAAGCTTAACAGAATAAAATTCTTTGTCTATAAGTATATTTTTAAGGGTAATGTAACGCCACCAATGTTAAAAAAAATCCCTCACACAAAAATTCTGAAAAAAATTTAAAATGTTCTCCTCTACACCCCCTATCAGTATAGCTAAAATATCAGGTATACAAATTTGATCTAGTTTTTGAGTTATGAATTTGTATACCTGATATTTTAGCTACTGATAGGGGGTGTAGAGGAGAACATTTTAAATTTTTTTCATAATTTTTGTGTGAGGGATTTTTTTTAACATTGGTGGCGTTACCTTACCCTTAAGTTGATTCTTAAAACTATTGTCACTCTGAATTTCTTTTAAACTATTGGGCAAAAAATCATAAATTTTTGAAATTTGATATGAACAACTCTTCTCAAAGAAATAGTTGACATATTAATTTATAAGTAAAAAGAAAAAAAAATAATAAATAAAATTCATATAATTCTTAATTACTGGGTATATATCACACTTTCAAAAAATGTAATGTAATAATTAATTGTAAAAGAATCAGCGCTCGATCTGACGACTGTTCAGTGTTAATTTTGGGGGTCTCAAAAGACCATGCATATATTATTATAAATATATAATCTTCGAAAAAGTTTCCAGCGAGTCCAGGAAAAAATAAGGAGGGTGCTTATTTATAACTGCATATTTAGTTAACTGCATAATAAGCTGCTAAGATTATTGCATATTAGTACATATATTATATATTTTTAAATGCCCTGGTTTTGCTCAAATTATACTAATAACAAAATGGTGGTCAAATTTTTTCCACGTTTTTAATAGAAATTAAAGGAGCAAATTTATAATTAAAAAGCTTTGGGAGAAAACTATTTTATTTTATGTATATTAAAATTCAATTACATTTTTTTTTTTTTCCCGTGGAGGAACAATTAAGAGATCGCTGTTCAAAGTTGAGAAATGTCGAGATGCTATATAGAAAACATCCAAAACTTCTTTATATTCTCAAATTAAATTTCAGCTAATTAGCACGCAGCTACAAAAATATTTATAAATTTATTTGGTTGAAAAGAAAGTTAGGTAAAAAATTAAACTTTTAATTGGTATAAGGGAAATTTGTGCAGTGGTTTTCGTGAGATTACATCAGCAATAATATAATGTTGGTGCAAAATAAGACAGTTTCCTTAAAATTAATTAACATTACATTCAATTGCATCATAAAACATTAAGTTTCAAAAGGTCAAGTTCTAGCTGTTATTCGCCATGACAATTAATTTTTCTCACGTATACCGCGCGCGCGTTGCACCATTTTTAATAGATCGAGAAGAAAACTCGAAAAATTCGGCTATATATACTGTATAAACAATTAACAGCAAAAAAGACGCGATCGTCTCTAAAATTTGTAAAAGTTCAAAAGTTTTTATATCTAGATGTATGCTCTCAAATATATATTTATATACATAAATTAATAAAAAAATACATAATATATATAAATAATAATTGCATGAATTATACCTTTCGTGCGTTATAATTATTCGTGCTTTAAGTTTTAATGATATTACAACTCCCCCATGCGATCGATGCATACAGAAATTTTCGAAGTGATACAAACATACATATATATATTACAAAAAGTACAATATAGAACAATATAATTATAATATACACGCCGCGGGTATATATTATATTACTTGAAGTAAAGAATCTAATGACATTTCATAGGCGATGCAGATCGAGCCTCCAGGTGACCTCCTTAAATCTCCATTTTTGGCATATATGATGCAATACTAGAAAAAATCGCATGCAATTCAGGGATGATTTATATAAATATAATATTTAATACATATTTTAAATATATTTTTTTAATAACATTGCAGTTCTTATTGTTCTTAATAAGTAATCTACAAGTACTAAATATTTATATTTATAATTGATGTATTATATAATTATATGTAATATGTCATCATAGCATTCTTGATTAATGAACATTTTGCATATGACTATAATATACACTATGTTTATATTATTATATAATTATAAGTATGACATCAAGTCTTTCCCCTCGATTTGGAAGGTAAAATTAATGTAATATAACTTGAGCTATTCAAAAATATACATTTGAATTTTTTCATGCAGGTTGCCAAAATTTGTAAATGTTTCAGCTTTTAATTTTAATACTGTATTATATTTCAGTAGTTTCTTTAACATTTTGCTGTTCAACTTTTTGCTTCTAGCTCCCATATAGGAATGTCAGATATTTAGCATGAAAAACGGAGCCTTACGGAGACCAGAAAAAAACTAGGCTACATCAAGAAATTTACCTACAAGTTTTTTTTTCCTGCAGACTCAAGCTACTGTGCCATAATTTTTCTAGCATTATTGGCTTAAAAAATAAATTAAAAGTGTTTTAATTTGTTTCCAAAGTTTTTCAATGACATTAAGAGAAATTAATAATAAGATTCTATATTAAATTTATTAATTTATTACAATTATACATGCAGAAAACAAAGAACACAAAACTAATATGTACAATTTCATTTATTCATACTGGCATACATAAAAGTCACACGTCAAATAGTCAATTAAATCACAACCATCCATTACTATGGATATTGTATTTACAGTAAATCATTTATTTTTCACATAAGTCTATCATCTATTTACTTTAGTTTAGTTTAAAAATCAACAATTTTAATTGCTAGAATTAATTTTGCATCACATAAATTGTCTTTTGAAAAATTTAGAGTTCTTCGTGTGCCAAGATATCTTCGGGAGGAGACTTCTCTTCTGTACCCTCTCCCTCCTCAGCGCTCTCTTCTTCCTCCTGCGACTCCGTGCTCCCCTCCCCCTGGGACTCTGGCTCCCCTTCCTCCTGAGACTCTAAATCACCCACCACCCCCTCGTCTTGTGACTCTGGGCCCCCTACAGCCTCTTTCTCCTGGGCCTCGGCAGTGGGCAAGAGTCCGTCTTCATCAGCAAGAGCCAGCAGCTCACAGATAGCAGTGGACTCAACTCCTAGAAGATACTCGCAGACACGTGGCTCCAGAAGGTAGAGGGCCACAGCTCCTGGACTTGAGTCCTCCAAACACTTGAGCTTGACTTCAACCTGCCTGGGGCGCTCCATCTTTTCACAATAGCTGCCGTCAGAGTAGAAGTGGGAGACTTGCTTGCGCTGGGCCAGAGGCTTGGGCTGCTTGTGGGGATTCTGCTGTAGCCACTCACGGTGCTTCTCGAGATTGAACGTTCCCAGCTGGATGGAAGTTCGCGAGCCGTCCTTCTCCTCGTGGAACTGCGACACTGAGCGGCCGTAACAGAACTCGTACTTCCACCACCCAGAGCCCTGCAAAACATTGTACCGATAGATCGTCATCCTTTGTTACATTCTGTTGTTTAATTTATAAATATATTTCAACAATTTCATGTGATAAGTGTTTTTCTGTATTTCCTTTGCATTGGATTGGAGAATCTCCTTTGCCATATAGAACTGCTACATACACGTAGACACTTTTGTCATATTGTAACCTCAAAATGCAATTCAAATAATTACAAAAATTATATACTTTAACTACTCTTATGTTCATCATATTGATGTGTGGTTATATCTGACTTGCATTCTGAAACAACAATATGGTGCTGAAGGAAATTTTCCAGGGCAAAGACGAACTTGCATCTTTAACTCTTTGGTTCATTTATGAAGGAGCTGGTCGTTTCATTTGGCAATGTTCGGATTTTTGAAATTAATGAAAATAATTTTAATACAGTATTTCTCTAATGAAATATATATGTAACAATTCATATACAAAAATAACTGTAATATTATGATTAGGTTTGAAATGAAATAAACTAAAATTAAAACTGTTTTCCTGACAAATACAACACTTTCAAAAAGTTATCAATGCTACTTTAGTTTTTGGGAGGAACTGCATCAATCTACTGTCTGCCCATCATATTCAATGGCGTGTTTTTTGTTGTTGCGATATTTTCAATCACTGGCAGATAAATTTAACTCTCAAAATTTTCAAAACTTGAACCAAAGTACTCCCCAACATATTTGACAAAAACCACATTAGTGACACCCTTCTATGAATCTCTACATACCCCAGTGAGGCAGTTCTTGCCGGAGAGGAAGTTCTTGACGGGGCTCGATCCTGAGGCAGTGGGCAGGGCCGTCGGGGGCAGTGGTCCTCGCTCTGAGGGGGGAGGAAGCTCCCCCGTTGTGGTGTCCGCGTCTGCCAGCAACTCCAGGGGGTGGATCTCCACCCTCACTCGCGCCTCTCCCTCCTGTCACAACACCAGCTGGTCAGACATGTCGCAAAGTCGGTGCTCAACAACCAAACAAACAGAAGTTTCTGCAAGTGAGGATCCTTGACAGTCCCTTCATCCCTAAAAATTATCACCAACTTTTATAAAACCAAACTACATACTTAATTTGCTGATGAACAGAACAACATGGGTTTACATTCCCACCATGGTAGTAGTAATAGTAGCTGCAGAACTTAGCTTTCAATTTTAAGTTTTACATGATCAATACAGAACCTAAATACCAACAACATATTCTTAAAACTCCCAAAATATATTTGAGGGGTTGAGTTGGTCAAACAATTTAAGCATTCTTCAAGAAGGTCTTCCTCTTTGTATTTAGTTTTAAAATTTGACTCCAAAGTCAGAATCTTTTAAAGCGCTGAGACAGGAGAATGCAAAAATTCTGGAGGGAGTTCCAAATAACTTTGACTACAACATCACAGGCTTGGTAGGAGTCAGATCTCCTTATTATCATCCAGTACAATTAGTTTGAACATGATTTTATATATTAGAAATTAATTAGGACTAGCACAAGGCACAGTACAAAAAGATTTTCAGTTCTCTTTTTACTAATAAATAAAGAGTGTAAACAAAAAATTGACAAGCAAATAAACATAATATATTGTTATTTGAAAAACACATTTAACTTTCAGTTTTTTCATACTTATTGTTTAAAAAAAGACAGAGAGAAATATAATTTTTAATAGAGTAAGTTGCTGAAGTGATGGTATTAATTTTTAGTGTTGTGGGTGCATGCACAAAATAATGGTAATATATTTGTGTATTCCCACCTTCATCCAGCTACTTTATTTTAGAATCTGTAAGATAAAAGTATTAAAGTGATGAAACAACACAATAGGAGAGCAACATTTAGAAGAATTGGGAAAACATGTTAGCCATTTCATTTTTTTGCAGTAAATAACAATGAGCCTCAGGGGTTTGATTTTTTTATTAACTCAATCGAAAGATGAAGGGTTTTTTAGTACCCTGCTATCCCACGTATAAATTTTGACTACACTTTGGGCTTATCAGCTCAAATAAGACCAAAATTTTGCTAGCCCAATTAGACTCCGACAGGCACCTAATTGGCCGATTTTGGGCAAATCTGGGCTAGCAAAAAAAGTAACATTGAGCTGTAATAGCCCAATATAACCCTAACTGGACCAATACACCACTTAATCCATAGCTCTATGTAGCTCATTATGGATCAGTTTGAACCAACTATGCCATGCTTAAACAAGCTGGAAATTGACCAAATTTGCCCAAACTCGACCTTTTCTACCCTGGTTGTCCCCAGTACGCTTATATAGCCCAAAATAGACCAAAACAGCTTAAAATGGACCTCTTTTGCCCAAAGATGTGCCGATCCACCCTGAATATACTGCATTGGCTAAGGTAGCCCAAAGTGGACCAAAACAGCTTAAAATGGACCTCTTTTGCCCAAAGATGTGCCGATCCACCCTGAATTTACTGCATTGGTTTAGGTAGCCCAAAGTGGACCAAAACTGCTTAAAATTGACCTCTTTTGCCCAAAGATGTGCCAATCCACCCTGAATATACTGCATTGGTAAAGGTAGCCCAAAGTGGACCAAACCAGCTTAAAATGGACCTCTTTTGCCCAAAGATGTGCCGATCCACCCTGAATGTACTGCATTGGTAAAGGTAGCCCAAAGTGGACCAAAACAGCTTAAAATGGACCTCTTTTGCCCAAAGATGTGCAGATCCACCCTGAATGTACTGCATTGGTAAAGGTAGCCCAAAGTGGACCAAACCAGCTTAAAATGGACCTCTTTTGCCCAAAGATGTGCCGATCCACCCTGAATGTACTGCATTGGTTTAGGTAGCTCAAAGTGAACCAAAACAGCTTAAAATGGACCTCTTTGGCCCAAAGATGTGCTTATTCAACTTGAATGTACTGCATTACTAACAGTAGCTAAAAATAGACTAAAATAGCTCAAAATGGCCTTTTTTCCTCTGAATGTATTACATTCTTTACCTTAATTATCGCTTCATAAAACAAACGAAAATAGATGAAGATAGAAATATTTTGCCTAAAAACATGTGCCTTTTATGACCATGAATGCATTCTATTAATTAGTTGATACTTGAAGCTCAAAGTTGATAAAAGTGCTATAAAATAATATAATTTTTTCATGGTTAAGAGCTGATGGGGAAAATCAGTATTGTCATCATGCTGATGCATGCATACCATGCAGACACTATAATAATGCAAAGGAATACTTGGCTGACTGTGAGGGGAAGAGACTGGCCCAAGAATCACATGGTATGCATATTAAATGAGGTGTCTGTTTATTCTGTTCTTTTATCATATACGTACAAATAACGTACTGAATGCATATTATTTGCACACGGTAAATACAGTATGCATATGCATACAGTACGTATGTAAGAGGTCATTGTAACGAATTCTATTAGTAATTAGAGAGCATAATATCCTGAATGAAATACAGTTTCATTTATTATAGCTGTGAAATTGTTATTAAAATTGTAAAAAGTGCCACTTACCGCAATTTTAGAACAAAATTAACCTTTGTTCATTTATTTCCTTACATTTTGGCTGTGTAGAACTGCTTTTTCCTTCAAAATTGTGGAAGAATAGGCTGAGGAACTGCATTGTTAGCAGCTTAAACCTATTAGGAGAGATATGCCACCCGGTGGCATGAACAGAAAAACATTTCCCGATCAACTTTAACCCTGAGATATTGATGTATATAGACTATATACATGTATGCTTACCATAGCAGATGATTAACGCATTACTACACTAAAGAAAACCTTAAAAATATAGATACATGACACTACTTAGGACACTATAAGAAAGATACATACTGCAACAACAACATTGTCGACTGTTACAAGTCAGATGGAAAACCGGTAGAGAAATGAATTCAAATGAACCAATCAGAGCGATCGGAAGTTCGGAACCGATCGGAAACCATCGGAAACGCGCTAAATTAATCTCCAAAAGTCTACAAATGGCGAAATCTTTGTAAACATGACAGACGACTTAAATAATTCTGATAAATATAATAGACCCAGCTTATAGATGAGGTCTATTTTAAGCTGTAATGGTTCACTTTAAGTTACCTAATCCAATGCAGTATGCATACATTCAGGGCGGATCGGCACATCTCTGGGCAAAAGAGGTCCATTTGAAGCTGTTATGGTCCACTTTGGGCTCCCAAAGATGTGCCGATCCACCTTGAATGTACTGCATTGGTAAAGGTAGCCCAAAGTGGACCAAAACAGCTTAAAATGGACCTCTTTTGCCCAAAGATGTGCTGATCCACCCTGAATGTACTGCATTGGCTAAGGTAGCCCAAAGTGGACCAAAACAGCTTAAAATGGACCTCTTTTGCCCAAAGATGTGCCGATCCACCCTGAATGTACTGCATTGGTTAAGGTAGCCCAAAGTGGACCAAAACAGCTTAAAATGGACCTCTTTTGCCCAAAGATGTGCCGATCCACCCTGAATGTACTGCATTGGTTAAGGTAGAGCTACCTTAATCAATGCAGTACATTCAGGGTGGATCGGCACATCTTTGGGCAAAAGAGGTCCATTTTAAGCTGTTTTGGTCCACTTTGGGTTACCTTAACCAATGCAGTACATTCAGGGTGGACCGGCACATCTTTGGGCAAAAGAGGTCCATTTTAAGCTGTTTTGGTCCACTTTGGGCTACCTAACCAATGCAGTACATTCAGGGAGGGAAAAAACATCTTTGGGCAAAAAAAAATCCATTTTAAGCTATTTTGGGCTATTTTGAACTGAGCCAACCTGAGGACTACATTCAGAGTAAAAAGGGGTATGTTTGGGCTAAAGAGTGCCATTTTAAGCTTTTTTGGTCCATTTTGGGCTTGGTAAAGCACATGAATACTTTCAGAGTAAAAAAGGGCATGTTTGGGCTGAAGAGTGCCATTTTAAGCATTTTTGGCTCACTTTGTGCTGGCCGAGGCAAGGAATTCATTCATGGCTATTTTGGGCAGAAATGGTCTACAGGGTGCTCAGATTTATTTTAGCTGGATTGGTCAATATACAGCTACATGAAGCTAGGTTGAGCTTGGGCTTAATTGAGCTTTTTTGGCCAATAACAAGCTTACTGCAACCCTGGGGATATTAGGTGCCATTTTGGGCTAAAACGGTCAACAGCTAGCTTAAATTTGTTTCAAGCTTGTTTGGTCTTAATTAGGTTAAAATTGCTTGGTCACAAATCTGGTCTATTTTAAGCTATAAAATTCCAATCTGAGCTGGAGGCTTAAATGAGCATGTTTGGTCTAAATAAAGCCTGAAGCATTATTGGACAATCGTGGGCTACTTTGGTTATAAGCAAATTTGAGTTCAGATAGCTCAATAACACTTTAAAGCCAGTTTGAGGTACTCTGGGCTTCGCAGCCCAAACTGATACTTGAAGGAAAGTAATTTTGAGCTAGCAATGCTACTTTGGGCTAGCAAACCAAGCCCAAAGTAGTCAAAATTTATACGTGGGTAGCTATCATGCCTAAAGTTGGGATTTAAAGATGTCATGCAATCAACTATATGGTAAGATGCTTATAAGCAATTACATTACCATGGAAACAAATAATGAACAAGCAGCAATTTGATAATTGTTCAAAAGTTTTATATAGTTGATTGTTTGTTGACCAAAGATTGTAACATCATAAGTGATGCGGACAGAGCTTCCAAGTTATGTTGATCTCTTTAAATACTGTATATATTTTAAGCATGGTACGGTATTAAAAAAAATACATAGAATTCACAACCTTCAACCTTCTTACTTAATTTGTGCCAAAAAAATAATGACACCCCGGAAACTCATTGACCTCTAGGAAAATATATGGCAATTATATGCTTTACTTTAATTTTCAGTCAAAAATGCATTTTGCTTTATACTATGCTTAGATTGCATTGAAAAGACGATTTTAAGAATACAGTACATACAATACATTATGAAATAATATAAGATCTTGCTTCGCTAGATTTAAATGTACAGTATAAAGTATATCAACATGTTAATGAGAAGTTAATGCAGTGGGCTATTGGGTTTACAGTAAATTGCAACCAACCTGTAAGTCCCCATCTCTAGCAATAGAGAAAACAGCGTACATCTTCTTAAGTTTGTCATCCTGCCAGAAATACTCAGCGTTAACTTTCTTGTCCTACAAGCAATCAATAAGGCACGCAATCATCACTAGTCAAACCAAGCAGCAGGTAATGGCAAAACAAAAATCTGTAGTTTCACCTTTGTAAAAACTTTGACCAACTATATTCAGTACTTAATTACAAACAGCTCGTGCAAAAAGTTAATTTAAAACAAAACAAATTAAGGATTATTGTCACTAGTCTTAGGAGATGGTGAATCACTCTGAAAATTATATTACATCTCCTTAACATTACAACATAAATATTTAGCGAAAAAAAATAAAGCAAAAGTCGGTCTTGTTTTGAGTCGGTTTTGAGATATTCAGGAATAGTGCGAATATCATTGGAAATTTGGCGGCCATTTTAGTCAAATCAGCATCTTTTACAACTAAAAAAAAAATAATAATATCTCAAAAACTGGAATGAATAATTACTTTTTTTACTTCAGAAAGTGAACAGTCATTTTGTTCTCTATATGTTCTGATCTAAATTTTATATTTTGTTACCATCAACAAATAATTACCATAGTGACAATAATCCTTAACACACAATGCATTATTAAATAAGCAAATTCTAAATAAAAGGTCGAGCTGCATACATTACAGAGCATTGAGCAAAGAAGGGTGCTAAAACAGGATGTGCACATATGTTTTCCCCCTAAAAAAAGACTGGTGCTATCATCACACAATTTAGACAGCCAAGCTTTGACTAAAAAAAAAAAAAAAAAGAAGTGTGCGAATTAGGGTTTTGGTACCTTTATAGTCACCCTATAACCAGAAAGTTCTTTTCCATCGTTGAATTTCCAGGCTTGAAAACTCAACATGCTTTAATTTTCCTTTGAATTTTGAGTAGCATTTTTTATTTTCAGAATATATTTCATAAAAAATTGCTGCTACACAAACATTTTTAACTGTTTACATTACATTAGTGTGTTTTTATGGACTTTCCAAACTAATTATAATATGATGTGATTTTAAAATTTTAAAATTTGAGTTAATTTTTTCTTTCTTCTGATATACAATAATTATTACATCAGAGCGTACTTGAGTAGGAGGCCAAAACCCAGCCGGCGCGATCGTCATCTGTCGAGACATTAGCCGTCCGGAATTTAAAAAATAACATGCAATGTAATCGGGAGGAAATATTTTTTTTTAAATATTTACTTGATATTAATGAAGGTGTCTTGTAATGCAATAATACTTCAATGTAGTCTCCCGTTTGCTAATTATTTTATTTAGTTCATAAATATCATACTTCTTGAGATATAAGACGGTAAAGTTAGGGCGGGAACTTGGTTCTATCTTCCAAGCTTTAGTAATGTATCATGACGTCACGAAATATTGAAAACACAAAAGTACTTGAATCAACTTTCATACATTATTTTCGGTGTAGTAAATAACTTTACTTGATATATACAAAGTATAGAAAATGCAATTAAGTAAAGTGAAAGTCACTCGCTATGAAGAAAGGCTTTCAATGTTCATATGACGTCATCGCCAGTAAACTGACTTTTATTACTTCGCGCATGCCGGCGCATGCGCAGATGTAACAGAAGTAGCAGAAGTCGGGTTCATAAAAGTTTAATTTAAGTGTATTAATATTGTTTTTGCGTGAAAAAAAAGGTTGTCCAGTAAGATTAAACTATATTAGAGTTAAACTTGTTTCATTTTGAAAACTGTAGCATACAGCGTAATTGTCGTAAACCGCGACCAAAGTGAAGTCCTCTCCCATTTGATTACACGCAAACCTGCTGCTCAGTAGGACGGCTATTGAAAAGTGGGCGCGGTCGTGTTGTGGCCTTCTACTCAAGTTCGCTCTGATTACATAAAAAAATAATTAAAAATTTTCAAATTTAAATATTAAAAATTTCCTGTAAAAAGAAGTCTTGTAAAAAGGAAAGAAGATATCAAGAAACCAAGAAGGTAGCAGAAAAATATAAAGATTGCTAAATGAAAACAAAAGTAGCACAACTTCATTGGTAAGTGAAAAAAAAAAAAAAAAAAAAAAAAAAATCACAACTCCATTTTATCAGGGAGTTAGTATTTTTTCCGCAACCACTTTGATATACAGTAATATAATTATGTTTATTATATTATGCAATATAATAAACATATAATTATACAGTAATATAATTATGTTTATGCCCCCTTTTCTGCTTACACTAATTTCAATTCAGATTCCTACTTTTTATTTTGCACCTCGTCCCCTCAGGTTATTTTTTAACATAAATTGCCATCACACCAATGCATATCTATCTTCTCATTTGAATCAATACTGAAGAAATGTGGCATATGTCATGAAACTACTCTTAAGCTATTTTACAAAGAAAAAAAATAATCCTTGCATTGGTTTTCAGGCTGCTAGAATCATAACCTCTGTTCTCTGTGCATAACAGTTATGATGCTACAGCACTACAACTTCTTTCAAAATAGAAAGTATGATACTGTATTTTAAGTTCCAGGGCAACAAACCAATCAAGAATCAACTTAGCTTAACAAATGATTTACTCTGTGACTAATAATGTGCACTAGATACATTCAATTTCTACACATTGGTAATACATAATATATTCTATACTCTTCCATGCATGTTTGGTTTATGGTACAACAATAAAAGTAACATATTTATGAAAAAAATAATGATATTAACTATCTAGTCAACATCTTTTTATTAAAATGACACACACAAAATTTCAAACTCTTACCGATCCTCTCTGATGGCGAAGTTTCAAACTTTCAGCCTCCATGGCTAACAATTCCTTGGGTTTCTTGGGGGCTCCATCCACTGGCAGACAGCTGATGGGGTGCTCCCCAGTCTCTTGGGCCCTGCAATCAATTGTGTAAATTTTAAAATCCTCATGCACTTCCATTGTGCCACTAGCAGCAAATACATGTATGTTACCAAATGGCATAGCAACATTTTTTACACAGAAAGGAGTCAAGCCATTTTAAATCAGGATACCATTCTTCATGAAGAAAATTAGCTAAATTTAAAAATTAGCAAAAAACAATTTCACTGTGGTGCATGAAAGCTTGATCAATGCTAAAATGCTAAAGGCTTTAGCTTCAGGTTAAAAATTAAGTTGTTAAGCTTTTAAGTTCATTTTTTTTTTTTTTTTTTTTTTTACTACACTGCAGGTGCACAGTATCTAGTACAGTAGCACATCAATTTATAACGCTCAGAAGAGTAAAAAAAAAAATAAAAAAATAAAAAAAAATAAACAAGTCTTCTTTATTCACAATTACAGTATAACAGATCTTAGTTTACCTTTAGACAGTTCAAACTAGACTTCACAGTGCCGGATATCAGCCCATAAAAAGGTGCCCAGCTGTTATTCTAGCCAATGAAAAGGCTAGAACAGCTGGGCATCTTTTCATTGGCTGATATATCTGGTGCCGTCTAGTCTACTGAACTGTCTAGAGGTAAACTTAAGATCTGTTATACTGCAAGTCATGCAGAAAGTACAGAGGAAGGGAGGAAAGAATCTTGCTGAACTGGCCACCCACCTGTAGTCAGGGTGCTGACAAAGGAAGGGAGAGAGCACCACAGCCTCATACTCGCAGGTGCTGGATTCCTTGAGGGAGTAGATCTCGTGCTTGCCGTGGATGTAGCATACGTACTGCACCTTGGTCAATCGAGGCTTTCCATTGAGATCACACAGCGTGCCATCAGTCATGTTGATTTGAAAGTACGGTAAACTTAACCCATCAATTTTCTTCACCGGTAAAGTGGGCTTACTGCTTTTGTCCTGAAGACTTAATTCCTCTCCTGAAAAATAAAAATTCGATTATAGCAGCATAGCAAATTTATTCTGAAGATAGTATTTCTTAATTGAAACATAAATCATCTTTACTGAGGGTGAGATTTAGACCATTAGTCCCACTTTTTCAACCAACCCTAATTTATTACAAGTTACCAGATAGGTCTTAGGGAGATGTAGGATAAAGAGTGGTATGTAGCAGTCAAGCAGTGAGTATTCCACTAATCTAGGCTTTATTGTAGTGCAGGTTTCAGCTCCAAGATCTCATCCTTTAGCTTCTCCCACCTTTCATTGTTACTAGAAAGTACTACCACCAGCAAAGAAAGACATAAATAAAATCATACTCAATTCTGCCAGCTGCTTCTTGTCCCATTTGCCCAGGTAGTATTCCTGCAGCTTGTGCTTCTTGCCGTCACGTTCCTCGTGGTACTGACGGATGTAGCGTCCATGACAAAGTTCGTAAGTCCAATACGACTCAAGCTGTAAATAACATGGCCATCATGACTAAAGAAAGGGCATCCTGGTAAACAGCTATCACTTCAGAAAATTAACCTTAATTGCCAATTAATGGATGGTTGTGTATGTAGCGTCATGTTGTTAAAAAAATAAATAAAGGTTGTAGTATCAATGTATATACAGTATATGTATGCATTATGCATATATTGTTTGAAGAATAAATAATAATGCTATTGCCACCTGCTGGCCATGGAAGTTTTCCAGGGTGACAGTTATGCTGGCTGACAACAATAACAATACACGTATGGCAACAACACAGGGACAAAGTATTGTTGCCATATGCATGTTGTTAAAGTGCTTTCACATATTCGAAAATCGCTACGGAAACACTCCGTAGCAAATGTGTTGATTTTGCTGCGGCGCACCGTAGCTGCACCGTAGCACCTCGCGATCGATCTACGGAACTCCGTAGCAAAATCAAGATGAGTTTGATTTTGCTACGGCAATCACATGATTTTCCGCCGCAGCTGCCGCAGATGAACGAGAATATGTGAAAGGCCTACGGCATAGCTACGGAACTCCGTAGCGATTTTCGAATATGTGAAAGCACCTTTATGCTTATAAATTATAAATATGCATAATTTATTGGACAACATACTCGGTAAGAGCAGGAAGACTGGGTGAACAACGGAGACAACAACTCAACAGCGTTTGGTCCACTGTAAGTTTCGATGTGTTCCTAAACAAAACAAGTATAAGCTTTAGATTCTTGCTGCTATGCTCTCATGCATATATTATGTACTTTATATAATATACTGATGTATTTTAAGATCATAAAGTCACATGCATATATATGTATACTGTACCTTCTCCTTCTCCAAATTTTGCGGCAGCAAGCATTTGTACTTTTCATTGTTTTTAGTCGTGACAAGTAGCGTTTCAAAAGCATCAGTATCCTGAAAAAGCAACAAAAATTAGACTAGGTTTCTTATTAAGAGGTAGAAATACAGTCGAAATGTTTATCGGTGATGGCACAGTAATTTGACACGTACCACACTTGTCAAAGATTCAATGCTATCTTTTCCAGGCCAGTTTAGTTTGAACAGAACCGTATCATCAAAAGCTTTTGCATCAAACGCTACACTTGAGGTCCAAAAATTAATAAATAAACACAAGCTAACGATTTTTTTACGTTTTTCTATTGTAATTTCTCTCATCTTTACACAAATGATCACAATTATCACAAATCCTCTGCTGACGGTTTCAGTTTCTTTGGTTTTTGGTTTCCAGCTGATAATGATTTTAGCCAAAACTTTCATATCTGTGACAGCATACTTCTCTGCTGCAAAATAATTCGGTCATATCTTATAAAAGATATTCATTGAAATACGCGGGCACATTTTAAATATTGTTTCAAAACTCGAACCATAATATTATAATACCAGAGACCCGGCCTACAGGGTCTCTGCATATAAATATAATAAAGAATAGCTTGAACTCTTCGCTCAATTTCAGCTCGTCAATCACGCGCTCACCCTGCAGCTCGACTTTCGTCGCTCGGCTCGCTCCTGAAATCCTGGATCGCTGATTGCTGAAAAAACGTCAGTGCAGCAGGGAGCACCCTAGTCTAAAAATAAAGTGCTAAGTGATAATTTGAGCAGTAGTCAAGTAGTTGACTACTTGTTTTTAAGTAGTCAACTACTTGTTTTAAGTAGTTGACTACTTAGAAACAAGTAGTCAACTACTTGACTATATACTGCTCAAATTATCACTTAGCACTCTTACTTTTCGACTAGGGCAAGCGCGGATCCAGGAGGGGGGGGGGGAGGGGGCCCACCCCCGAAATTTTGAATTTAACAATTCAACATGGGCAATATAGGCACTTTCCCCACTCCAATTTTTTTTAAACACTGGCCTTATGGAGGCAGCCCATCTTCCCCCCCCCCCCCCCCCCCCGAATTTTTTCCTGGATCCGCGCGCCTTTTAGAGCGTATATAACTATAGCTCCGGCGGCCATGATCAAGATTATAATATTCAAGATAACTTTACATTATTATCAGTCACAGAGGGTCTCTGCATAATTATATATTTAGATTTTAATTACCTTGATTTTACCAAGCTTTTATTGGGCCATGATTGAATTATAATTATGTATATATATACGCGTATACTCTGCAAAGCAGGCATATAATATGCAGAGACCATGATGATTATATAGTCTGAATATTAATTATTATTTATTATAGTCATGATGGTCAATGGTATTTTAGTATTATTTGTATAACTAATTATATATATACCCTAGTCGAAAAATAAAGTGCTAAAAGTGATAATTTGAGCAGTAGTCAAGTAGTTGACTACTTTTGTTTCTAAGTAGTCAACTACTTGACTACTGCTCAAATTATCACTTGGCACTCTTACTTTTCGACTAGGGTATATATATATATATATATATATATATATATATATATATATATATATATATATATATATATATATATATATATATATATATTTATTTATTATATATATATATATATATATATATATATATATATATATATATATATATATATATATATATAATATCATTGTGTTTTACACTGAATTTTAGAAACGTAATATACATGCACTTATATATATATTAACTAACATTAATATATAATTAATTAAAGGTATACAGGCCTCAAATTACAAATTAGACAGACATTAAGTGTTGTTCAAGTTTATAATCAACATTCGTATTATTTTTACCTGCGCGAAGTCGCGCTGTAAAGAAAGTCCTTGCTGACGTCACAACTCACAGCTAGCACCGATTAGCATTGAGTTGTGACGTCATCAAGGACTTAGTGACGTCATCAAGGACTAAATTTCTGACTTTGAACTGCGACTTCGCACAGATGCATCACGCGTGGAAAAAAATGATGCGAATATTGATTATACACTCTAAACCCACTTGGTGACTGTCTAATTTGTAATTTGAGGCCTGTATGCCTTTAAGATTTATTTTGTTTCAAAAATTTTTCGCCCAATTATTTTGTAGGAATAAATGTACGCAACCAGGTGCGGATCCAGGGGGGGGGGGGGTTGGGGGGCTGCAGCCCCCCCCCCCCGAAATTTTGGATTTAACATGGGCAATATAGGCATTTCCCCCACTCCAATTTTTTTTTTAACATTGGCCTTATGGAGGCAGCCCCCCCCCCCCCCCCCGAAATTTTTTTCTGGATCCGCGCCTCTACGCAACTATACCAACTATATACTATAATATTATAGTAAATTTATTTGAAATTCGAACTAAGTAAAAGAATAAACTAATATTATTTCTGTTAGAACATGCATGTTATATAGTTCAAAGAGGCTGCGACTGATGTAAAGACCCTTCACGTTCACCTGCATTTGATTCCTCTCTTTCCTTTGTCAAAGAAAGGTTGAAAAACGCTCAACGCTGGCGTACCTCTTCTGGCTTCTGGCAGAGGAAAGTCGATAGTGTCGATACATAACATAAGCTTGCAGTGTTACATCTGATGGAGTCGGAATATCAGTAGAATGGGCCGTAATGGGGGCAATAAATGGAAAACGTGAAAACGTCCCACTTGCATTTTGAAAAGGTACCTTTAAATTGATGCAGACAAATGGAAAAAATTGAATGAAAAAAATTAATGTCATTTTTTAACTATGGCATTTAGTATGCAATCAAAGTAAGTTTTTTATATTTTAACTAGGGGTGGGGTGTAAACTCGCCTACGCTCGTTTGGTTTCAAGTCTTTTAATTAATTTTGTCAATCATATGTTGCCATCTATATAAGTATTCAGTACGTGATATCATAACGGTATTTTAATGCAAAATGGACAACCTACATGAATTTTTTTTATTACAGAAATGAATTGAAGGTACCAAATTATGCTACTCTGATTTTTTCCAGATTTTTTTGAAACCCAGAACTATTTTTAAATAATTATTAAATGTGCTGCCACGCCCTCTGGAGGCGTCAACAGGCATCTCTGTCCTATCCTTTTTATTAACGATTCAGGGGTGCCAACTTAAATTACAGAACGTTCAATAATTATTTAGAAATAGTTGCAGGACTCATAAAAATCTAAAAAAATTCAGAGTAATTCAGAGTAGAGGTGGAGCGTGGCGTTATGCATTGACCGGTTCTCGTTAGATCACTGAAGTCAGGCTACGTCAAGCGTGGTTAATACTTGGATGGGTGAACATTTCAAGTATAAAAATACGCCGCTCCCTCCCTGGGATAAATTCGTCTTGCTTTCCACCCAGTGCAGTGATGCACTTCCAAAAATCTCTCAGCCATAGGTTGACAGATATTATAGTGTTTTAAATTAGCGAAGATGAACAGGCTCAGATAACGACTCAGACGCAGTTGTTAGACCCCTACTATTTTATTATTATTTATTTCATTTTATTTAATAATTTTTTTAAGGAGTCAGACGCAGTTGTTAGGCCCCTATTATTTTATTATTATTTATTTTATTTTATTTAATAATTTTTTTAAGGAGTTTGGGGAGATTCGAGTTAATTATTTTCTTAGCGTCCGGTCGTGTTCGAGCGAACAAGGCAATGGGCTTACTCCGGACACTGCCCATCTTCAACACAAAGAGGTGGCCAGTTGTAATTAAACCTCGTAATGCTATGATGTACCGAACGCAAATTACCCCTGAAAGTAGGCAACCACAACCTACATGCCCCTGAAAGTATGCAACCCGCATTAATTACACCTTAATTTGATAACCCCCCCTAGACCTAATTGGGAGATGATCCGAGCATTATTTACGAAAATATTCGTTTTTATATAAAGTTATTATAAGTTACCCCTTAAGGTAGGCAACCTTCACTTACATGCCCCTGAAAGTATGCAACCCAACCAAACTTCCCCTGAAAGTATGCAACCACAACCTACATGCCCCTGAAAGTATGCAACCCGCATTACTTGCACCTTAATTTTATAACCCCCCCTAGACCTAATTGGGAGTAAATCCGAGCATTATTTACGAAAATAATCAATTTTATATAAAGTTATATTAATTAAGTCACACCTGAAAGTAGTTTGCTTGGAATGTGCTACCATATATGGCATCTCCATCTATGGGAAAAAATATCGAACTTCTGAATGTCTACAATATCTGTGCTCACGTGATTCCATTTGCGGGCAGCCACCATCTTGAAACTATCTTACGCACATATGCGCGCACTTGCGCGGATATTCGCATGCGCATTTTCGCGGACCAATCTTCGCGCGAATTTCACATCACTGCACTGAGCAGTCAGATCCCCTTTTGCAATGTTCCCTCTAAACAGAAGCAGCCAATGGGATGGCAGCAGTCACACAAAGAAAGTTAATAAAGTATAATAATTTCAAAGCATTGACGATATGCAAAAGCTTCAGTCAATCCCAGTTAGCAGAACTCTTTCTACCAATGGTAGACTTGCATTTTTCCACCAACATTCAAACTTGAACGACAAAGAAGCTGTTGAAGTTGGTAACCATAAACTTTCCAATGGCAGGAAACACTGTATGTATAAAAAATGGAAAAAGTAGCACTAGTACGTTGTGCGTTACATGTCTACGTATCAGAAAACACAAATCGAAACCAACGAAAAGATGAACTCAGGGAGGAGATCCCCTAGCCGTGGAGTCACGCGGCACAAGGTCACCCCGTGTCCACGATGTCCACATTTGTGATTCAAAGTGCATGATAGAGGGCCATAACACATCAAAGTGACACGTAATACGTCGCAATAGCATGACGTCCTCACTACACGGCCACGACAACACACCACGCACCAACACTCGAACACACGGTGATTCGAAACACAGACCACACGACACCGAAGAGCCCAAATTTCCAAACGTAACCTCACGGGCGGCGTGCGCTGCCGAAAGGGTGTCCGGTGTCCGGAACCGAACACGACTCGGCAGCAACAAAAGTTCACCGGGCAAAGACCTCCACCGGCCAAGGCCAGCGCAGGGCACCGGAAGAGCTCGGAGGCCGAAAAACCCCAAAAATCTGGATAAAAAAATTCACCCCCAGTCCCCCCCCGGACGTGGATTTTTTATTATTTTCCCGGTTACGGCGGTCACCCCCGGGAACCCCCAGGAAAAGTTTCGTCGGGTTCCGACGAACCCAGACGCTCGCCCAAAGGAAGTGCGTCCCAGCATAGGAAAACGCTGGTTAATTTTGGGGTCCCGAAAGTGATGTTTAATAATAAGGACAATCATGCATGTACATCAAATAATTTAAAATCTTTTAATAATTACTTTCATTATAAGTTGTAATTTTGTATGAAGTGCGTAAATACATGGTTTTGGTTTTGTAAGTGAAAAAATATATCAACTAAACACAGTACTTTCATTTTAAAATATTTTATCATTATTATTAGCAAGTATCATTATTAACGATCATCATTAGTCAATGTTATGAATTTAATTATATTTTAGTTTCGGATCATATTAGAAGAAATTTCCAAGAATTTTATATATTACAATAAAAACATGCTATTATATAATTATATAAAGAAGTATCATAATATTATTGATATAATTAAAAAAAAGATTCGAGTTTGTTTCTAAAAACCATTGGTTGGTCAGCAATACAATTCTGTCAATCATAATTAATACTAATTGGAAAAAGGTTGTTCGTTTGTAGCATTTTGAGGTCTTCCAATTCCCTTGGTTTAAGATGTTGTATGTTGCCTGCAGCATGCCAGTCACGTGGTCCAGTCCTCAGGTGAGGAGAGGCAGCCACCGTGGTTATTTATGACTTGTTGGTTCGAGCTGCACAATCAACGTGGAATTATGAGAACAAAGAACACCTTGTTTTATATTGAACAAGCTTCGTGTTCATGCCTGTTATAATTAGCTCTAGCTCCTTTGCTTTTTTAACATTTTTTTTTTATATTTCAACAATAAATGTTGCTTTTGTGGTTTAAGTAATATGAAGTTAGTTCCTTTTGATATAATATATATACAATATAAATTGAAGCAAATAATTAAAGAAGATATTGTTTTTCTCCACTCATTAGATGTTAGCTTTCTGTAACAAACAAGTTTATTAATTATATAAAAGGAAGATTTTTTGCATATATTTTTTTCATTTACTGAATTAATTAAATAATAATAATTTGTTTAACAGTGAGATTAGTTATGAAGCAAAATCATTTTCCTTAATAACAACCATCACAATATTTTCATTTAAAACGTATAACAAACAATGTGTTAAACATTTTCAATTTCGATTCATATACATAATATATATATATATATATATATATATATTATATATACATTGAGAAAAAAATTTGTATTTTGAGTGTTATTGCTTTAAAATTGTATAGATCTATATATATTTATATACTAATTAAAAAGTTTGAATTCTTATATACATAATATATATTATATAGTAAAAGATGTTAATTTATAATTCAACATGCTAAGTTTAATAATTTTAAAGGATACGAGGAAAGTTTTTTGTTACACATTACAGGTATAATAAAAGCTATACTTGCCAGTAGAATGTCTCTATATTTAATACACTAATGAATTAAGTAGGTAAGAAGTAGTTTGTTAAATTTTTGTTGCATATAGATTGGGTAGTACATAACAAATTATAATAGTAACATTGTCACACTATATTCTATAGCTTAGCACATAGAAAAGCGTGGGCTAATGCACATTTTCCCTTAAGGTGTATGAAACATCTGGTGCTACGTCGTCTAACTCAGAAAATTGACTAACTTTGTACTATAATAATACCAGGGAGGGAGGAAGGGATGGAGAGAGAAAGAGAGAGACAGATTTTAAAGTGTATGACTATACAGCTAGAAATGGTACTTGTTCTACTCAACAATCAACAATAATGCAGAGAGCAAGGCAAGCCTTTACTGATTGGATTTCGTAGCATTGTAAAGCCGTATATAGCAAGAGTGATTAGTTGAGGGCAGGTATTGTACTAATGTCAACAATAGAAAGCCCCAAAGGTTGTAATTTATTCATCTTTATATACGTACAGGTCACTGCTATATTAAAGTTTCACATGTAAACTTAAACAAAAGTCAATTGGTTATTTGTATTCATGAAGTTTAATTAGTTCGAATATTATAATACGAAAGGAAAACTTGGAATCTGGAATCAAGAAAGAGTAAATATTGAAATATTTAATATTTAAACTCAATAAAAATAATTATATTTTCCTTATGGTTTGTAAAATTAACAAAAATTAATTCAGCCTCTCCCTTTTTTTACTGCACAAGACAGTCGATATAAATTTTCTAAAATTTAATATTTACAGCATTGATAATTTAAAAAAAAAATATGCTTATATCAACCAAAGACCTCCAGTGTGGATTGAAAATTAATAAATACATGTCTAATTTTAAACAAAAGTGATGCATTTTTTTATGAAACTTGATGGCTGGGCGAGAAAACCCAAGTAAGAACAAAGTTAGGCAAACCTTTCAGCAAGTATGTAATGGTGGTTGCATCAATTTATAATAAGGCGTACGTGCAATGAAAATATTTTTGCTCTTAGCTGTTGATTTCCCCTTTTGAAAGAAAAGGAAGACTCTTGAATGCCATTTCTTCTGGTGCCTAATTATCTGCCCCGGCTGAGAGCCGAGATAATAAGTTCCAGAGGGACCCTTGAGGAGCGAGGAGCTCGAGCGTAACCCCTACACGCTCTGGCAACTCCAACATCTTCAAACAGCATGTGCATTCGACCGTATACGTAGCTGGAAACCAATGTAAGATCTTTTTACATTACAGGTATTAGATCATACTTTTTCATTACATCATATACGTAAGAAAAATGTTGAAATGTAATTTATATAAAATTTATCAAAAGATTTTTTATATGTTTAAGTTTACAATTTTTTTATAAATAAAAATTAGTTTTCAATTTTATAATTATAAATATTGCAAAAGTTCTAAAATATAAAGAAAAAAATGTATATTCATATTAAATCATAGTATACGAGTATAGGAGAATAATAAATTTAAATAATTATATTAATGTTTTCTATTATACATATTATATATTATATACACAAAACGATTTTTTAAATTAACTAGCAAGTCCAGATCTCAAACATATTGCGTATTTTTTGCTCCATGGATGTCTTCATTTGAGATGGTACTCCCCAGGGAAGCTCGGCTAATAGCAAGCCCAAGGCGAGGAGCTGTAAGTCTTTAATTAAGATCTACTGCGTCGATCCCCCCGCGAGATCTGCACGTGACAACCGGCACGCGAGTTACCTGCTGGCGTTGCTTGTTCCATCACAAACTTTATTTATTAATGAGTTATATTCAAGAGCAAAACAAAAATTTTGTCACAAACTCACTGTAAAGTTCATCAATGTTATATTAGTTTTAAGTACGCAGCAAGCTTTCATTAAATACAACATTTAGTTAAGGTTAAGTTTGTAAAGAGGTGGATCAAGATATATTTATATACTTATACATGCAGTGTTATAGTATGATGTATAATATAGGTAGGTAAGTATAAGATGTTGATATAAACATGAAAAACAGCAATTTAATTTGTAAGACAACAAGAAATTAATAAGATAAGAGATAAGATTTTAATGAAATTAAAAAAAAAAAATGTTAGTGAACCTTAAATTAATAACACGCGTTGTTAGATTTTAATGCCCAGCAAGAGCAAGCGGGTTACGTTGTAAGACGTTTTGTAATAAAAGCGGCTCGGTACTGCGACAACAGCAGGGGCGGCCCATTTCCCAGAGCACTAAGCCTCAAGGCGAGATCGAGTCCCGACAGAGCTTTTTCTCCCTCTATTTCACAGCCAGCTAGAAGGCGTTAAAAGCGTGCTCAGACATCAACTTTCCCAAGTATAGTTTCCAGGATTTCCTTAGTAAAAATGTAACAAAAGCAGGGTAGCATGAGTGTAGTGTTACTAAATAATACAGCCGATTACTAATCGATAGACACTAGCTATGGTAGGAGAAAATGAGCATTACCAGGGGGAGTCAAAATGACACACAACTGATTTGAAGCGAGAAAAAGGTGTAAAAAACTGCTCCAAAATATCTGAAAAAAATTTTAATCTTTAGTTAGCCACCAAGCAATGTATTTCTGCAAACAAAAATAATAAGGAAAAAAATAATAATAAATATAAAAATAAAAATTCTCCAACATATTATAGTGATCAGCAAATGACCGATGGGTCATTTGAACCCCCTCCTGGTAATGCATGGAGGAAAAAAATACCTTGGCAATGCTAGAGTTAATAACTTGCTGAGAAGTAGATGGGGGAGGAGAACTTTCGTCGTGTTTTTAAATTTTAGCTTTGTGGTTTGTGGTAATTTTGTTGTTGCATAATTGAAAAGAGCATACCAAGTTATGCAAATTCAATTTTTTTTTCCAGCTGAGTGCATGATTAAAAATAGAATTTATCGACACTTATTATTCATATAAAAAGGCTAGAGCTGTGACATAAAAACACTGTGTTTTCATTGCTGTTTTTCAGACTAATATAACTTTGTATAGTCTATTCATTTATGCGATAAAATCTATTTTCCATGGACAAAGCTAAAAGGATTCTTCATGAATAATATATAATGTAACTCTAGAAAAATGCATATTCATAAAATTTCTGTACATATACTATATAAACATAATATTTTATTGCAAACAACATAGTCGAATACGTTATGAAAATATTCGTGTATGTTTTGCTATATTATTTTATGAACTAGGTGTCCTTCTCCGAGAGCCAAGAGCGATACACACGCGATACCTCGGGAGTTGTGGAACGAACAAAACGGCTCATCCATCTTCCGTCCAGATTCTGAGCCTGCATTGTGAAACAGACAACATCATGTCAACTATTGTTATTTATGTGCATATCCAAAGTTAAATTTAAACGAGTCTTCTAGTTCGTTCATCGTATACTATATTTTCACGAAGTTTGGTGGATTCATCAAGCAAGTGCATTGCAGTAAAATGTGTAAAACATCACGAAGTTCTGTCAACTGCAAGCCCCTGAATGTGTGCAAATCTTTAAACAGTTCATGCAGAGCTTGAATTAAAGAAAGAAAAAAGTTTTCTGGAACCCTTTTATTTTGATTTTTTTTAATATTTTGGTGTAATTTTTAATTTAGTTTGAAATTCAGGTCAATCAATATATTAATAAATTATATTAATTAAATTCAATTTAATATATATTATATATTAACCGGAAAAGTCACAACTTAATTGCCACTGAATAAATGTACAAATAGTGTAAAAAAGATCATATATCTGGTGTTAATTATTATCTATGATCACTGAATATAATACTGGAAGATGAAAGGATAACTAAAGCTTTTCTACTACTTCTTACTTTTATAACGCTGCAGTGTACGACTTTAATGTAAAAGTTGGTACAAAATAAAGAGAATAGTCACATTCGTAGCTTTTGTACTGACACAAGTTACGTAATTATTTTAGGTTAGTTATTGCATATGATATCATCTTCATGTAACGAGATTGTTTAAAAACAATGAAGGATTTTAATTTGATTTCATATTTTATTAAAATTGTATAATATATGGAAATACAAAAAAATAATCCATCGCTGTAATATAATATGTTAGTGTCTGGAAATTTGTTGATTCAGCGTGATTAAAAAATACATAATTAAAAAAAAATCGTGTACGAAAAAAAAAAAAAATGATATCGTTGACTGAGGTTTACAAAAGAAATTAATTAAATGAATATTCACTTCAGACAGAGCAAGTCTTTTTTGACGTAATAACACGTTACTAAAATGAAGATAATGAACCACACAAAAATATATGTAGTATTAAATAATTGTGCTGTACTTTCTTGTCTGTCCATAATTAAGGCCAACTCAACGGGATGAGAGTTTTTTTTAACACAATTTTTTTACATCAAAATTGAATAGTGACTGAATTTACCATCCCATCTCCTCATTTCTTTGTGACCCGACCTAGCATATTGCTTAGGGTTTTGTGAGTCTTTTCCAAAACGAGGTGGCCATCCAGAACAAACCATCCCAAGATTCACTTGGTTGTTACTGAGGGAACCATGGAAACCTCAGTCAGTATGGTCGGCAATTAGTAACAGATTCTATCAATCCCAGATACACGAATTCTTTAGCAAATGCCATATTCCGAAATTGTATAAACAAACAGTCGTAGATTTTTTCGGATCTGGCTGTACTGATCTATATTGAATGATAATGAAAGAGGATTTTATAATTATTGATTTGAATTTTTGTATATATGTTTCTTTACATGTTGTTGTAATTTGTGTGACATGCAATGACCGCACGTGTGCAAATGAAGTCTGCGAGCCAACATGAAAATTGTCTCTGTACGGGTTAATCGCTTCACAATGAATAACTAATGAAATAAATAAAGGCTTGTTACAGTAACTATATGTGAAACTATAAAATAATCTATTACTTCCCCCAGTGGAACCTACTTTAACAATATCGCATCAGTAATTAATGAAACATGAAATTGAAATCCCATTGATACAATATTAATCATTTGACATCTATATATGATAATATTATATAACAAAAATGTTTTCATTGTTTTAATAGTAATTTACATCTATTAATATTAAACATAAATATATTATTTGAATACTTTTTTTATAATTTAATTAATTAAAATTTATCCAATAATTTTATCCAGCAATAAAACGTTTTAATTTATGAAATCCGATATTGTTTAAAGGCTTCAAGCTAATATTAATTATCAACGGAAAGGGGGGGGGGGTGAATTCCCATCTGCAACTCTTTTAAAAAGAGAACTTTTAAGGACTGCCATGAGCAACTGTGAGTGACGCATTTTTGCAGAACAGATAAAAGTGAGCAAGGTTTTATTGAAGCTCAGTGGTCTCTGATTTGCTATCATATTTTTTTTAAACGAGTTCTACTCAGACGTCACCGTAAAGAGGCGTGGTTAAAAACAACAACTTTCAATCACTAATTTGAAAATAGTTCTTGTTTTTGTAACTGTTGCTAAATAAATAATAGATTTGTGAAAAAATAACAAAAATTAAAACAAACAAAATGTGCTGCTTTATTTTATTTCTTGTTTTATTAATGTTATTTATTCAATTTTTTTTTAAGATTCTAAGAATTTCCATTGAAGTATAATAAAACGTAAATATTTATATGTTATTATTTTTTATATTACAACATCATAACTATTAAGGGTCAAGGTAACACGCGAAATGTTAAAAAAATCTCACACTTTAATAATTATAATTTTTAAAGTGGACTAATTTAACATGGAAAATCCATTTCTCCATGCTAAATTAGTCAACTATTATACTTTAAAAATTCATAACTCAAAAACTAAATCGAATTTTTAAACCTGATATTTTAGCTACTGACAGGGGATGTAGAGGAGAACATTTTAAGATAAATGTTTCATAATTTTCTTCTGTTGAAATATTGTTAACATTGCAAGTGCGAGTTACCTTACCCTAATTAATTGTTCTATTTGTAATTAAAAAATATAACAAAAAATAAAAAATATCGATATGCATGCAAATTTAAATGTGTAAATATAAATATAATATTATTAAATATTGATGTTCCAATTTTGTGTATCATTTTTCCAATACATTAGATACTTGTTATATCAATCTGGCCTGTCAGATAATGCGGAATGTTGGTCCAGATTGATGGGATGATAAATGGAGCAACCCCCCACGGCGGCGTCTCTGCGGAGCGATCCGTCTCACCCCCGCAACATCTTGCACACCCCGACACTTCGCACTCAATCAATACCAAAATTAGCTTGAAAAAATACTCCACTATACTATATAAAAGAAGTATTTTTTTACCAGAAAAAAATTGTGAGAAATAATGAATCTGGACTTATGTTTAATTTGCATGTATTTAACGTTGCTAAAACATTGTTTTGATTCAGATTCAGATTCAGATTCAAAAGGCTTTTATTCAGAAAACACACATTACAATACAAGTTTGGGTTTAAGTACAAGACTTTTTAACCAGATCAGCCAGATCAGATGATAAAATAAACTAATGTTATTTTTGAATTTATGACAATAATATTTAAAATATATAAGTTGATAAAGTTATGCATTAAATTTGAATGGTATAATTTTTTAATATTCAAATAATGTCATCAAATTGTCAATGTCCACATCTTCTTCAGAATAATAATTAGTTTCACTGAAACTTTTTATGATGAGAACGACTCAAATTGCATTTCACTGCAGCACTCTGCCTATCTCTCTCTCTCGCTCGCTCGCTCGCCCTCTTTTTTTTTTTTTTTTTTTTTGAAAACGAGAGCTTCACCCACACTGCAGCTGCCTCGGTTAGGTAACATGATATGTCAGCCAACTTCACATGATAATGCACTATGTTAAAAACAACACCGTAACAAATTGAAACAATTAACTTTTTCAGACAATTTAAGATTTTGCGAACATACATTTTTTGCGATTTAAAATTACACGTAAGACATAATACATGAATCAAGTATTAAAATATAATTATGTACTCTACTAAAAAATTTTACATCTTTTCCTACTTTAACTGTTAATAAAAATTACACATCATTAGAAATACTTTACAATTTAAATCTTAATTACCTCGATATAATTATTATCAGTTTTATTATTGTATTTTTAAATGAAAAAGTAAAAAAATTACTATACAAAATGTGTTGACAATTTTTTATCAATTTATTATATTTGCATGAATTCATTAATTAGCAGAAATAATGAAAATAAAAATATTATTTTTGTTTTGCTTATACTCGTACATGCATCAAAAACAAAGTATAAACGCATAATTTGTTTAATATTAATTGCGAGTATTGATTCTCATTCGGCTTGCACACTCATTGTCCACTAATGTAAGTGAGCTAAATGAATTTTTTTGCAAAGGCTCACAGAAGTTATCATATTGTAGAATTGACTTCTGCTCTTTACCATTTTTACCACGCTTATTTATCACTATAGTAAAGGGGACCTCAGATTCCTTCATCGAATCGGTGTGGGAAACTTGGGGAGAAGTCGAGGTGTCGTCTACGGGGGGCGTGGCATGGACCACACCGCTCGGCTTCGTCTGCGTAGTCTCAGCAGGGCCACACACCCGCGGTTTGGGGAGCGTGGATGGAGGGTAGTGTGATGTCTGCTGCAAGCGAGCCGGCCGGCTCGCTGATCCCTCCTTGACGATGCTCTTGACTGCAGCTGCAGCTGCCCCGACGTTGCCACGTTGCAGAAACTCCTCCTTGGTACAAGCGGTACCATCGATGATTAATTTACTGCCCCGGATGTACGCTCGCTGTCCTCTTTCTATTGCCTCATCTCTGTATGGTTTTAGCACTTTCCTGTCCTCGCGTTCTTGCTTGGTCAGATCATGCATGATAATAAATGGCTCATTATCGCTGTACTTGTTTTGATACAAAATCTCACGTTTCTTCTCATATGATGTTAATTTGCATAAAATTGGTCTCTCTCCTTTGATGCGGCCCATCCTGAATGCCTCTTTAATTGCATCAGGACCGAGTTCGACTCCAAAAGTCATGCACATCTCTCGAATAAGCTCCGGCGTTGTAATCTTTCTTTTCTCCTCCACTTCTTTGATGTTAAACCATACAATGTTACTCTTTCTTTTCTCTGATTCCTGCATATCAATTAGCTCTCTAAGATAAAAATTTTCTGCTTCAATCGAAGCTACATCTATCTTGATCTCTTCATATTGAGTTTGACATGCAGTTTGACACTCAATGACATGGTTGAAAACGCTCTCTAGTTTACTATTTACCGCTTCCAATGCGTTTCTTGTAACTTCCATTGCCGAATTGATGATCGATTTTATATCCGAGAGGTCAAATGTAGATATGCTCGCCATCTCGTTCTTTTCACTCACTTTGTTAAGTATAGACACAGCACTATGTCTTCAAACTTAAAAACTCATTTTTAATCTGTTTAAATCACTCAGTTGCTCCCCTCGGCGGGACCTTCACAAAAATGCGACTGTCCTGGTCCGCTGCTCAGCCGAGACTACATTGTTTTGATTTAGACAAGCCCCTGCTGCATGATATGTAACCCGCCTGTATTATACGCTGAACAAGTTGCCTAACCCCAAGGCGGCGAAGTGGACACTGTTTTGAGTCTATACGGGTCTTTCACCATACGTCACAAAACAATATGACGTCATAATTGTGTAGGCAAAACATTGTCAGTGGCATAGCAAATACGTGTTAAAGTTGGTCTCGAAATTAATTTCTCCTGACGATTCGTATCATTTCTCGTAGAAATTTCTTTCATAAATGGTGACAAGAAGAACCAATGCTAGTGAAAAAAAATATTTGGTGACCAAAACTGTTATGAGAAAAGAGGTGTTGTGAGTTATGTTAACACGCACAGCATAGGATTTTAGGGTTTTCTGCCTACATCCCGAAGCTCTTCGGGCGGCTTCGGGCATCTCCGTGCTACCCAAAATGTAAACATGAAATTCCTGTATAAGTCTGTAAGTCTATAAAATTCATTCTAAGAATACCCTTAATTTGTATGAAGTAATACTTGTGACTTTTATCATTTAAAATATTATGCTCGGAGGCAATTAACAGTAGCAATGACACAAAACTGGAATCTCATTCATAGTACTATTGTCCTGTACCATGCATGCTTACAATTTATGGTTAGATCAAAGGTTATGCTCGAACGTCTTGACAAAGCTGCCCCTGCCACGTATGCCACCCTCTTCATTTTAATGTTGAACACGTTGTCTAACCTCTGTACTATATCTTTTTAAATTCAACATGCATGTTTTGGGGTTATCTTATTAAACAAAGGTGGTTTAAGCTATGGATATTGTTATATCTGACTCTGTATAAAGCTATTGCACTGTTTTTTAAGCAATAAATTTATTGCAACGTGCTACTATTATTATTATTATTTGCTTGTTGTACGTACTATATGTATATGCATGCATTGTATACTGTTCACCAAATTAACTGGTCAAATAAAAAAAAAACTGACTTTGGAGGCTCACAAAATTAGGAGAAGAGGAGAAGATAAAAACACTTAATTAAAAAGTTTGATAATTTAAGAATCTTGAACAACGCTCGCTCAAATTTGGTTTTTAGATAATTCAATTAATATAATTATTTTACATGGAGCTATAATAAGTTCCATAAGGTTCATAAGTTTATGCTTTCAGATAGTTTTTCTTTTTAGTTGTTTTCCCCTCATGTTAATGTATATAACCTTTGTACTCATATAGAGTATAAAAACCTATAGATAATAGGGATGGAGGGCATCCAGTATATAGAAGTCAAGACTGTTTCACCCTAGGGCCCTCGGCATCCCTTAGGATGAGGGTATTAAGTTTAAAGGATTAAGAAATTACTAGGATAGGTAATAAGGTGGTTTTAACCAGAAAAAAAAAATTAAAATTTCACTTTAAGATTTACGCTACAATGTTAGTAAAAAAAACTCGTACTTTAAAATTCAAGCATGACGAAATGATATTGAAAAGAAAATTTCAGTGCATGCGTTTCACTTTTTTGTCGAACTGTTTATATTAGTAACATCTTCCCGTAGCATGTCGGAAGATTTGCTGCATGCGCCGCTCACAGTCTCACATGCATTTGTTCTTGCTGTCACAGCTCCAGGATTGAAAGAGCAATCTGTAGACGCTCTTTAACATCTCAATCGACTGGTATTGTAATTCCATTATTACCACAGCTCGATTTTGTCTCTTGTCATCTGTTACTGAAGTTTCAATAAGCCCCTCGTCCTTCGCAAAAACATTTAATATAGAGAAGCTTATGAAAGGAGCAAGGTTGCAAATTAAGTTAAAATTATATAAATGGGCATAGCTTTATGCGCCTATATTATTATCATTTACATTTGTTGATATAAAATAATATATACGTAATGCACATTCATATCCTCGTAAATCAATTTTCTCTATAAATTTGCTGGAGAAACTTTTATATGATTAAAAAAATTATAATAAAACCGTTTAATACTGAAAAACTGAATGCAAAATTTTTAAAAAGTTGGACCCCTTCAAATTCTAACACCAATTTCTATAAAAACTAAGCTGGTGATATTATTGAGCACACTGCAATTTGCTCTCCATGACTTGGTCGTTCGGAAAACAATCGATGCTAGAAACGTGCAATGAGAGCCTCTTGACTCCAACATGCTTAGTCGGAGCTTTCTGAACACCAAGCGCGTCTTTCAACGATTTTAAACAAACCTGGAGAACGTCCACAAAGAGAAATTATAATAACCCTGCAGTGGCAAGTGAAGAATAAACTTCTAAGTTGAAGCACAAACCACGCGTGTAATGCGCTTAAGAGCAGAGACAGAAAATCCAGCCAGCCCTGTAAATGTTAATAGTGTTAATACTGGTATAAATGTTGATAGTAAATTATTTCATGGGTGTTTCAATATTAATTTGTTAAATTAACAATTTTTCGATCAAATTATTACATAAATTTTTAACACTATACTATCTGAACGTTAATAAATTAATTAAAACATTATATTAGTTTTATACAATTAATACTATATTCAATTAGAGCTATCTTAAAATAAATAATATCCTGTATAAAATCTACGCTATATCTCTTGAAGCGCTCTATATATAAGAATTAAACCATATTATATATCTTGACAAAGTTGTATGAAATATTGGGATGATGTGGAAAGCTAATTAATTTTGTATCTCAAAGTTGGGCAATTTTCTCTCCATCTCTCTGAGGATTATATGTATTCTAAACTATACAATATAGTTATATAAATATGTATAAAATAAATATTATAAATGTAAAATTTGAAACTTTGCATGTAGATTTAATTGAGAAGAATCTCCTCAGAATCTCTTACATGTTCCAATGTTTTCCTTGTTTCAGCGCAGTTACACATGTTAAAGTGCTTGCTTTATAATGTGAAACAGCGGTCAGAGTAGATGAACTCGGGAACTTCTGTCTGACACTCCAACAGTCTTCATATAGCCCACAAGTAACAACCAAACACTGAGGAACCACATTTGGTAAAAATAGCGTCTTGAAAATGATAGGAAAATAAAGTTATACCAATGTCAAACCTTGGGACACAGTAGTAACAGCTGGAACGAACACGGAATCTTGGGAATTCATGTCATTTGAGGCCAGGGCTACATTTTGTAATAAAATAGCGAGTCACGTCAAATATTATGCTACTGCATTGTTCCCTGATATTACAAGTTTCGAAGTAAAAATATTAACTAGAAATTTTGTTCACGTTTTTTTTAAAAAGCTTATATTTAATTATATAATTTTCATCTTTTTGTGCTTTATTTTATAGTTAAAAATTTCCAAAAATACATTTTTCTATATAGAAAGTTTTTAAATCGTATAATCCTGATAAATTAGTTTAGTTCTGATGATAAAACTCCCTTGTACAAGTGATAGTAAAAAAAAAAAAAAAAAAAAAAAAAAATGCATGCAAAATAATTATGTCCAACTTTTCATGACTAACACTACATAATTTTTATCTGCCCAAATATTGACATGTAGAATGCTTGATATTTTTTAAAATTTAAATTCAGAAAATATTTACTTTTTTTACGTTTTTTTAACGTGAGGATGATAAAATAGGGCCATTAATCAAGTACGATGCTTCTGTGCAGAACGTCAGAATATTCGCGAGGCAGATTTTAGCGGTGGTCTTGCACAGAATCGCGATCGACTCTTCCACTATATATATAATACTATATTATACAGAGGAGAATAAAATTGGCAGTGAAACATAATTTTATAGTTGTCAAAATTTTTGTTGACATGTTTTTTGACGATGAATTAATTGTTGAATTCTGAAAATAAAATTAATTCTGAAATTAAAATTAATTCTGAAAATAAAATTAATTTTTGTGAATGCGAAGAGCTTGATGCATTTTGTCATGTATATAGTAATTTATTTTGAGCCTGAACTTTGATTCAGAGAGCAATGAGAGTACATGAACAATATAACATAAAACATAAATGTAATTAAAAACTTACACACCATGTACTTGGGACACAGTGCGAACCATAAATACGTCTTTCAGGCGTGCAATTACTTCGTTACAGATTCACACCAAGATACATGTATAATTATAATGGCTCCTTTTGCATTACAACTTCAAATTAACTGAGTACATTAATATACATCATGGCGACAAGATTTAGACTTCAATAAAGGTACAACGCAGTCTTTTTACTGCATCACGGTTAAGGAAAAGGAACTGTAAATGTTTTGAAGAAGTTACCCATGCACCACAGAATAATATATCTAATTGAACTGAGAAAACGTGGAAACTTCAATCAGGATGGTCAGTATTTATGGCCATAATGGAGTATTGACCTCAATTTTTTTTTATTGCAGAAATGGATAGAGGGTGCAAAGTTATGCTACCCTGATTTTTTTCAGATTTTTTAGAGCCCGGGAACTATTTTTAAAAAATTATTGAAAGTTATTTTTGTGACGTCACGAGACGCCGCTCCTTAAGAAAAAGATAGGACTTGCCGCCGCGTGACGTCACAAAAAGGACTTTCAATAATTTTTTAAAAATACTTCTCGGGCTCTAAAAAATCTGAAAAAAATCAGGGTAGCATAACTTTGCACGCTCTATCCATTTCTGCAATAAAAAAAAATGAGGACAATACTCCATTTGTTCAGCCCCAAACTCAGTCACAATTATTGACGCGTGGATTAAAGAGTTCCTGCCCCCCCCCCCCCCCCCAGAATTCGGGCCAAAATTTTCAGTTTTATATTAAAGGATACGTGAATATACTGTAGAAAATGAGAGAGAGAGAAAGAGAGATGATTTATGTTACAATAATTTCGATAAAATTCGACAAAATAGTTACCACTTCCTGCTGCAGTTCCTGCTATTTCTTTGATCAATCTTACATTTTATTGGGAAACGAAATTAAATTTACACTCATTCTTTTCATTAAAAAAAATATTTCTTCAATATTAGGTTATACATTTTATACTGTTTGTAGTTCATAATTTATGTTTCGAGTTTTAGACGAAGCATTCATAAGACTGCGTCACTCATCCAATGTGTAGCTCCAGTGTGGCATATAGGCGAGGGCATTACTGCCCCAAATTAGTTTGTCCGTCCCTTAACTAATGCTTAATTCAAGTTAATGTCAGTTAGAAAGTAATCTGCACGGCGGAAATTAGCTCCACACCCTGCTGGCTGCTGTGCACAACACGTCGAAATCCAGTTAAAATGAACCAACGAAGGGTCTTTGAGTTTAAGAGAAAATAAGTCTTCTATATTCACAGGTACCAGTAATTGATTTAAAATCCTTTGTACATTTTATGTATTAATATATAATAAATACGTATTTTCAGTTATTAAATTATAATTAGTATTATTCAGTTTCAGTTTCCTAAATTAATTTTTATTAGAATTAATAGAATTCTTATGTAATCTTGTGACATAAAAATAATAGTATTGGATGTAAATAAATAAAAAAAAAAAACAAGTTAAAATAATAATGAAATAAACAATAATAAATTGAAAAACAACTCCAGGGCATTATTTATTAATAAATACTTAATTAAAAAAATTAAATAAAATAATGTTAAATATATAATTCAGCTACAACAAAAAAACAGAGAAATTACCGCCGCGGGAACTTAATAAAAAATATAATGAGTGAAATGTTGCTAATGAAAAATCATGCTTTATTTACTTAAAATAAGGAAGAAGAAAAGTATTAAAAACTTATATTAATTAAGGGAACTGTTTGTAAAAAGAGTCGGTTGCACTTTTATTTGTCAGTCTGTGTTCCAACATTATTTTCTAAGTCATTGACAAATCTTTAGTTGAGGTCAGTTATATATGGAAATAATTTAATATTATTTTGTATGTTTGTTAAAGGTGCATGAACTGAAGGAAACTCTTTTTTAATATCATCTTATCAACAAAAATAGGACCGATTCTCTGGTAATAATTATTTTCTTGTTCAGGCCCCCAAATTTGAATTCCAGGGACCAACGGCTAAAAAGTGAAGTTGTGACGTATCGGTCTGGACACACGGCCACACGCGATTTCAGTATAGCAGTTTTATGGCGAGATGAGAGCAGAAGCGACGATACCAGATGTTGGCTGTCAGCTGTCATTAAAATAAACTTAGGGTGTAGTCCGTAATAAGTTCTGAACGTTCAGAATCTTCGATTTAGCGTTCCGAAATTATGTTCGGAATGTTCAGAACCATTTCCGAGGTTACGCGAAGTGAGTCAGCTGAATTAAAAAAAGAGGTTCCGGGTGTTGCGAACTTTTCCTCCGAACTATCAGAACTAGAGTCAGCTGATCACAATGAAAGTGTTCCGTTATTTGATGTTCTGAAGTTATGAAGTTAATGTTTTTGTTCCGGACAGGTCCGTAATCGCTCAGCTGTTCTGAACGTTCAGAACTTAATACGGACTACACCCTAATAACCACAAATTTTCAGCGTCTATAAGAAATCATCTTTCGTCTTTTTCAATGATTGGAATGAAATCTCAATTCAATTCCCTATCTAGCGGTGTAAAAATTATTTTTCTGCGATGATTAGAACAATTTTTAGTAAAGTGCAATTGCATAAAAATGCATTGATGTATTTCCCTATTTCACTTAATATGCACAGTACAACAATGATATTTATACTAATCGATTGGAAATTACATCATCAATTGCGTACTATCATTAAAAATGACGAAAATCGATAATTAACAGAAGCTAAAATTTTATATTATTTTTGTTTTATTGTCAGGATGTAGACACGGAAAAAATTGGAGTGGCGATCATGGTGATGGTAGCCGTCGCCGGAGTCATAAATCTTACTGGTGTCAATAAAATAAATTTAATATAAAATTTCAGCGTCTGTTAGTTATCAATATTCGTAATTTTTAATGATAGTACGCAAAAGATGTAATTTCCAATCGATTAGTATTAATTAAATTCTTGTGCGATGAATATTAGCTGAGATTGAGAATTGCATCAATGCATTTTCATGCAATTGCACTCTCCTATAAATTGTTCTAATCATCACAGAAAAATAATGTATACATAAAATATATTCAGCCTATAACATAAAACAATTTTCAAAATATAATATGATTTAAATTTTGGTTGACTTTCACATGTGTTTTGATTTTGTTTTAAATTGGGGGGGGGAATTCTGTATGCATTGCAAAATAAATGTTCTCAATAGCTTAAGTGTTTCCTTACTTACATAATTACACAATAAATAAATTCACACTGCCCATATTACCCACATAGACAATAAATTTTGCTTGAAATAGCCTACGGTCTGGTGTCTTTGAAACAAAGCAACTCCAATTTTTACTTTAATTGGTTTCTTGGTTGCACCTGCAGCGGGAGGAAATTCATCCAAATATACGTGAGAATTAAGTTAGAAAAGGTAAGCATCTCCTGCATGGACTAAGTAGATTTATTTACAGGGCAGTGGTGAATTACATAGTTTGTTATAGTCGAAAAAGCGACTGCTTCGTATTAAGAACGCAGCGAGCATCTAGACATGCGAAGTCGGCGGAGAGAGGCTGAGTTAGCGGGGGAGAGCAAAAGAGAGACCCCCGCCTTCGCCGCGCGGGCTGCTGCTGCTCAGTGTACGACCGTGGCTCGCACCAAGCGCACCGTGCTCACGCTACCCGCTCGTGCCTAGCACAGACTGCTGCCGGCAAAATAGTTTGGTGTGCTTGCGTGAGCACCAGTAACAACCACAAGCTCGTCTCTTTTTCTTCTTACTATTTTACATTTAAAATATAAAAAAAAGCGATTATAATTTTTATTCTAAATTTTCATTAATTTTTTTTTTATATATGTTGTTAAAAGCAGTACTCTGTTTCTGTATAAATAAGCACATGTTGCTGATGACTTATAACAAAGTGCGTTAAGTGACTGACTGTTAGTACAAGTGATAAAAGGTGTTGAAACATTATTTAATACAAGTGTAAGTATATATTTTTATTTGTTTTTTGGTGTATTTTAAATTACTGTTATTTAAAATATTGTATATTATTATATTTTATTTTTCAATGTATTTTGGTGGATGTGTGTTTTTAACTATATAGTCCCTCTTTTAGTCGCTGCTTTAAGCATGCTGGAGACCAGGTGACTTCTCTTACCATAAAGAAATTGCTTTTGGGATTTGCCAGAGTGCACCTGAGAGTGCATGTTTAATCCATTGCAAACTTGTACTCATCATACTGCTTCGTTCGACTCTTGACTGCATGAGGTCACAATCCATGAAATGCTTGAATCACACACAATATAAGATTAAAATTTGTCAGAAGTTCAAATTACTAAAACATGAAAACTGAAAGTTAGCCTTGGCTTCCTTCAAAATTATACTCAAATTGTAATAATAAAAAATAGTGTTAAGCAACATACAGCAGACGTATAGTAGGTAAAAATGCGAAGGATTTCGTAGATTCTCACGAAACATTTTATAGCAAGTTTGGGAGCCTTGACGCGCTTTCAACTCCCGCCCACGAAACTCTGTGGTAACTTGGGCCTTCCTTGACGACAAGCACGGGGGACCAGAGCTTGCCGGTTCTCAACATATCAGCATAACAACTCGGGACAAAAGTCAAGCAGCTTAGCATAAGAAAAGCAAAACTTGTCAAAAGGTTAAAAAACAAAAATCTGTAAGAAAGAAAAGAAGAAAAAAAAAGTTTTGTGATATTATTAAACTATTAAACAAAAACATAACTTTATTATTAGATTGTTGCCATGAGGGTTTTAAAATTAACAAATTACGTTTCTTTTTTTTTTTTTTTTTTAATTTATGATATTGCGCAGTATAAATTACTATTGACAATGAACCATCTATAAGATTTATTGTATAATATTCAAAGGTAATGAACGTGGGATGTTCGTAGGCCGACTGAAGAACAGGTTAAGGTCAATCTCGCAAGTGACTCACTCAGATGGAGGCGGCGGAGTTAGTTTTCAAATTTTCACGGGGGCGAACGCAAGGGAAGATCTAATTATTATGAAACTCGAGAAGTAGATGTCAGTAAGGGTCCAAAGTAATTCGAAAAAAAATTCTAAACAAGGTTTTTGCATTAATTAATTACCGATGAGTGATCACCATCAGTTCTCTATAAACCATACGGGGAGTCGGGGACAATACTCTAAACGTGGTGAGTTGGTGACATTCTTAACTGAAGGATCTTTATCCTCATTTTCTACTAAAAAAACTGGCGGTCAGTTTAAACAACTTTTTATACTAAGTAATCATAAAACATCGTTATAGTTGGTAGAACAAAAAGTTGTTGTTTTGGTGTCTTGAATACATTATACATGGGGATCCCATGTAATGTATTCCATGGGGAGTCTTGTTCTCGTCCTCTTATAATTTACTTTATAATGATATAATTACGGAGGAAAAAAATATATTACACATGCAAATGTCAAAATTTTCACTTCTTTGACAGTGCTCACTCACTCGTTCTCCTGATATTGACCGGATTTGCCAACAATAAACCCTGAATTACTGAAAGGTTTACTTAAATTTTTATAAAGTGGCATAACTCTATAGTGGCTTGGTTCACATCGGTTTCCGAGTTAATCTATAATTAAAGTATTGCATGTCCCACAATGTCGGTAAAGATCGTAAGCTTCAAAGCAACAGTGTGAGCATTGACTTGGGTTAAAAATGTTGTCAACTCGTATTTTAATGCTCTTGTTTTCTGCAGATGAGTGACGGCGGTGGCGCGATGTTGGAAGAGGTGGTTGAAGGGGGCAGCGAAGGGGGTAGTGTGACCCCGGGGGGTACGGTTAACGGTGACCCCGCCACCCCCACCTCCCCTGAGGACTACGTGCGATTGCTGGCCGCCGAACGCACGACCCTCGAAGTACAGACCCCTGGCTGCTCGCTGGCACTGCGGCTCCTCGCGCAAGGTGAGTTCATAACCTGCTTGGTACCTGACTCCAAGTTTGGACACTACTACACTTTTCCTGCCTCGTCTATAATTATAATACGAGTTCACTGTGCTGACTTCGCTGCAACCTTGAGTAGTTTTATAATAAAATATAATTTTACTATCTGCGATGACATTTGAATAATAATGAATTCTCAGAGTTTCCTTAGAATATAATCTCCACGTAGTTTATATAAAATGTAAAATACATTCTCAATTTTATATAAACAAGAATTATGCTTGGTTTGAAAGTTTTGATACATTTACAGATGTAAAAAAAATAAATATAATATACATTAATTTTATAATTTTAGTGTTAATATTAAATGAAATTGTTTTATGAGGAGCAATTAAAGCATACGAGAGTTTGAAATGAAAAAAAAGGGGTATGTGTACATATAATGTTAAAAAGAATAATTAGCACAAAAGCTGCTCGGGACACGCGAAGTAGAAAAATAAAGCATGTTAGCATTAAAAAAATATATATATATATATATATTATATGCGTCATACATTTGATATATATTTTTTGAGTGTTGAAAATTGTGTCCTCACTTTTTGTACTCACCTTTAAATAAAGTTTGCGAAATATATATAAGCATATCAGTAAGCCCCAAACGCGACAGTTTTAAGCTTTATTGTACACTACGCTCGTTACTATATAGTTAAGCCTCAAATTTACACTTCGGACACCACGAACGTTAACCGTTCTGTTTTGGACAAGGCGTGGTAGAACATTTGCAGTGTCCAGTGATGTACATATAATGTATTTTACGGTGTAACACAGCTCAGATTGAGGTTACGTGTAGCATCATTACAAAGGCTTATGCATGTTTTACATGGTAGTTATTCCACCATGCTCCTCCACTTGAATCGTCCCCACGTTGCGTGCACCCTATAATAAGTAATAACTCGCTTTATTTCTTGTCATTTCTTTTATGTTCTTTCCTTTCGTGTCAATTTTATGTACTTTGTACTTTTTTTTTGTAATTATAATTTTAATACATACATTTTTTGATTTTCCCGTGTTCTACTGTATATGTGTAAATACATACATTTTTTGATTTTCCCGTGTTCTACTGTATGTGAAAAGAACTTTATATAAGTTTTTATGTATATCATTAATTTTAGTATAGTTTGGGTCCTGTTTTTTTATACTATTTTAGGAATGGGAAACTTCTTTACTTTCTTCACTTTTATATACAGTATATAACCATATTTTCTTACGATTTTTATAAGTTGGTTATAATATATATTATGATGTGCTGTATTTTGAGCTATATAAGAAATATGAAAGCTTTAAGTTTATAAATTTAGATTTTGAAACTCCCCTTCTTTTTACTACTTTTCAGCCTTTATTGCGTTCTTATTACTTAATTTTTATTGACTCTTGATAAGTTTGTTGTGTGCTTGAAAAGTTCTTTATAAAATCTGAACAATTTGCCGTCAGATTCAAGCTAGCTATATGAAACACAAGAGACCAATTTATACCTTTTAAAAAGGCTTATATAGTAGTCTAGTCTAAAGTTGGACCTTTCGACCATAAATCATTGAAATAAATCAGTGCCTCAAAATAAAGTGCAGGAGGTTTGTTTTGGAAGACGTGTATTAATCGTGAAGCATGACGATTTGGTCACATATTATTGGGCTGTCTCATTTCTGGTCTGCCAACAGATGACGATCAAAAACTTGTAGACGTAAAATTTTTAAGTCTACTCTATGGAATATAGCCAGAATTTAATAAAGGTTGGCAATGTTCTTCTATAATAACTTTATTTGAAGTTTTTTTTTTTTAATAAACCTTGTGATGTGTCACTTTTACATACAAATAACATTTTAAACGTTTTCTTTTTTATATCAAAGAGCTTTTAAAAAAAAACTATTATATTTTTAAGTTTAAAGTATAAAGACCCCTAAGATAAAATTTTCTTAAATTATATATAACGAAAGCACATTTTAAAATTTAGCATTGCGTCACGTTTATTTTTATGTCTGAAATTTTGGTAGCTCTCTACCCTGCATGCAGTTATACATGCATTGCTATATTGTTTTCAAATATGCTTTCTATTATAGCCTTGGAGGTGATAATGGCAGCCGAGGAATTACGACTTAACATTAGAGGTTTTTAGTATATAAGTAGAAAAGTTTCTTGCTTGCAACAAATTTTAGCATTAATATAATATAGAAATGTACAGCAATAATAATTAAAATAAATATTCATATAAATTTAGTATTTTTTTTTTATTATTTCAAGAAGTTCCAAGGGAAACTTTTCTTTGATAGCAACAGATCTATAAAAACTCGTATGAAAATTGTTCAATCCAGAAAAAAAGAGAGGGGAAAAAGAAGGAATTGAATTTATATAGAGCTTTGCAGCTCGGTGAAAAGTTTGTTTTAGAGTTGAACTTGCGGTGGGTGTGGGGTGAGAGATCAACAGCGACAAATTGAAAGTGATGCATGAAACAACATGCTGTGGTGCTCTTGCTGCTGCTGCTGGCTATTTAAATAATGAACAAAGGTAAAGGTGGCTACCGGAGAAACGGCACACAAAAAAAAAACTCAATAAAAGAAACGCGTTTTTAGTTCGAACACTTGAGCAGTAGCTTGGGACGCCGTAAAGTTGGAGCTAGAGGGAGAAAATGGCAGAACCATCCCCTCACCCTGTTTGTCCTGCTGCATCTTGCAACACCAAAGGTGAACGTGAGCCGCATAGCGAAACATTGAATTCCAAATTAAATCTTCTATAAATATTCTAACTCTTTGCTTCCATCGACCTATTTATAAAGAGGTTTAAATTTTACAAAGGTTTAAATAAAATTGTAAACAAAATAATCGTAAATATACATCATGTACATGTATGCAGTAAAGTATATATTATTTTTTAAATTTTATTTGTATACAAAGAATTTAATCAAACCCGATTAAAAAAAGTATTTAATGTTTTATTGAAATTTTGAAAGCTTTGTTGTAAAATTAATTAAATGATAGTTGGAAAAAATTCTCATTTTTCAGAACAATGTGAAAAATAATTCCGAGGAGAAGAAAAAGTTCATTTTGAGGTTTATTTATCTCTTGGTTTTATATAGCTGTGCGCTAGAATGAGCAGATGAAAAATTAAGCAACCTGCAATGATGAATTGCAACTGTTCTAGGACGCCCAATTGGATGCATTTCATACTAAACAAAAAATAAAACATTATTTCTTCACAACATTTTTTTTTATTAACTTCTTATACAAAACTTTAGTAGTTTCAAACATATTAATAAAAAATTTAACGAGAAAACTTTAACAAGTATTTTCCCCTTACCAATATGTTTTTTTATACAAATATGGAGTATTTATTTGAAAAATATGGTAGGAAAAAGTGTAAGCTTACTATTATAGCCGATCGCATGTGCTGTATTAATTAAGGCTATCGTTAAAATGATTGAGACTGTAGAGCACTCTCGTCACAGATATTATGTGTGACAGTATAAATATTTATAAGAATTTAAAGCCTCAGTATTCGTAGTATTCGTGTGCAAATTGACTTCTGATCAATGCACAGTTTTACATGAGAATGAGAAACAAAACTTAAGAAAAGTTGCAAAAGTCAAACACAACACATTTCGACAAGAAATAACAAAGAAACAACACAAAAAAAAATTAAATAAATTTTTTTTAAATACTTAAAAAAATACAATGAAAATAAAAATATACAAACATAAAAGAACTCACTCTTGAAAATAAATGATCACCCCATCAAGCAATCCGAGTTCGAGCGTTGAGTAATTCCACAAACGAAGAAGAAAGAAATGATTTTTGACGAGCTTGCGAGAGGAGGGTGGAACGATAGTCCTCGATTACAACATTTATAACCGCTCCCGAAGTGTTCCATTATCGATTGATTTAACATCTGATGGAGGGTTGGTGATACTCCACATCTTCAAGAAAAACTAACAATTGGGTGAATTAGGTCCAAAAACTTTGAGAGTTATATAAAAAAAATTGCTGAGTCGAGCATACTGTATAAATATAATTATGATCTCTTATATATAATTATACAATTTTTTTCTTCTTTTTTTCAAAATCTGCCATGGTATTATTATTTACACTGAACTCTCTTGCACAATAATTTATCGATTAAAACAATACAATAAAGACATCCCATTTTGCAGTTTGTGATTATTTGTGCTCGAGTTCAGAATGTTTATGCAAACCAAGTCACTTCATCACTTTAAACAAAATCAAAATCTGTAAGAAAAAGGAACGTGGGAATATTTAGCACAAATACTTATTATTTAACAATTTTTTTTATCTAAAAATAATTTAAAATATACTTAACAATGCTTTGTTGTTTATATTGTTGCTAATTTATGCTCTTTGGAATATATAACGTTGAATAATATTTTTATAAACTAGGTATATTTTACCATGTATTTAGCGATGCAATAAAGAATAATATATTTTGTTCTATATTATAAAACAAGGATCAAAGAAAAAAATATAAAAAATGAATTATTGAAGGCATAAAATAATTCACAAAAGAATAAGTTTAACAAAAAATGATTAACTCAAGCCGACACCCCTAATAAGCAACACCAAACCAGCAAGTTTATATTGATTAAAATATAAATTAACTTTCTGATCATACCACGCACTTTCCGAGAAGACGAGAGGGAAGCAATAAAAATGTGTATCCTTGATCGATATACATGAAGGAAAATTACGACAGTTGCAATGTGTTTGTCCAAGATCAGTGCTGCTCACCAGTTGCCCAGAGCCTAAACAAAGCCTTGCCTGCCTAACAAGCCTCTGTAAGCATCTCTCACTAAATTGCCACTAAATTTATTTAGAGGCAATCTACGCAGGGCCAACAGTAAATTATAAAACAAAAGTACGCAATAATTTCAACGTAAAATGAACTATTCATAATAATACAACCATGCACATTTAATATTTAACTTTATTTAATAGTTTTATTAAAGCTTCTTAACTTATTTAAACAATTCTTTGTTATTAATATTTTTAATTAACAAGACACCATTTTGTAGGAAATTGAATTTGACCAAAAGTAATTAGTCTAATTACTAAGATTATGCGTTGGAAGAGATGAAAGAACACCCATTACTTCAACTTGTATATAAAAAGAGTTTTATTTTACTATAGTGCTCATTTTGTTATACCTAAACAAATTTTCCACTATAAGTATTTTTTTTAGTCTTTGTTGTTAGTCTTTGTTGTTGAATATTTATTGAATAAACTTTGCATTTGTAGCAATTATTAATTCTGATATTTAATGCTAGAACATGCTGTATTTTTTGTTAACAACTATAGTAGCTAGGAAGTACGAACCGCATCAGTCTGATCTGCTGCGGTGATTGAAAGGACTCTGTATGCTTTTGATGACGCTAATATAATTAGTACTCTATTGCAGATTAACATGAATACTTCCGATCCATTAGATAAATTAGCGACATACTGCATGTTAGCGCACGAAGCGACCGAGTAGCACGCTGAATATTTATTAGACTGCTGGCGATTGTGGGGATTGATTTTTCAGAGGGGAGGGGGGGCAATCAATCACATTTTCTGTGGGCTGAGATAGAGCCGTGTCAGAAACATTATCAATTTTCTTAACAGACAACCTTTTAATATTTTTCTATAATATAATGTCGTATCTTATTATATTGTTTATTGGCATTTTATTATAGTTGTCAATATAAATAATATAGCTATAAATTCTCTGAAAGTGTCATTTATCTCAATTTCATAACAAAAATACAAAAATCTTAAAATTTTAATTAAAAGTTGAATTTAATAAAAACATATCTATTTTATAACAGCTTTAAAATTGAAAGAAATATAGTACAAATTAATACAGAATGAATAATAATATTTAATTTATTATTACTCTTAACTTTAATTTGTAAGAGTAAATGTAAATTTTGTGTGTTGAGTTATTAAATAAACAAATATTTAGATTAATGCTATTTCTACGTCATATGATACTTCAGTATAAATAATATATTCAAGGAGGCAAAGCACGTCGTCACGCCGTATTCGGTATTAATACGGTAAGAGGGGGGCGTTTCATGCAACCAGGGAAAATGCAAATTATGAAAGACGATGGATTCTGCTCGACCTCTCAGTTGAAGTTTTGTCCCCTCCATAATCTTACGTCCATGAACACCACGTGTATAGAGGGTTGCAGCATCTGTCAAATTACAGGGGTTACTCGTTGCTCTGTTTCTCACGCCTATCACCGTGTGTCATAATATACGTTATTGTCACTGTATATAATATAGATTATTTGGCAATTCTCACGAGCAGCCGTGAGACGCCCAACAAGCATTCACACAAACTATAACGAGTTTTAACTTTAACTTTAAAGCTAATGAGAAGGGATATTAATTTCCTTCTTACCCCCACTGCTACTCATATTTTAAAATGCGTTCATTTAATACTTTGATATTAATTACGCACTCATTAATTAGACTAAAGCTTGAACGGAAAATAGATTATTACATCATGTATAATACCATTTTGTATTGTTATAAAGTTTAAAACGGAGATTACATACATCCCGCGTAGACTAATATATAATATGAAAATTATATTAAAGCTTTAAATAATATGATAATAATAGTAATGTAATTATTAATTTTAATTGCTTCTAAAATTATTATTCAATAAAATAGTTTAAAACATTGTGCTCTCTTTGATTAGACTTGAATTGATGAAAATAATATCCAAATTAAATTTTACAGATGGTGCATAGTTTTTTTATTAAACAGCAATTTTCTCAAAAACAAAAACAATATGATGAAAACAAACTACAATTTTTTTTCAAGCTTTGTATACACTATAGTATGTTTGTTTTTATTGTATATTTATGTTAAAAATGCATAACCTTATCAATAACTTTATTATATTTCCTACTTCTTTCAACATTCTTTCTATTAACAAGGGGGGGGGGTATCATTAAGACTGTTAGGTTTCTACTCTGCTTGAGTATCAAAATTTAACTATAAAAATATAAAATAATTAAGTCTATATTATTTACAAACACAAAGTATTTTACTGCTTGTATCGAGTTTTAAATAATTCTCAAATGTAACTATGTTAAAAATTGGGAAAATAAAAATTATAACAACTTATCTTGTACCAGCTGTAAGTAATGTTGCAATATTTCATATGAATATTAATATTTAAATATTATTCAATACATTTGTTAGAATATACCATTTAGAATCTTCATTGGATCATTATATATCTGGGTTTAATTAATAATGTTTATAATGGTGGTGTAATATTGTAGCTTTTACCGTGGAGGATAAAATAATAATCTTCCATCAGCCTGCTTCATGCAAACTTCAAAACTGCAACAAATCAAGCTGTAAATTGAAACAGGAAAATTTTAATTTTGAAACTCAATGTAGAAGGCATCTTTAATTAACTAAATTCTGCATTCCTTACTTACCATGCATAGCTTTTAAAAAAATGACTTACTCTAATTTAAATAAAACAAAACTAAATCATCAAGAAAAAGTCTTAAATTCAACTCTAACCTTTCTTTCTTCATTTGAGATATATAACACAAAAATGAGACCATAGAATTTTTAAAGTAAATTTCGGAATATAAAAAAAACTTTTTATTATGCATAACATATCAAAAGAATAAAAAAAAAATGAAATACAGGAAAAGAATTACGAAAGAGTGCAAAAGAAGAGAGGAGAAAAATACCTCTCTCTTGCAAGTCTTGCACACACAATCTAACAAGTATCATTGTATTCACCCCCCTCCCCCCAAACCAAGGTTCTATCTTCTCGTGGCCTCACTTCAAAGCATCTTCGCTTTTTTCTCCTCCCCACCCCGGAGATGTGGAGCTAACCCTCCCCATTCATCCTCAACAAGCCCCCTCTTCCCTCCACCTCATCTTAAAAGCATTGTCAACACTGCGTCGTTCCCGGCTCAACCATCCTTACTTACAACAGAAACTCGTCTGCTGCCTGGAAACAAAACCTCCGCTGCCTCGGGGTTGTCTTCCCCCCCCCCCCCAACTCTAACTCGGACGACCTACGCCACATGCAAGTATGGGCCAGTGCATCCCCCAGCAGATTTTCATATAACGAGGGTTACATTAGAATTATCACGAGTGTCTTCATTGTTTTAGTCTAATAACTTTTGTCTTCAGCGCAAAAGATCTTTTGTCGATTTCTTGTGACTCGTGACATAGGAGCTATTTTAATACAATTAAGGTTCTACATAGAGGAGACGCCACTTCTAACAGTAGACAAGATCGTCACTCGATAATGTAATTATTAATATATCTTATTTTGCTAAAAGAATTTAAAAAAGATAATTCACTTTTGGTGTTTAAATTTTCGTTTCAAATTCTAAAGGATGTTAATATACTGGTCAGTCAAAGAGACTGATATAGATGAGTCTTGTTATTTATTTTCCCTATGATATTCTATATGGCTGTATGAAGCTCTAAACAAAGACGAAACGCGGCCAGGAAAGGCCATCAGATTTGGACATTCACACAGGGTGGGTGGTGAACTACCCTTAGGATAAAAGGGTGTTTTGACTATGAGGTTATTAGGGTAGAAAAAGAGGAGGTTGTGTTAGGGTTGTGCGAAAGGAAATGTCATACAAAACAGTCATCAAAGCAACCACATATAAGTTAACTAATAATGGAGGATCAACCGCAACAAGTTTTAGAACATTAAATTAATTAGTGAATGGAGCATATTCTATTGCTCTGCATGCCTGGTAAACAGTTTTCCTGTGTTAGCTAGGGAAATCGTAATCGGAAAAACGATATATATAATAATACACTGTACTATAAGTTATTGAAAGTGACCAGAACAACATATCCCTTTATTATGGATAGTACAATATAAATGGATAGTCATAGAAATTATATAAATTTCAGAGCCGAGAGTCGGAAAGAGATTGTTTTAAAAACTTTGGTTTCAATCTATTTTTACTTTTTTTTTTAAAAAAACAATTTCTTAACTTGAAAATACCTGGGAAAAAAAATCAAAATGAGTCATCATCAAACGTTTTGATGTCGAATGTCGATCCTCAACAATTCAACAATAACGGAAGCTGTAGTAGATATGACTTTATCACTTGGTAATATTAAATATATTATCACATGCACTGAGCTTTATAAAATGTGTAAGTGTTGCAATTGTAATATATGACACAATACAAAGTCCTACTTTAACATCCTAGCAGCTCAGAGAGTGAAAAAAAAAAAAAAAAAAAAAAAAAAAAAACTATAACATTCAGCAGCAGCAGGAAGGCAGCAAGTATATTCACAGTAAAACAAAAGAGGCTTATACTCTCTATACACGTACTTAAATGAAGAGTAACACCTGAATCCTCTTTGCACAGTATTGAAGTAACAAAGTTGAACCCTCTAGGCCTTATCTTATTATGTACAACATATCAGAAGTGAAAAAGAAAAATGTAAAATTATTTTTCTTATTTCTCTTCATAAAATAAAAATCCTTTTTTTTTTCGCTTTTATTTAACAACCATTTAATTTTTGTTCTATGTTGTTGAATAAGGTAATCCTTCGTTCATATTTAATGTTATAGTAATGATCAGTTGACACAAAGAATGTTTTCAAATTACAGTACTTTGCAAAATGAAGAAATGATATTTTTTCAATTGAAAGAAAGTTGCCTCCAGGTTCCCAAGTCTTTACTTTGTACAGAGATACATCATTATTAATATATACACAGTATAGTTATTACCGACTATGTACGAAGCATTGATGGTATTAAAAATAACTATATAATAAATTTTGCATATATTGTATAATTATATACTTTATACATACATATAGAATATTTATGTTGTATATTATATAATATAGAAGGCTCACAAAGCGTTAAGACAAGACCGCATCTCTATACAGTTTTTATTTTCAAAATATGGCAAATTAAAAACAATAACTTAAAGTTAATTCGTAACTAAAAAATTAATTAAAAGTAGATATTTGTATAGTTTGGAAAATTTTAGAGATATTTTTTCTTTCTTCACTCCAATGTAGTTAATAGATATTTAGAGAAAGAGAGAGATATTTTTTTAAACTTTTATACTAAATGAAACACAAATTAATATACATTACTAATAAAAACAAGTGCAGTGAATGGCAGATTTTTCACAAGACAACAATGAGCATAATAAAATTTTATTTATTTATCTGATGAGTGACACAAGAGACATATCTCGCACATACAACAATTCACAATCGTAGCTACATCTGCTGCAAGAGCCTGCATGTAACCTTCATTATTATGCAGTCCGAAGAGAATTTATAAAATCCTTGTATTGATAATATGTTCCTTCTACTAAAAAAAAAAAAAAAATTAAAAAAATAAAATTGTTTACAACCAATATTTGTAAATATATTAAAATGGTTTGAAAGGCCGTGGCCGCCTCCGTTCCGGGAGAGCCCGCGTAACGCTCAAGGTATATAGGGTTTCAGAAGGTTCGGGGTTTCAGACTTACAGTTAGTAAATAATTAGTTAATAGAAGTACCCAATTGTGTTTTGATAAAAAAAAAAGGATTATCAAAGCTACTAATATTAAATAATTATGTTTATGAAAGCTACTGCTATAAAAAATATCGAAATATTTCACCTCTTGATATTTTGATAAAAATTTCCATCAACGAGATTGAAGCATGAATGTCAATGGTTGGCTTCACATTTGTTGACAGTTGACATGGTACAGCTTGAAGTGTTTGCTTGTTGGTATGTAGGATGAAATGATGACCAAATATCGCGGTGAAATTAGAGTATATATATAGGATTGCTACCATAACTGGCTGGAGTGCGTTTCTCGTTGTCATGAAACATCTGCTTGGAACAGCTGGTCATCTAGCTGGAACCACTTTCGCTTACCCCAAATAGAAAACTGGCTACTCTTTGTGTTTCAGTTAGTTTATGAAACCTGCATTGCTGCAAAAAATCAATATTATATATGAGTATAATTCCTAGTATGTTATTTTATAGTATTTAAATGCACAAGAAACATCTAAATTCCATTATACCTTCAGAAGGGTTAGCGCGGTTACTGGGTTATGAAAACACACTATATAGTGTTAAATAAATAACTTATGCAAAATTGCAACTTTAATGTGTTAAAATTTCCACTGGTTTTAAGTTTTAAGACGAAAATGCCGAACACATCATGCTGCTGTTGAGAGAGCGCTAACGTAAAACGTTATTTCGATGAGTGCACACAGTTAAAGTTAATGAGGTCGTGTGGGGATTTAATTCACCGCGGAAGAAGCTGGGGTGCATTAGTTTATTCATCACACATCATTGAACGCTTCGTGATTACTTTGTTCATGAGAAATTTGTTGATATATGTAATTTTAGTATTTTTCGTTTAGATTTATGCATCAGTAATTAATAGATATTAAGTCAACGAAAGGATAAATAAAATAACGTTGATTAAAATATTTATCAAATTTTATAGCATAAATAATATTTAGGATGTGACGTTTTTAATTTTCCATGCGAGTTCCTACTGCTGTTTATTATATATATTGTTTTTACACCGTACGAAAAGTAAGTACAAATAACAGGTACGATGTAATTGAGACGCTTCAAGACTTTATAATGAATATTGAGGCAGGTTTATACAATAACCTTGATAGTTTCTTTAGTATGATCTATCAAACACAAAAGAGCAGCGCAGGGCGACGTTCACAAAAACCATGCTTTTGATCAGACGCACCTAAAATGGAAGTTCAAACACATTTCTGCACATACGGCAGGGGACAGAAAACGTTTCTTGACTAGTTATTATTACACTGCATTGCAGTATACAGACAGACAGTATTTACTATATATACCTGTCCATCTTTACAACACCTGTTTACTTTATGAATTAATACGAAAATTTTTGTGTGTATTAATACATGACACAATTTAAACACTGACGCTATAGAAATTTTGTAACTCAAAGACACGTAAGTTTTATATCGCGTGGGCACGCTTCAACCGTTCACCAAAGTATATAGTTGAGGGAAGGGGGAGGGGGTCGGAGCAAGGAGGTACCAGCCTTCTCCCAACATCGATACTAGGCCAGTCAATATAGGTTTTGACCTCGGATAAATTCCGAAGTTTGTGATTTTTTCAGCATCGATAGAACTCAATGCCCTGAGTAACATATCCAAAGCCCCCCAAAATCCCACCGGGGCTTTCGCCGCCATCTTGATGGAAAGTCATGCATATAGTACCCTCACTAATTTGCATGTTGTGGCGGAACCGTGTTACATAGAAGCAATGTAAATGCATATAATGATAGGCAGATATATTTGCTACAAGAAAATATAAAAATATATTTAATTTTAATTTCAATTAACCCTTAAATTAATTATTTTCTGAAAAGTTTGGTGTTAAAAAAAAGTTTAACGGTGAATTTCGTAGTCAATATTTATAAATACAAAAAGATTCTTCATTCAAAAGTTTAAGACAAAATCCTTGCAATTTCATAAATGCTAATAACTTTTCTTTAGCTTAAATAATTAAGGAGATACGCGACTTCGTAGCGCAAGAAACATGCCAGTTGACCGCTCTGCATGCCCGCCCGCCACAATACAACACGCCATTATAATACAGCGCGCGAGCACTGCAATGAATGCGCTCTCGCGGCTCTCAGTGGCTTGTTACCTTTATTTATTTATATATAACTACGTGTAAGGTGTTTTATAAAGTTGTAAATTTAGTTTTAACACTCTGCTTTTGCAAAAAAAAAAAAAAAAAAAAAAAAATCAAATTAACATTGAACTTCTTATGACATTGATTATTCCATAAACTTTTTATAATATTATATTAATTTATATTACATATTTTTTAAGTAATTACCTGCAGCAGAAATTTAAGTCCTACCCCTTTGTCTCCTTACACGGTGTAAGGCACGGTAGAAAACAGACAAACTTATATAATTAAATAGTTATTTTCGTGATGCTGCATTTGTGGATGATACTTTAATTTAAGTCTACTCTTATTTATTTTCAATTTTTTATATGACATGTACTGTATAATACCACTGTCCGTATAATATATATATATATATATATATATATATATATATATATATATATATATATATATATATATATATATATATATATATACATTTAATTAACATCATCAAATCCGATCCGATACATAATTTTTAAAAATATATATGTAATAACAATCACAAGTTCAATGGATTATAATAATATTATATGGTTTATTATAAAGTTTATGTATTAACACTTAGAGATATCACAAATGCATATATGTGTTATTAGTTATTATAATATATGCATTCTATATATATATATATATATATATATAAATATTATATCAACATGTAATCAGTATGACTATTTTTGAAATCAAGATTATTTACAATCGATAGAATATAAATTTAATGTTGGGCCTTATAGTTCGGACAAAATTGAGTACTCCTTAATAAAAGACGCTATTTAAGAAGTAAGATACTCAATTTTGACCGAACTATTCAACTACGCTCTAATTATTCTTTTAAATGTAATAAATTTTGATTTCAAATATCGATGAGATACATGAAGATACATAATAATATTTATTCATTGTATATTCAGCTTCTATATAGAGCTGAGGCTATTTTTATAAATTTAATAGCCATAGAATCTTACATAGTTTATGCCACGAAAATGTTTTTTTCTTTTTTTTTTTAATATACATATAATATAAAAACGCATATACTGCATTCGTGACACCTCTAAAACATTATAAATAATATATTATTACAAAACTTTAAATATATCCATTGAACTTGTGATTGTTTCTATCTATTTTTAAAAATAATAAGTGTTGGATCGGATATGATGATATTTTGTAAATGTATTTATACGACAGTGGTATTATATATAATACATATAAAAATTCGAAAATTAGTAAGATTATACTTCAAATAAAGTACTGTATCATCAACACAGTACCAAAATATTCTTGCTGCCTGTTTTCCACTGTGCCTTACACATTGTAATTTATATAAATATATAATCATAATTATTTACTTAAATGGGGGGTATGAGGAAGCAAAATTTTTATTGAAACATTATGTTATTTGTAAGCTAGCTGACATAAACAAACATTATATATATAAAGAAGGAATATAATTATTTTTGTATATACATGCATGACTGACAAAAAGGGTAAAGAATTAAATTTACTGCACTTTACTTAAGAAAATGTATTACAATTTATATTGTATATACGTAATAATCAATGTCACGAGAAGTTAATAAAAAGCTTCAATGATTGATATTTAGCATAAGCATATTGATACAAATAAATTTACAACTTATTTTTAACCTACTTCCAATAGAGGAATATTTTTTCTTGAACTTCACGATTTAAGGGGAAGGTAACGCGCCCAATGTTAAAAAATATCCCATGACACATGAAAATTATGAAAAAAATTTAAAATGTTCTCCTCTACATATATTCCCTATAATATCAGTAGCTAAAATATCAGGTATACAAATTCGAGCTAGTTTTTTTTTTAGTTATGAATTTTTAAAGTTGACTATACTTAAACATGGAAAAATCAAACTTCAATGTTAATCTAGTCAACTTCAAAAACTAGCTCGAATTTGTATACATGATATTTTAGCCACTGATATTATAGGAATGTAGAGGAGAACATTTTTTTTTTTTTTTTTCATAATTTTCATGTGTCATGCTGTATGGGATATTTTTTAACATTGGGCACGTTACCTCACCCTTAAGGGCTATTGTAGCTATTAACACATGTTGAACATATAATATAAATATAATATATATATATAATAAATAATATATATAATAAATAATACATATTATATACAAAGGTAACAAGCCACTGAGAGCCGCGAGACCGCATTCATTCATTGCAGTGCTCGCGCGCTGTATTATAATGGCGTGTTGTATTGTGGCGGGCGGGCAGGCAGAGCGGTCAACTGGCATGTTTCTTGCGCTACGAAGTCGCGTATCTCCTTCATTTTTTAAGCTAAAGAAAAGTTATCAGCATTTATGAAATTGCAAGGATTTTGTCTTAAACTTTTGAATGAAGAATATTTCTGTATTTATAAATATTGACTACGAAATTCACCGTTAAACTTTTTTTTAACACCAAACTTTTCAGAAAATAATTAATTTAAGGGTTAATTGAAATTAAAATCAAATATATTTTTATATTTTCTTGTAGCAAATATATCTGCCTATCATTATATGCATTTACATTGCTTCTATGTAACACGGTTCCGCCACAATATGCAAATTAGTGAGGGTACTATATGCAAGACTTCCCATCAAGATGGCGGCGAAAGCCCCGGTGGGATTTTGGGGGGCTTTGGATATGTTACTCAAGGCATTGATTTCTACCGATGCTGAAAAAATTACAAACTTCGGAATTTATCCGAGGTCAAGATAGGATTTTCACCTATATTGACTGGCCTATACCTCGAGCCCGCACGCTGAAAGTAGTGCAAGGTAGGGACCAGAGCTAGCCTGACGAGACAAGCGTTTACGTCACGGACAAATCTACCCCCTCCTAACGACAAAATATATTTTAAATTTAAACGTATTTGTCTACCATAGACACATTAATTATATACAGATTCTATTTTCAAAATTATGTCTTTTTAACATGTAAGTTGCAAGAATGATGGAAAACTTTTCACAATATTTGAAGTTTGATTAATTAATTTGGGTTGCAAAGTTTTACAACTTTTCGTACAAAATATCTTCAGTTGAAAATTTCAGGGTACAATACTAACATAATAATTGAGGGTTTACCATAGTTTTTCTGCATTTCATACATTGATGTTCACGAAATATTTTATTTGAACAAAAAATTACATCATTTTGAGGTAAAAAAAAATAATAATATTGAATTACTAATAGGGCTATACTGTAATGATATTTATCATAGTGTTAATTTTTTAGTATAATTACTGGCATGCTTGTAAATTAATGTATTTGTACTACTTTTTATTTCACATGCCTGTGAATGGTTTATAAATTATTATCATTGATTGCTAACTTGGAACTTAAATATTTAACCAAACCAAGAGCTAATTTATACTTTTTTTGTATAATAAAATTGTAAAAAAGATGCTTTTTGCCGCTGTTCAAAAGAGTTTTGTTTAATATTTCAATAATTTTTCTGCCCATCTCACCACAATTTAGTTCTTCAGTGGCGGCGTTTTTACTGACGGCAACAATTATAAAAAAAGTTGCAACTAGTTAGGTTTGGAAGCTATCACAAATGACTCGATATCCAATAGTTCTCCCGACGTATCGAGACCCCGAGGGTTTGTGTAACGACCCTTAATTGCTTGCCTGTGGCAGCCGAAGAAAGGCGCCAAAGGGTGTTTTGGTGCTACAAACTTTTTGTCTCCAGATTCTAAGACACCTAAAGAACAAAAAGTTTTAAATTAATATTTGACATAAAATATATAATCTTGATTTTGTTTGTATTATCTAATTACTGTATTCTGTGATAAGACTATACATAAAACCTCTCATTTTATACCTAAGGCTATTTTGCAGATGACGAGACATAAAACTGAGAAGAAGATTTACTCGACTTGGCTTACTGTATAGGGTTAAGAAGCTAGCTGCTCAACCTTGATGCAGAGCCCACGCTACATCTCCATAAAACAACATACACGCAGACGTAATAATGTCCCTCCATAATAACGTGTAATTTGTCTACTACGTAATATAATAATAACGCCCAATCTTCACCTTTTTAGTTAACCCGCATTCTTTGTATCTGATTATAAAAACAAATTTATTCTTTTTCTTTGTGTTTTATATTTTATTTTTGTATTAATAATTAAAGTCGTAATTTTTAGATGTCTTCAGTTGGATGAAAGTTTTAGTATATTATTTCATACATAAAAAAACTTTAATTGGCTTATAAATGTAATATTTCTAACTAAATTTCCGTATAAAAAATTCTTTACTTTGAAGAGGAATACTTATATCATCAGGAAAGTAAAAATGTATAAGTTAAAATATTTTTTTTTTTTAAAAATCAAGTTTCTGAGGTAGTTTTCATACATTTTGTACAACGACTAAAAGTTGTATTAAAAAAAAGAAGCTGGATTATAACGAGCGAATCAAATATTAATGTGAGCTGGCCTGCCCGGCGTCTCACGGCTAATGAGCAGTACTCTATTCTTTTCCTCGAACAAATAAATTCCAAGAGACGCCTGCGCTTGTTTCTTCATGACGTCATGTTTGCATGCACAAATGGGTGAGGTGGAAAACATGCGAAAATATAACACATAACACCCTAGGACCCTACCCTACTTACTACCTTATTAGTATGAATAAGAGCAAAAGTAGATTAAGCTTTGGGAGTTGTTACTTTATTTAGTCAAGTAAGCAAAAACAAATTAGCACATGCATATAATAATTTTATACATCTCCTTAGATTAATTCATATTTACACCATAGTTACTCTTTACACCTTTCATGTACTGAATAACTTATTTACAATTTTTACATGTTTCGATGGAGCTTCTAATGTTTTTGCCACCCAAGGTCGACCAACCCCCGTATTAGGTAATGTTCTCTGGTAGCAAGCCTGGCTGCTGCTGCTGCTGCATTTCAACGCCTTTGATCATGCTTGCTGTTATTGCTCCTGCATAATTCACTGCACCCCGCCGGGCAGCGCACTTGGCTCTCTGCAAACACAGCGAGATAATATAAATACCAGCGTGATATATTCTCGGACTAGCAAGGTAACTTTTACAGTGTATTTTCTTCTAGGAATTCAGCCTAATGTATGTGCAGCTTAGTTAGGCTCTTATATAAACATCCGAATTTTTAAAACGAGTTGTAAATTTTCTACACAGTTTTAACGATGATCTATATAGACGACTATATATAGAGTTAATAATAATGTGGAGAATTAACCCCTACAGCACGCAGTGTGTATGCAATCAACCATACAGCATGTGTGTATTGATTTGATTCGTCTCTTGTAGTTGTGGAGTAATAAAACGTTAAAGACTGTATCAGTTTTGAATGGATTGGCATATTTTAGTATGTAAAATATTAACATTGATCTATTCAGCTTGTTTAAAGACTTTTCGTACTGACTAGACAGTTTCAAGCAGCGTAAATCATCCTACGTTATATAAAAAAACGTATATATCGCTCAGATTTAATGTCTTTAAAATCACCTCTAAGATCGTTTTTTTCTTGTTTACAGTCGAGATTGCTACCTCTCTATGATATAATGCAACCTCCCCGTGTCATCGCTAAGCAAGTCCTTGTATATATAATTATTTGCCCTGGTGTGATTTTGTTACATAAGAATATATCAGTATTGTTTTATTGAGCGAAAGCATATAAAAGACAACAAATTGTTGTAATCAAAATACAGAAATACTGCCCAAGAGGACACAGAAAAAGATAATGTTCATCCAAAAATTCTGCAGGGGGGTCTTCAAATAACAATAATTTTAAAACTAAGACAGTCTTAGTGGAGTCTTCATTGTTGCACGGACAGTTTTAGGATAATTTAGGTGGGTGTTATTTGAAGACTGTATCCTATATACATAATATAAGAAGAGCTGATTCCTCTCTAGGTTATAATGCAGCCTCCCCGTGTCACCACTGACCGCTTGTTTGTCCTGCGTGGTCAGGGCCAGAGGTCACCTGAGCCTCATCTCGCATAAAACGTGCAGCCTGGCTCAAGGTTACCCAGCAGGACCGCTTTCACAAAGATTCTCCCATCCACAAAAGCTTGCATAACATTTTTATATATTATTTATTTTATAATGCAAAGAAAAGAAGATTGAAGAAATGCTAATTGAATTGTTTTTTTATAATATGGCCATATATTTTATTCATTGCCATCTTAAAAATATTATACACTGAAAAAATATGATAGCTGTTAAAAGCATATAATATAAATATTTGCATAAATATATAGTATATTAAATTTATATTATATAGTATTTTAAAAATGTTTATAATTATATATGTATATATAATTATACATTAGTTAGGATTAATGTTTTGTAAACATAAAATGTAGAAATTAATTTCAAGGTATATTTCCAGTATAATCTGAATCTTGTTTTTATTTGGCTTGTTACTGTAAAGAGATTAAAAAGGATTAAATTATTTTGTTAAATTAGCAATTGTTGGGAATCAGAAGATTTTAGTGTTAAGTATAAATATGCCTCATAACCTCAGCTTATAGCACAAGCAAGTTGGCTGCTTTGCTCTCTTGAGCATCAGTGGGGCCGAACGGCGGGTACCGATGATAGTACTGCCAAGAGTTTAACTTTATGTAACATCTTCATAAAATTGCTTCATTTCAAGACGCACCAAAATAATAAACATATTAGCAAAGAGATGAGCATGCCAAATACTATCATCATTTTTTATGAACAATTATCCATATATTATGACGTAAGAAGTCTGATGCGAATGGCATGTGTTACCGTTCTCTTACAGCAACTGAAGTGGATAAAAAGGTTCAAGGCTCTCACGTTTGTTGCGTCTGCTAGATAGACCCCTGACCTCTCTCACCTTCGTACCCCCACCCACCCAGTGGGCCACTCTCTCTCTCTCTCTCTCTCTCTCTCTCTCTCTCTCTCTCTCTCTCTCTCTCTCTCTCTCTCTCTCTCTCTCTCTCTCTCTCTCTCTCTCTCTCTCTCGAACAAATCACTCACCATGAAAAGTTCCGTGTTCAAACTAGATACACGGTATCACGAAGCACAAAATGTAACAAAATTTCAACAAGCAAGTATAGAGTGAAGTTATACCAACAATTTTCTTCAAAAATTGCAATAAAAAAGTAAAACAACATAATTCAGATTTTGTTTTTTAATCTTACATGAAGTCACGCAATGCACTTATTTGTACTGTCGTAAATGTGATCTTGTTCCTTTAATATATAGGTTTAAAATTCAAAGATTAAGGTAAGAGCCTGCCTTGTATTTTTTGATTGTTGTAAATTCAAATTTTTCATGATTTGTCTTAAGTCTTACGCTTGCATAAAATTAATTTGACTACGTCCTGTGTTTAAATTAAAAAGAAAAAAGAAAAAAAAAACTTAAAATTTATATCAAAGTAAACACTATATAATCTGTGTCACTCGCAATCTTGTTGCGCAAATTAATTTTTTTTTCTCGCAAAGCAAACCTTGAACAATCATATAACATAATGAAAGTTTAACTAACTTAAGTAATTCATCAAACTTAATTGTTTACAAAAACGAATTAAAACTTTGTTTAGCTTTTTTTTTATACAAAGAAATCTGTAAAAAAGAGAAAAAATATAATAATAGAATTGCGATGCTGCGGGAAGGTAATGACATAAATTTTGTATAGAAGTCTTAAAGAAAGAAAATTAGTTTTAAAATAATATTCATGAAACCTTTGATGTTGGTAAGGCTTTCACCAGAGTTCATTGTAAATATTTTCTACAATGTAACCGTATCTTAATTTATTGTGGTATCACAAAGCTTTTCATATTTTTAATAATGTAAGATGTTAAAACAAGGTAATAAAAATATCATAATGTGTTTTTTTTTATGTTATTAACGTTAATGAATTGTTTTGACTTGCTTTTATGTATGTTTGTTTTAACATGTGTGTATATGTGTTTGCGTTTAATTGTACATATATGTTGAAAGCTCAGACATTTGCTCATACAACACCCCGTCAGGAATTATTGTGGCAGTAACTGCTGTGTGAGAGAAGTATGTGAATATGCTTGAGTCACATGGGAAATCTGGGATATGAAAACCGGAGAGAGAAAGGTTACTACCCCACCTAGGTAGTCTTTGCATCCACTACTCTTCAAATGCATGTACTAAAAATAATGTTAATCCATAATGCGAATGAGCTAGAGAGAGAGAGAGAGAGAGAGTTTATAATCAAATGGACACTTTAATTATATACTATAATAATGTTCACAACTTCAACCTTTGTATACGTGCAAATTAAGTAGTACAAATGAACTACTCTAAAATTCTATATGCCATTCATGAATGCAATGTTTCTCTATTGTTGTAATTATACGCTGTATTATCTCACAATTATTATTTTTATCACACACAATAGCAATATATAAGAGCCTTATTATATTTATTGTCTACCATGTATACAAGTGTAATAAAATTAAAGGTACATTCGACACCTTTTGTATATAACAAAAATAGGAATTGAAGTGTTTACATTACAAAATCTATATTATACTCAAAATGTGACGTCAATTTTCAAAAAAAAATTAAAGTTAATAACATCATTAGTATTGGATTATAACCATACTTGAAATTATTTATCTCTAATTAAGTAATCTAATTTCGTAGGGATTAGATAGGTATACGATCCTATCTCAGCTAGGCTTCTAACAAGCGGGAGGGGGGGGGGGAAGGGGTTCTAAATAAATTGTATTTAATGTGTCGGGCGTGTCTCGGGGAACACCTTCCTGCAAATTGCCCTTACATCAAGATGGTTAGTTTTCATATGGTGGCGTTGTGAGTGACGTGTCCAAGCTTGTCCACCTGGAAGTAACGTCAAGTTGTCGCTGGCAGTTCGGGTGATGTGAGAGCTGAAACGTCAGTGGTAAAAATACGACTCAATATAATCGTGACGGCCATCAGCGCAGTTATTTCTAGAACTTTAATTTTTCAACTTAAAATATAAAATAGTAAAAATAAATAAAAGTCGTGTACAGTTAAAAAATTGATAACTTTTGAAGAGTAGGCTTGAAATAAATCGATGCGGAGAGAGTGTAAGTTGCGTAAGGCGAGGAAGATGACCTGCGGACCAAAGCCAGGGTGCTTCATGAAACCAGGTAGAAGAGACTGGGTCACATATGCGACCTTGGAGCGGTAATATCTTGGAGTCTTCGCTCGGCGGCAAGAAGCGCTGACGATCGGCGTGACTCAGCCCCCCTCACGTCGCCCACGCCGCAAGCAACAGGTCACAACCGACTTCCAGCCCACGCACTTTTTAATAATGCCAAGCCTTAAAATCACAAAAATACGTCCTTCGTAATTTATTCAATTATATAGTGTAGAAACAAAGTAGCGTGTTGATAAAACTTGTTATCATATAATGATAATCGACTTTTAAGTCTTGGGAAAAAATATAGCTGACATAACAATAACAGTAATCAGTGTAAATTATTAAATCCAAATTGATCAGTTAATTTCGACGTAAGAAAATGCAATCACATAATAACAATTTTAATTTTCTTAATGGAAAAAAAATGCCTGCATTTAAAAAAAATCGATTTAATTTAATGAGTTTATTAATAATCCCTGTCAATATCTATTCTCTATCACATATTATACGGTACGTGCTCGATCCCTTACAATTGAGCTTCATATTTGCAGCCACGTGAATGACTTCTGCCCCTCCGAACAGAAGAGATTCAAGAAAGAAGTAAATCGAATTTTGGTCGCTGGTGATATTACATTCCGGGCAACTCTCCGCTCGGGTGCTTTTGGCGCCCACGATCCTTTGTCCTCCCCTTCGTGTAATTTCGCTAGACGATTTTGCAGACGTGATGAGAAGAAGACTATTGAACATACACTTCCAGAAGCAGTAAATCAGTAAACGAATGTCACATTCACCGCGCTATTGACACCACATTTATTGTATTGTATATGATACCGTTCACTCTCTGTATTTCTCCGACTGCAACGTACACACAACATTATCAAAATAATATCAATCATAATACCGATGGTGATACGTGATAAATTAATTAAATAGTACACAAACAATTTAGCATAGCTGCCAGTACTGCCTCATATAATATCATTTGCGAGTTAGGAAATATAATATTATACAGAACAATTAATGCTCCAATTTTGACATTGCACAGAAATTTATTATCTGTCAATTTTGTAAACTGCATTTTACTATCGCAAAATTTTTATGCTTGAAAGTTATTAAAAATATGTTGATATATCCATTAATTTAGTTAAAGTTTGCTGATTACATCAAGTTTTATTTGAAAGTGACAACCAAGTGTGACTTGAAGAACGATGCTTCCATAGTTATTAAGATTTTAGCCTACCTGGCTGAGTCGAGTCACGGAGGCTGAGGCGGCGCTAATTGAGCATCTTTCTCGCTGAAACTTTGAGCTCCGGTGTGCATCCCCGTCATAGTTTCCTCTTGCCTCACAATGTATAGCACAACCCTTCGCCATGCTTGCTTAACCCTCAAAACTTTTGCAGTGCTCTCCTCTATGTACCAGCTCGCTGTGTCAACTGCACAGAGAATGCTTACCAGAGAGAGAGAAAAAAAAAAACACAAAAAAGCAGCTGCCAAAAGTGAAAGAGAGAAAAAAGAGAAATAAAGTTGAATATTTTTAAAATGTTCTCCAATGTTTTATTTGAAATAAAAAGTTTTTTGTTTTACAGAAAGTCAATGAAGTATAGAATGCAGGCGAGGTAAAAGTTTCTATGTAGAAAGACTAAAGAAAATTTACTTTCACCCAGAGGGTAGTTTGCTGGCGTGAGGGAGGAGGCTGAGAAAAGAAATAAAGCAAACGATTGATGGTCTGAGTAGAAAATGGTTGCAAGATTGAGGAGCTAGAGCGTTCATACATAAAACTTCAGTGTATTCGACCACCTGGCTAGCGTGTAATAGAGGTAGTTGTTGCAAGTATATGTTATATAGTCTCAACACAGAAAAGTATATTCTTGCTATAATTAATTATACTGGCTAGACTTCATATACTTGCCAACGCTAAATTTAACACATGTTCTGTAAGCTATAAAAATATCATAGTACGTAAAAATAGTTTACACTACTCTTATAAATTTTATAAAGAAAAATTCCTTTTCAAATTATGCAATTTTATGGTACATTTAGTATGATAAATTAAATGTTATTATAACAATTTTACAAAATAATGTTGATATTTGTAACCACTATATATAGCAAGTCATAAATTTTCTATATTTTACTTATACGATATTTATTATATAATCAAGTACTGCATGATAGAAAGGTATACATACTAAAATTAAATCTTCGAGTAAATTTAATGTGTCAACAAATAGTTAACTTTAACTCTTTACGTTTATATCTTACTATATAAGAATTTATTCAGTGTGACAATATTTGTGAAGAGTTGCAAACACATTAAGGTTATCCTCACTTAATAATTTTAAATAAAATTGTTTGAAAACAGCTTTTCTATAACATTATGGATATTACAGTAGAAAAGTAAAAGTTGAAATTTAACTGCTCTTTCAACAATCGTATTTTTATATCCTGATTGTACTGTTTTATGAAAAAAAAAAAAAAAAAAAAAGAAAGATGCCATTCTGGTCAAAGTGTACAATTTTTCCTGCAAATGACTGTATAGTCGCAAATCTGCGGTCTCGTACAAAGATATTATAGCACACATTTTAAGAGGCGTTTTGCTCAGTGAGGCTCGCACGAATTTTCTGGTCTGCTGCATATTTCACGCGTCTATGAGTCCTACTGCTGCAAGGATGCATCTCCCCCGACACACTCCCACGCCCCAACGAGCTTACGAACAACCCACAGCAAACGACGGTGTCACGAAATCGCTCCAAACTCAAGAAATTGCGAACCAATTTGATTTACTATAAAAATATAGGTCAATTTGATATAATCATTAGTATACGCTTGAGAAGATGAAATATGAAATCTACTATCTGAAAATAGGGTGAGAAAATCTATACTTTTGTTGTTGTTACATTTCTTTGCTCTTGTTCAAGAATCGTGATGTGATTTGCATAATTATTTGAATAATTACTTCTCTTATATTTACGTGAAGCTAAATATTATATCCAAACATCAAACCAGACAAACATGAAATAACTATAACATTTAATAACCATATCAACATTTCTCAATCTGTAATGGGTTTTTATTTCACTTCAATGTATATACCTTAGTTCTTTTTTACGTTAGTTATAACATACAGTAAGTAAAATGACTGGAGAGATGAGTTTTGAAATCTTCTTGACAATGAGGACAAAGTGGCACATTTGAAATATAATCCTTCTGTCACATCGGTCACCTGTTAACGTCCTCACTGTTTGAACTTGTGCGTAACAATTGCAATATATGTACACGCAGAATGCACTGTAAACAATCATTGTTGTTGTTAATAGAGAAGTAACACACGAATCTCTCTCACAAGCTCGGACACGATTATTGCCATCCACGTAACAAAGATGCATGCATATAAAATACTGCAGATATTGTAGAAAATAATTTATACTGTGGTTGGTATCAAAATGAACTAGATCCACTTCAAAATATCTGATCCGTTTTTTATTTGAATGTGATCCCTATAGGAATGATCAACTTAATATTAAACTTTATTCGATCATTAATACAGCAGGAAACATATTTTAACATTGCTAAAACTTTTAATAAAAATTTAGTAATCGAACAATCCAAAAACTTTCAAGGATATAATTATATACCTCAAGGGAGAACTGCAGCAGTAACATATTTAACAATAAAGAGCTCAGCTATAATATATTTGGCGGAATCTAATTCTGTTCACAATTTAAAATTTCATGAGCTTTTCCAATGCAATTTTTTTAAATTTATTAAATAAAATTTGATTTTTTTTTTTTTTTTTTTTTTAATAAAGCAAATAGTATGTATTATTATTTTGCAAGAAGTTGCTTTAGTATTTTTCCTTCAATATACATTTTAGCTCATTTCAGTTTGCTTGGCATTAATGTGAGACCACCATTTCTTGCTTTCAACGCTTATATACTTATCATGACGCACAAGAGATGGTCTCACGGCGCGGGTTTCGCTGTGCTGGCGGAAACTCGAGTCTCGTGGCCACTTCATCAGCATGCCACTCGAAGCCCGGGGGGCGCTCACGTTTCTCAGGTCGTATCAGGTTCGTGCTGGCAGCCTCAAGACGACACGCGGCTCTAATGGTCACTGCGAGGGGACAAACCCTCTTCATCTGCATATCTTTGCAACTGGAGCTGCAGAGTCTCTGGTTATCCAACTCTTCTAGGATTTACAATTTCGAGTCATGACTTTTGGTTAAACAGTTAAAGCTGGTATTACACATTACAAACTTTCTATTTATAGCATTCAAATTTATTTTAGCTTCTATATAGTTACATGCAAGAAGTTTGATTACAGTTTTACTAAAAGTTCTAAATTTCCTCTAGTCAGACATTTATTGCATATGTACGATTTTGCAAGTCACTTGCAACATGAGTTTAAAAAGTTTCCTTTCTTGTAATAAAAAATTGTATCATGTAATAGCAGTTTTACACAAAGTTTTAGAGAGTACGACTTCAGGAGATATTTCACCGAACAGACAAAGAGTCAGGAACTTAATTGCATGCTTCTCACTTGTTTAACACTGTTGTCTACACCTACCACTACAACAGCAAAGTGTATCAAATACTAGCATAAAACAAGGTATTTCAGTGCAATTTACATGACGCTTTCTGAATATAATATATATTATATAGCATATATAAAAAAAGTAGCAATAATTTACACAAAATGCGGGAAAAGCGAGTAATTAATATTGATGCATGTATAATATTTTATAATTTATATTATTTAATTAACCTATTAATTAAAGAATCGAGTAGAAATTTAAATCATTATATCTTATGTTATGATCAATTCTTAAATTTCATTTTCAGAAAAAAAGGACCTTCCCCCTCCTCCCTGCTTTTATAGTCACGGTGCGACAATGTTATTGTAATATTACGATGTACGGTAGTCAGATATATGTCAGATTGAATATTATTCCATGGCATATATTTAGGGGGAGGGGGGCAGTTTCATGGCATGGCTGCGTGTCTGAATTTTTTTGGAAGATTTTTGCCCGAGGGAGAGTCGGTTGACAATTCTTTGGAGAGGAAGAAACAGTTCTCATAACAAGCAAAAAAACAAAAATGTAACGAAATCTTATATACTGTAACATGGTCCCACGCTGTGGAGTTACAAACTTTGAAACGACTCCATCATTGATCCTCGCTCAGCCATGCATCGCAAGACACGGAAATCATCAACTCTACTATAGTTACCAGGGCAAAAAGGTTGGAGGAAAAAGTCATGTCTTTCACATTTGTTAGTCTCTAATTTAAGCTCTTGTATATACCCCAGGCGCCGATCCAGGAAAAATTTCGAAGGGGGCTGCCTCCGCATAAGGCCAATGTTAAAAAAAAATTGGATTGGGGAAAGTGCCTATATTGCCCATGTTAAATCCAAAATTTCGGGGGGGGGGGGCGGGGCTGCAGCCCCCTAGCCCCCCCCTTCCCCCTGGATCCGCGCCTGTAACCCCCCCTCCTATAATTTTATAATTTAGAACAGATAAATTAGCTCACCTCTGATCAAATTTCCTAATTTACTGTGGGGAAAACAAAATTTAAATTGAATTAAGAGATATAGGCTAAGATATAGTGATGTTGCTCTATATAATGTACTGAGCTAGAACGGAACATAATAAGTTCTGTACGTATAATAGTATACGTAGAAGAAATTGAATACCTTAAAGTATATATAGAACATGCAACATGTAAAATTTTCATTGTTTTTCTATATGATGGATAAAAATATATTATTTTAGATACCCTTTGGTCTTTGTTGTATATATATAATATAATGTGTTTCGATGAAAAACAAAAACAAACAAACAATTAAATAACACGAACACCAAACTATGATTATTTTGAAGCAACATTTAGTTTAAGTTAAACGTCATGGTAAATAGTTAAATAGAAACCCACAATATTTCAAACCCCCGAGAGAGATGTTTCTCCTGTATTTTTTCCTCTTTTTTGGTATCAAAGACTTTTTTTTTCATTTTTTAAACTTTGCTGCAGCGGCGAACTGCTGACGTCCTTCCTGAAGTGACGTTTACGTTTAGGAAATTGCGTTTCCGTGACTTGCCGGGGGCGATGTCAGGGAACCCCCTTGTCAAATTCCTGCCGTACTCATTATTGAAAAAAATATAAGCAAATAGTTTTGACGACATACCCTACAGCTGAAGCATTTGATATCGAAAATTTATAACTTGCATACCAAGGAAAATTTTATTGTCTTCTCAGAAAAGTTTGAGTCATATATTATAATAACAATTTGCTAAAAAAATTATTATTAATTAACAACAACAGTAGAGAGAGTTTTTTAATTTAATCTTAACAAAATTAAGTTTCATTTACTCTCAATTCATCTTAATATTTTTAATTGTTAAAAATTATTGCAACTGAAGAGGATTGTGAAGTTAAAATGTGTATAAAATAATTATATTCATAAGACCAGGAAATTTTATTATATGAAAATTTGTTCTTTAAAGAATTTCTCTCGTGCTTTGGAAAAACAAAAACCAAGGACAAAGCTTTATCTTATACTAATGAGAGAGGGAGAGAGAGATTATTTAAAATTTGTCGGGTGGTCTTCGGTTAACTATTTACCTGTACATAGAAACATTAGAAATATACTTGCAGTGCTACACTGCCCGTCCCATTCATTTAGCTAATATTATTATAGTCGAAGATCCTCAGAAGTATTTTGGCCCGTATTGGGCCAATTAGAACCTTTGATGCAAACAATAAACCAATTACAGAGGACATTACAAACACGACGAAAACCTAATAATTAAATGTGACGCGCAGTGTATATATAGGCAATCTTTTGATATTCTTATATCCTTCAAGGGAAATTCACAAAACATTTATTAACAATTTTTAACTAAAATTTTTAATTTGATTTTAAATTAGATTATTTTTTTATTATTGTTTTTTATTGTAGTGAAATTCCGTCTAAAATTTTGATTTATGCCTTTGGTAAAGAATGCATCAACGATTGTGCCGAGTATTAAAACATCCTACCGTTTAGTCATGCTTACAACGTTCCACTCGTACACACTTATGGGCTTGTAAAGTATCTATCTGATATCCCATTACGAGTTTATTGCGTTTTCACTAGAGTGGCTGGTTAATGACGACGCTCTGATTTGACTGCGTTGCTTGTGCGGGCTGTGTGGCGCGCCCAAATATCGAGCGGACAACCACAAAGCTTCTGTGAGCGGATTGATGCTTTGTTGGAGCTGTCACCAACACATAAGTGGTCATCAGCAGCCCTGCCGATCGCCCTTTGCCGTGGTCAAGCGAGTCGACGTCCTTTTTGCATTTCTGGGAGGAAAATCGATGGTCCCAACGTGATCGGAATCTAACTCTTTCATGTCCAGCAGGTCACGACCTGGAAAAATCAATTAATTATGGCCAGTCAAACAGTTCAATGTAAACAAGAAACAAACAAAAACAAATGCAAAACAAATGAAGGGGACCAAAAATTACCGCAAATTCTGTTGTGAGACATATACATCCATGAAGAATAACAAAAGAAAAAAAATATAACAAAAATGATTTTCATAACCACTTAATTAATATAAATATAAATATTTGAAAATAAAATCCACGGGAGGGTGCATGCACATCTTGATGTAGTTAAGTTTTTTTAGCATGATAATTTTATATATTTAAATATTGTTACATTAAGAAATTTATATAGCCTTAATAATAATATATATATTAAATAAGCAGTCAAAATAATATTATTCTGGCTACTGTTAATTTCATGCACATTTAAAGTTAAATCCCTTTGCTTTATCTTTCATATACTTGCGCTAATTCTTCATTCCCACGCACAGCTCTCTCTCTCTCTCTCTCTCTCTCTCTCTCTCTCTCTCTCTCTCTCTCTCTCTCTCTCTCTCTTTCTTATTCTCTCTCGTCGCCTTGCACTCTTTGCACTCTCTTTACTACAGGGAAGCACCAAAGTAAAGTTGACTTTAAGCAAACTCATCTATTTAAAACTTTGTGTTTGTTTTTTAACTTTGAAGTGCTGGCTGACTGCAGAGGTATACGCAGGTACCACCACCAGTTGGAGAACTTCTGTTCAAAAGAGAAAAATCTGCAAATTCAGCAGCGTATAATCTTAAGATTAATTAATTATATATACATAATAATATAGTTAGAATTTACAAAATTCTGAAGGTCAAACATTATTTTGATGTTTATACAAAGGGTTTATTTCAAAAGAAATTGTAAAAAGAAATTTTGTTTTTCTCGATCCATCTTATGCCACGAGGAGCATGAGAAATGTTCTTTATACTTTGCACTGATATAAAATCTTGTTTTATAATTAATAATATTAATTAATTAATGTTATAAAGTACATTACAAAGAATCGTAAAAAAAAATAGCGTATAAGTTAACATCAATTTATAAAGTCACTATGGATAGCGTTATTTTAATTTCCTACATTTTGTTTTTTCAAATAAGTTCATTTTATACTGTATTATTTTCAAGTTTTGCTTTCAAATATAAACAATTCATAAAAATGGAATAATAATTTTTTAATATTAACTTCGTTTATGGAGCAATTTAATTAAAAAAAAAAAGCTGTTTGGAAATATTTTTATTTGCATTGAACCGATGCTCTTTTGATGTTTACTTCTACAGTATATTATATATACAGAACACAATAATTTATTTCTGCTGCATGAACTGACTTTTGTGAAAATTATCAAACGTAATCTTTGTTTGAACTTGCCGCTCTTTGACTCGAATATCAGAAGAAGGCTTCATATAATTGAGGGGGCTAATTGGCAGATTTTCTGCAGAGTGGAGAACAGTGCACGGCTTTGCGCCGGCGTCGCGTTTGTTGAGCCTCTTCGACATCAAGAATCACTCATTGCATGGTGCATGACTTTGCTAGTAATAACGACTTATTTCTCTCTTTTTATAATTAATTTATATTTGTTACCCTTTTGTTTTATTCGTCATAATTATGCAAAAAAATATTTATAACTATATTTCGTTAGTTACAGTTTGATCAATATTGTATATTAATTTAACCCTGGTATTAGAATTGGTTTATTTAATGTAAATTAATTAAATGTACAGAAAATGACAAACCATTAACTCGTATAAATCAGTGAGGGGAGCCGGATGTTTGGTCGCAGGATATTTGGTCGCAGGATGTTTGGTCGCGGTATTTTGGTCGCAAGGATGTTTGGTCGCAAGGATGTTTGGTCGCAAGGACGTTTGGTCGCAAGGACGTTTGGTCGCAAGGACGTTTGGTCGCAAGGACGTTTGGTCGCAAGGACGTTTGGTCGCAGGGATGTTTGGTCGCAAGGATGTTTGGTCGTAAAAGGCCGGATGTTTGGTCGCAAGGATGTTTGGTCGCAAGGATGTTTGGTCGCATAATAAAGTAATTTAAATTAATTTTTTTTGCCCTTTTTTTCTTTGTGCATCAAGCTCATAAGGGTGCATTCTAGATTGTTTAAACTATTTAACAATAAATTCTTTTGAATTTTTGTATTTCTTTATTGTTAAATGAATATTTTATCAAATTATTTTATTTACTTCAAAATACATCAAATGCCAAAAAAAAAAGACAGTTCAATCTGCTCATAGGTTGCATGAGCTCGTAGGTAATTTCGATGATAATGACATTATTCATTACCTTCGAGGAATTGCCCACAATTTCACCTTCTAGTATGGTCATTACTGCTTTCTCTATCAAATAAAAACTATTTTTTATGTGAAATTTGGTATTTAGTTTATAAAAAATAATATTAATGTTATGTGAATTGTTTTTTTGTTTAATTCGAAAAAAATACATAATTTATCTTATCGTATTATATAGTATATTATAACATAAATTTTTTTACATTTTTATTGATTAAATTCATTAAATTACGTTATAAGTTTCAAAATAGATGGTACAAAGTACATAATTTTTTTCATGTTGTAAGATAGTATTTGTGATGGATTTTCTATGTCATTTAAAATAATGAATAAATCTATACTAAATGATTATTTACTTAAATTATTGTGTGCCTCTTTGTAGCCTATATATGATTTTGTCCGATACTAGTTTAAAATTTTAAGTGCTATTATACAGCATAACCATTCGTGGCTTTATGATTGGTGCATTATTTGACCATACTTATCACGAAAAAAAAAGTAGCCTACACTGCCTTTCAATAATTCATAATTATAATTCTTATAATTAATAGTTAAAAATCCTTGCGACCAAACATCCTTGCGACCAAACATCCTTGCGACCAAACATCCTTGCGACCAAACATCCTTGCGACCAAACTTCCTTGCGACCAAACATCCTTGCGACCAAACATCCTTGCGACCAAATATCCTTGCGACCAAACGTCCTTGCGACCAAACATCCTTGCGACCAAAATTCCGCGACCAAACATCCTGCGACCAAACATCCTGCGACCAAACATCCTAGACCCATCAGTGAGACGTAAGCAGCAACTCAACGCACATGTTATTAAAGCTTCATCGCAAATTTCATGTATAATTAATTTCCCATGATATTCTCGGCTTCAAGTTAGGACACGTCTAGCACGCGCATGCAACTGGGACTCACACTGACAACAATGGTTTTGGGGGGAGCTAGTGCCCTGACATACGGATGAGCGAGCGCCGGGGGCGACTGTAGGCTGTTGTGAGGTAACGTGATTATTACACACAAATATATAATTATCTCACGTCTGCACCAGCCTGCTCTGCTCTCTCTCTCTCTCTCTCTCTCTTCACCCTCTCCCACTCGGTCCCCCTCTTGCCACACTTTTTCTCATTCCAAAATGTTTCATTGTTACCAATTTTACCCCAACACAGTACATGTGTTACTATCTCTTATTGTTTCTTTACTTTTTTTAAATAAAAAGTAAAAAAAACATACCCTGCATGACAGAGTTTATGTATTAATTTTGTGAGTATTTTTTTTTAAACATAATAGTAACTGGGAAAAAAACTCATTAAATTCATCCATAATATGGTTTTAATTATATTTTATATATGACATGGATTAGTATGTAATTAGTGTTTATTTATGATATACTATTATATTATATTTAACGTAAATAAATGTTATCATTAATTATAGTAATAAAATTTTAATCAGAATTATAACAATACAAACTGCAGGACTTGTAATAACCTGCCATCAGTGAGAATTTGTGACCTCACCTAGTTGCTTCCTATGACGTCATGATCATGTAGTAGCTCTTAATTCCTATTCTTGGTGTGTTACAAGGAGGATATTTATTATCTTTCTTGGTATGTAGGATGCAACGACGTTTGCAAGACTGCCCTCTTCCATGTATTCCATATTTAATGTCAGAATTCAATTTACTAGCTGCTGAATCTCTTTATAATATATACATTGGTCTGCATCTTGCTGTGAAACAACAGAAAGTGCAGTAAGCTTTGTATAGCTGACGTGAGTGATTGGCATTGTTAACCTCCTCTATATAAATGCATCTCACACCGAGTTTGTTAATTATTTTGCATAGTCTAACAAGGATGTGGGAACAATGCAGTTTCTCAGCGGTCGCATTGTTTTGTTACTGTTGTTGTGCATTTTAATTGTTATTGTTTAGAACATTAAAAATTTAAAAAAATAACATGTGCAATATACTGTATATGTGGTTTTTTAGTCTCAGGTGTATGAAATTGACAATAAAGGAAGAGAAAATACATGAACCTTGCTGGTAGAGAAATCCCTAGGGTTTTGTTACTGGTAGGGTCTACATCGGTAAAAACTCTGTGTGGACAAGAATACAAAGTTACCTAAGGGATTTGAAGTAACATGGTCTGCTGCAAGAGAGGCCAAGCAACTTTGTGACGACTTATGAAGTTTGAAATGAACTGGGTCCGCAGATCACGCCATTATTTTTAATAAAGAAGAAGCGTTTGAAGTACCAGTTTTAGCTTTGACCATGCAGAAGTTGAAGTATGTTTTCCATGAATGCTGGATTCTCTCCCCCCATGCTTGAAGCTTGACCACTGTCCAAGCAAACTGACAACCAAGGCTGACTCTTGAGTCCAACTTACATTTTGGAATGTCCAGTCCCAACTTAATGTACGTCTCTTAAAGCGAATGCCTCTATAAGTAATTGCATGCAATGTCTTTTGCTCGAGAGTTGATCTTTCAGCCCTGTGTACTTTTTTTTCTAATATTACTGACTAGTAGTAGAAAATTACTATAGTGTACCATTTCACCATCATTGAGTTCTATATTATACGTTGTTAAGTTTGGAGTAAAAGTAGTTCAATCAAAAACTTGAAATTATGCTAAATTTCTACTTCTTTCAATATTTTGAGATATACATTCAATTCTACAACTTTTTAAAATATAGTGAAATATACATTTTAAAAAAATTAAAAATGAACAAAACATATAATAATATAATTTATGATAAATTTTAAGCAAGAAAATGTTGTATGAAAAGTATAAAACTTGATGAAAAACTGTTTTCTTCTTTTAAGTTTAATTCTCGTAAAATATAATTTATACATCTCGTAATATAATAAAAAATTATTGTATTGGGTGCGATACTCTCTCTCTCTCTCTCTCTCTCTCTCTCTCTCTCTCACTCTCTCTCTCTCTCTCTCTCTCTCTCTCTCTCTCTCTCTCTCTCTCTCTCTCTCTCTCTCTCTCTCTCTCTCTCTCTCTCTTAGAATAATTTTAAATTATAAATTCTTGGAATAAAGCTATTTTTTTATCATTATTTTGTTCATTTATATTTATATTATAATAACAAAATTAATTTGTCTAGTTCTAAACTTTTTCCCCAGTTGAGAAGTGGCAATTATTAATTTGAATCTTTTGATCTACAAAAAGTTAATTGCTCATCCAGATCTTTTTTTATGGTATTTGTTTTTTTATTTATAAAATCAAATATTCGCTTTGAAACAGCCTTTGTCTACAAAAATATCATTTCCGTTTTCAAACTTGTTTAATTTTTTTTTTTTTTTTATTATTTTGAAGTTAAAGGTAAAGCAATATAACTTTTTGACAGTTCCATTTCAATGATTAATATAAAGGCTAATTTACTTTTTTCCTTTTAAACAGTTTTCCATATTGCTGGTTTTTACAAACAACCGTACGTTGACTTTTAACTTGCACTGGTACGACAAACGTTCGAGTGAGTAGCCTGTGTACCACGCCAAAGCACAGACAATGCAATCATATATTATGCAGCTGCAACAATGCTATATTGCGCGCTGCAGTCACCTATTTTTTGTTGTTGCTGTTGGATAATATTGTAAATGAGATTGCAAGAAAAAAAATATTATGACAACCATTATTATTTCAACCTCATTTTATAATTAAAATTTGCATCGCATAATATTATATAATTAAAATTTATATTTGGTTGTATATTATACGCTATATGCTAATTAAACCTTGTGTACACTTATTATATTTTATGTTAAAAAATGAATTAAAAAAAAAAACAAAGAAACATGTTTAGAGCACCAATAAAAATAAGATGTGTGATGGAAGATACATTTTTTAAAGGCCCTCCCTATATATATATATATATATATATATATATATATATATATATATATATATATATATATATATATATATATATATATATATATATATATATATATATATATATATATATATATATATATATATATATATATATCACTACACAGTATTAAAAAAAATTTATCAGGATATTTAAAATCATCAAATTAAGAAATCATATATGATGACATTAAAAAAAATGTTTGGACTAAAGGTATGACTATACTGTTGCTGGCTCACGAATTACACGATCTCAAAATAAAATTCAATACTGTAAACTTAAATTTTTGCAGTAAATTAGCATTCAATTACCAATATAAAACTTTATTATTATTTTCGCTCTAATTTTCTATAATAATTGACATAATGTTTTATTATATAAAGAATTTACAAAACTGTGCAATGCTGTGACAAATTTAGAGACTTAACGTCTGTACATTATCTGACTTTGCCGGCGTCTGAATGAGTGCTGAAAAATGACGTCACTCGTCCCAACATTGAGTAAAATTAATTGAAATGTTGTTCCTTTGTTTTATGCCAGCATGTGATGTCACCGTGCTTATAAGCATTAAGTGGCGGCAGGAAAAGTGAACAATATATAGTGTCAAACGCAGCAGCCAAAGTTAACATTAATGCTTAGTTTTAGTCAACTCTGTATCAACAATGTTTACTGCATAATAAAATATGCTACATTTAATACATCTCGCTCAGTGCGCATTAATACCCCGACGTTATTTCTCGAGTCTCGTCGTGCCTTGTTAATTGAAGAGGGGGAGGGTTAATCAGCTCGGAAAAAGATCAATAATTAGCAGCCAAGGTTAAACTCATATTTTCTCCACCACACAAATTTCCAACGTTTCTCTGAATCTAGAAATGAGCTATAGTCTAGATTTATTTATAGATTTTATAGCAGAATGAATGTGAATCTACTTTTTTCAAATATATATATAAAAGTTTTTATTATTCTAAAAATAAGTTAGTCTAGTAGTATAGCAATTACTTATTATTTTTTTTTGTTATGGCATGACTGCGTGAATAGTAAAAAAAAGTTGACATTTTGAACGATAGATTAAAATAATTTAATCGCTTCTCATCTTTTATTAGCAAATTAAATTTGTGTCACTTCCTCTTATAGCGGCCAAGGGCAAGACGGTATATAATTTTATTGTTTCCATTAGAAAGTATTAAGCATGTGACAAGACTCTACCATGCTTTGTACAGTCAATTTAAACTTTTCTGTACAGGTAAATACTGCAATAATATTTATAGTATGCTTTTCTCGACTGAAAATATGCATTTTTTTAAATTTAATTTTACGTTAATGACGTTAATGTGCATCAGAAACAAAAAACTTTGCGTGATTTTTTTTTTTTTTTCTATTGAGTCCCTTTCTCAAGACGGTAATGTATAATCGAATGTTGGAACATTGAAACGTTAAAGCTAAAGGTTTTATTTCAAATATTGAGACTTTGGGGGATCAAAATTTTGAAATATTCACACTTCCGGTTATTTGCCTCGTTAATTGAACTGCGGAGCGAGCAGCAAAAAATCTTATGAACTCCTTTACTCTTGCATGACTAGCACAAAGTAGTTACTCAAAAACTGTACTCTGTATAGCAAAATCGTTGTTATCTGATTCTTCAGTCCCAGCGTACTTTACACTATGCGTGCATGTACATCCTATGAAAACGGAGCTTTTATATTTCTTGTACGGCAAAATAAAGAAGCTTGCATCAGCACGCAGTGTCGTGTGTAGGGCCAAGGCCGTCGCGACCTTCGCAACTTCTACTGATGCTGCAGGATTTCCAGGAAAGTGTGGGCTCTTACATCATTGCATCTTCTTCCTTCAAACTTTACATGTGAAAACACTACAGAAAGCATCTTAATGTACACTTTAGGACAGTGGGAACGCTCAGATTGTGATCACGCAGCCTGTGTCAAACTTGATGGGAATTAAAATCTCTGCAGTGCTATCAAATCAGACCGAGTAACGTTCGGCCCAATACGAGGTGTATATTAATTGATATAAAAATCAGGTGGTACTTCTTTACTAAATTTATTACAATTAATAATATCATACTAAAAATTCAATATAAAATTAGGTAAATGAAATAGCAAGCATAAAATAATAATTTTGCCAGCCCTAAAAGTGTGTGACAATGTTTATCACAGCCTCAAAACTTCACTCTTGACACTGAAAAGGACAACCAATGACATATCCTGGGTGCCAGGCTGCATTTCCTGACATTGTACCGTCAAAGTCACTTAAAGCCACGTTTGCTGTCGTTTTAATGCACTAGACGAACAACTAAATGTAGCCAGGTTTCTCGTTTTGTTGCATGATGAAGCTCCCTCGCGTGCAGTGCCAGCAACTTTATCAGTTGATATCACAATACAGTGTACCCTAGTTTGATTTGCTTCTTTCGAGTCAATACAGAAATTCCAGTTTTGGGATATTGACATAAAAATATTTTTTTAAATTATTAATTCAAAAACAACGTAAAGCACCTTATTTCTTTACATTTAAAATATCACATAAGTGTTTAAACAAAATCTCGTTACGATGCCGTTAGTTTATTGCAAATAATAATAATAAGATATTAATAGTTTCTATTTAAAATGTGCATTGCATTTTTTGTTTTATGTCTACTTACAATATGGTGCATTGTTTATATATTTAGAATATACAATTAAGAGGGTAAGCTATATCCTTCAGTAAAAATTATAAATATTTAAAAACAAATTACAGTTTAACGAAACAAATCAAAGGTGAGAGTTTGTTCCCAGGGGCATTCGCCTCATTAAATTATCACCTTCGTGAAACTAAAAGTGCTTCTCACAGCTGCATGGAATTGTGTTTGCAAGAGAAAGTTTATCCTTATAAACTATCAAAATGACATTCAATTAGTTAAATAAGGATGATGATAACTCGAAATATAATAATATTCAAGGACTATACTATTATTATTATTTATTACGAGTGAGTCAGCCGAAGAGAATATATGTGTATATATATTATATATATATATATTGGTGCGACCACACTATCAGAAGTTTCCTCGTTTCCTCAGTTATTGCGATAGGTCTAATCGTAAATACACCATCAGATTATAATAAATTGTTATATTTTCCTTGTGTTGCCTGTACAGATGGTTCATCTGATTATTGATTCATGAATCGATTAAATATTTCCGAACAGAGCTTATGTCTGTATCATCTGTTATTTGTTAAGGTATAGTACTTAATAATTTATCTATATTGTAATAACGTAATAACCTTCCCCACAACCTACAATATAGGTTGCAACATTATTTAATTATGGCAAAAATATTTTCTTTTGAAGGGCATTGAAGGGTAAATATTCACAAATTTCATTACTGATTTCTTCGACTATATATTATTGTGTTGTGTGTGTGAAACATCGTTAGTTTTTAGATTTATTATTCTCTTTATACTGCGTCTTGTAATACACCAAAGAAAATAAAAAGATTTTGCAAAAAAAGAAAAAAAAATACACATGCATGTACAAGAAATAAATTTGGCAACACTTCACAGCAAATTTTAAAATAGAAGTTCTCTAATCTTATAAATCTGTAGAGCCTGAAGTAATTATGATTTTCATTTTGATTGTAGTATTTTTGGAAAAGTGACTTGAAAAACAAAAGAAATATTAACATTTTTATAATTAATAACTTTGTTTAACCTGCAAGTGTCAGAATAGATAATTAAGAGAGTTGTTAATTGTCTACGAGAAATGGACTTATTTTGGTCCACACCGATGACAAGCGAGCTGACTTCACACCTTCATACAAGACGTAAACACGTGTTACCAACGCTGCACGCCCTGAGTAACTCCTCATCGTTATATTTATTTATTGATTCACTCGTGCACGATAAACTTCCTGCTGCATAATTCATCTTGCAAAGAAATATGCCACATTCTTTTTGCTCCGTATCTGTCATGTCTCATGTAATGTTCTCTTTTCAATATAGTATAATGATATGTTATTTATTAAAATATACATTTTTTTCTATGCTATAGCTTTATAAATGTCCTCTATTTTTTTTTATGTATATCTTACATACTTGCATAGCATTTTTGTTCCTTTGTCAAATACCAACAACAACTGACAGTTTTGTTTTTTCTAAGCTATAAATTTAAAAATTATTATAATTTTTATGCATACAAAAATGAAAGTTTATAACATACATACATAACATGACGCCATATCCCTTTACAGGGTAAACCAGCAGCATTATTACCTCGGCCGTCTACAAATTGCCCTCCAAAGCACTCGATTCTTGCATACTCTACTTGCTTCAGAAATACTCATAACACGTTTATAACAATTAATAATAACAATAAAAGATAAAAGACAAGAAATAACAAATAAAACAAAAGATTAATACTAGGAGTTGTACATTTTTTTTTTTTTACAACAAACTTCTAATTAACACTTGTAAATTAGTTGTTTTAATTTATAATAGTGTTAAAATAATTTTAAAGTACAAAATAATGAAAGTGAAAACATGTTAATACAATATTATTCTTGTTCGTTAAATTAGCGTTTTTATAATGTTTTTGTTATGTGTTGGTTTGTGTGGAGATATTTGCCAGGTACAATTAAGCCTTCACTGCTATTCTGGGTCCAGGGTGGAATGTGCCAAGAATAATAATTAAGGCGACGGCTTGCTCGTAGGAAGAGGAGGCAGCATTGTGTTATAGCAACCCACATCACGCGTAACGCCCCTAATGTAATCTCACAACGCGTGATTGTTATCACCGCTTGAATCGCCCTTGATTGCATTGTCAGCAACAATTAAACAACCCAGCACTGTTCTTGAGAATAAGTTTAGAGGACTGAAATTGAGCCAGGTTCCTTTTTTTAAAAAAACAACTTTCATCAAAAAATTTTTCATTCGCTGCTTATTTAACGTAAAGAAACCACGTTTTGTGATAAACAATAGTATGTATTAATTACATTAAAAAAATGTAGACTTAAAATAGCCTTTAAATAGTTACTTTTAGTTTATTGGAAAAGAAAAAAAATGCTTATAGAATATTAAATTGAATGTTTTATTTTCATTTCTTTAACAATGGAGTATCGACCTCAATTTTTTTTATTACAGAAATAGATACAGGGTGAAAAGTTATGCTACCCTGATTTTTTTCAGATTTTGTAGAGCCCGGGAAGTATTTTTAAAAAAATATTGAAAGTTCTTTTTGTGACGTCACGAGACGCCGCTCCTTAAGAAAAAGATAGGACTTTCCGCCTCGTGACTTCACAAAAATTCAATAATTTCAATAGTTTTTTAAAAATAGTTCCAGGGCTCTAAAAAATCTGAAAAAAAATCAGGGTAGCATAACTTTTTACCCTCTATCCATTTCTGCAATAAAAAAAAAAATGAGGTCGATACTCCACTGTGGAAACAAACTTCTTTGCGTCTGGTTTCTGATATTGTCAAAGTATAAAATATAGCAGGTTAACAGTGACCACATCAAATGCAACGTAAAAAAAGACATGAATAGCACAAACATTTATATCTGATTTTGAGACGAAAGGATTTAAGTATCGGTACTTTACCATTCAGTTTACGTTTATTTTGTGAGAGCTAGGCCATAAATTTTTATGTTGTATACTTTATAATACAAAGTACAGCGTTGACGTATAAATCACAGCACAGCTAGCTTCCACGTTTTATTCAACTACCAATATTTTTGTATTCTTGGGTGGATAATTAACGTTTTTGGCATGAAAATATTATGTTGTCTAAGCTATACGTTACTTTAATCTATACTGTACAACAACATTCAATAAATTTATATTCATTCAATTAAAAAACATATACTGTAGTGTACGGTAATTTTTTATTGCTCTATAAAATTCAATTTCAAAGTATAAATTGAGCTGTATAACAATTACATGTAAATTAAGCAGTACTCGTGCTTTTTTATTATGGCTGCATGTTGATAAAAAAAAAACACTCCCGCATATCCAACCACTCTCATTTACACATAAGCAAGAACACATAATTTCAATTACTATGGTATTTTGTTTTTGTCAACATTAGTAGTGCTGGCAGAGCGCCCTTTTAGATGCCCCAATGATCAGCTGGCTTCCTCAAGGCAAGGCACTAAATCCAACGGCGTTCATTATACCTGTCGGACAAAAAATATCAGAGCCAACCACATAGCATTATTATTATTTTTATTATTATAAAGCGTGTGTACGGATTATGATAATTTATTTCACCTGTTACACAAAAACAACGTTAAACAATTATTAATAAATTTCAGTTACGTAAATAAAACATTCTTCCTTTTTTTCCCCACTTACTTGTTAGAGATTAAACTTTTATTAGTCTAAAACAAAAATGATACGGAGATGTTGTATCTTTATACTAGGAATATCAATCTCTTCATGCTCAGCTGTTAAAAATACAACATCTACCTTGTCTAAGTCTAAACTAGAGAACAAAATGTTCTACAAGCTAAAAAGAAAGACGTAAAGAAAAAAAAAATCTTCATTCCTTCGGGGTGAGGGGTGAGGTCTACAATGTCACTTATCATTCAGCTCTTATCAATTTTCCTTTGTAGGGAGGACAAACAGAGCAATGTTGCCAACATGTTAGTAACCATTCTTCCATATCTTTAAAAATTTTCTCTCTGCTTCTCCTCGGTACATGATATATATTTTATTATTTTTATTTGCAATGTTGTTCATTTTTTGAATACTCTCTCGCTTTAAAGGTGAACATTTTGAATTCTGCGCCCTCTTCTCTCTTCATTTTGAGAACTAAATTATGTTTAGAGGTGTCAAATTTAGTGGTAATTCAAGGGAGACACGAGTTGAACATGCCATGCGTTTCAAGTTTTAATTAAGGGAATAAAAAAATGTTACTGAATTATTTTATGTATATGTTAGTACAGTACACGAATATAACTTTAATCATGCACAATAGTAAAATTAACTTCAGTGTTTTTTTTTCTTGTTTTTTTTTTTTTTTTTTAATAATACGATACTTAATTTAAAAAAAAAATGTCCATTGCACATAAAATGACGCAGGGTTTATAAGATAATAATGCTAATTGACAAATTAAACGTCCTGTTATAAAATGAAGTGTCAGAAATAAATGATAAATGGCGCAGCGCTCAGACACCAAAACTAATTTTAAACTCTACTTCACGTCATTTAAAATCAGCTACGAAAATATTATAGGAAGAAATTTTCAATCTATCAAGTGAAGTATAATATTATTATCGTTTTTTTTTTTTTTCAAGAGTCAATGTATCTAGTAAAAGAAGAATATTATGCTTTTTTTTCAGGATATGTTAAACTGTTTCTGCTTCTGTTGGGTAAAGAATCTATGCTCCAAAAAAAATCTCTATATGTTCATGGCACTTTCAGTTCTTCCTGCGTCATATGGGCCATTTGTGGTAGACGCTGGCAGCTCGTATATACCTCTTGAAATTAATGGTAGCACCTGCGCCATCGTTTTGAAGTCTTAAAACTATAATGTGAACATGGTCATACGGACATGCTTTTTGTATGGTTGCTGACAGTCATACAGACATGATATTTCTAAGACCACCTCTCTTTATATTACGTACACTTATAAAAAATAAAACGGTCAAGTCATAACAAATAAATTCTGTTTGTTGCTATATATTATATTTTCACTACACAAGTTAATCCCAAACACTGTAACAATTTAGTGATATTTTATTATTATTCAGCCAAAGTCTGTGGTGTAATTTATTCGCAAGTTGCCCCTTGTGGTTCGAGCACTTGCGATACCTCAAGTGGACATGCACAATCCTCCTCATATCTCGCTACAAGCGGCGCTAATCCCACTTTATAACTACGGGTGCAGTAATAAAAGCTGGTAGCAGCCACCAATATATGTAGGCAAACCGCAACATTCAAACAAAATATTGCTTGCAGGCAATCAACATTATTATTACCAGCAACCATATAGAACAACAATGAAAGATTTTTACCGGGAGTAATAGTGAAATCTATGCTATATATGAAAAAAAAATGCACCTTAACAATTTATAATCTGGATGCATTTTAAATGAAAAATTATTTTCGGACTTTTTTTTTTTTTTTTTTAGCTGTTTAACTGAACCCTAGTATAGGGTACTGGCCACAATTAAGTGACTGAATTGAATTTAACCTCCCGGCTCTTCGGACTATTTGACTAATTATAGTTGAGAATTCAAGATTGCTGTGAAGTAAAATTTCAACAGACTGCATGACGTGTGGTTAAATTAAATTCAATTTTTCAGCGATTTTAATGAGTAATTGTGATGTCGCGCGGGCGTCCTGTATGTATATTGCTCCTACACTGCTTGTCATATTTAATGTCATTTTCGTCGTGTCTGTCTTGTTGTCAGTTATTGGTAACGACCCCTCATTGACGGAACACAAGCAAAAAGACTCCCGTACGTTCGCGACAAAAAAAGCGCTGACTCAATGCTAACGGGCGATACTTAACGCTGAGAAAGGGTCTTTAGTTAGTTACCTTTTTTAAAATTTATAAGCTCTTTCTAGGAGTATTGACAATACTTATAAAAATCTTTCTCGCATTTCAAAGGAATTCAATTTATTTTATATTATGGTGAAAATAGGCATGGAAATTCCATTAATTGTAAGGAAAAAATAAACTTGGATCCAAATTTATTGATTCACATTTTCTTCATGCACTTGCTCATATCTGGAGGGGTTTAAAAGTATGCTATGTTTAAATATATAATTTATTATTAATTAAATTTAACTCTGCAATATTCTGTGAGAGAGTAAAAATGTCATGAAAAATATTCTTTCTTATATACAATAGTTTTTAATTAAACAAAATCGTTGTGGTATTTCTATTGATCTTACTTAGAATTCAGTATATTTATATTATATTATGTATTCAATGTTTTTTGTTGGTGAATTTTTATGAAGTTCAAATTTAGTGTCCTTTATTAATTAATATACAAATATTCGGTTTTCTTCTTGCAAGCAAAACCTATATTCCTATAGCTATGTTTGTTAGCATATGTATACCATTTGTGTGTTTAGCGGTACAAAGGGTAAGAATGCCCGTCATTTTCAGCAAGGTTCTAATGTAAATAAAGAAAGGTCGAATGAAATACTGCATGCAAAGTAGTAATGTTTTGGCGTTTGTTAATTTCAGAGCTGGAGCGCGTGCAGACGAGCGGCCGTGTGTGCCGAGAGGAGAAGCGCTCGTTTGCAGACATCACCAAGGAGAAGCCCATCAAGGTGTCAGTGCGTGTACTGGTACCCATCAGGGAACACCCCAAGGTAACTTTCTCCGGTTCTTCTTCAGGGGGCTATCAGGGTGGCAGTTAGGGTCACCAAATATTATATATTATAGCAAGGGAGGCTAGGACGTCTTGTTAGAGCAGCGGGCCATATTAACCGTCCTTATGTACATGAATTTCTGTTTCCTCAATTTTACTATTGTTATACACACTGAAAACTAAATATAAAAATTATTTGATTGAGCTCCATATCGGTATATAAAGTTTAAGAAAAAAACTTTTGACTTTTGTGAGTTTAGTCCAGAAAAAGAGACAAAATTTTTAATAATTTTAAAAAACTTGATGTCGATTCATGATTTTTTATAGAAACTTTTTGTCAACTTGATATTCAAAATAACATTTTGGTAACAATTTTCCATTCCATAGATTCCATCATAACTTATGTATATAAACATGACATGTAAAAGCACATAAAGTGAAACAATACTCTGGTTGCCACTACAAGCCCAAAGTGTCGTGAGTTTCTTCTTGTTGCTCCTTAAGGAGAACAGTTTGATTAGATTACGAGGTGCGAGCCGCAAGGGAAGTCCACACAAAAAATATGGCGGCTGCAAACCATCGTAAAACGTAGCCCTTGCTGCTGATGGCTTCCCAGCGTCTTCTTATTGCTTGTTTATGAGGCCTGCAAGTTTCCTCCTGTTTAAAACAGTGTTATCTTGTAGCTCTATGTAACAATATGTTTACTTTTGTGTTGGATGATGAGATAAAATGAGTAAGAGATCGTAAAATAAATTGCATTAATATATAAATACAATTATTATCATTAGTTGAGGATATATGAAACTTTGTAAGTTGTTTCTTCTTTCTTTTAACTTTTTATAATTACCCATATTCTGCACTGCATTTTTATTTTAAAGATTGTATTATATACTGCTTATACAGCAGTATTAAAAGTTTAAAAGTATATTACATTTTTTTTTTACAAGAGAACATAAAGTTAAAAAAGATAATACCTATTATGATATTATATATATAAATAATATACGTGGTTTACTTATAATCAACTATATAACAATAATAAAATAAAAAATGTACAGTACTAGTCAACAAAAGTGGAACTAATGTACTCCACTCTCCACTAATTTGGACTCCCGACAAATGTTGTCAAGTCGAATTTTTTAGCCCGGATTATATCAGCAACAGCATCGTTGGTAAGACATGATACATGCAGCACCATCAAACTTGTTATTTTCTTTTTTTTAATTAAAATGCCTTCTAATTATTTGGTACCAAGTCTGTGCAGATAGGCGAGGACTGCGAGGTTAATTTGAGCGGACCCCCGCGGCTGTACGGCCTTTGCTGGACGTGTAAACACAGCGTGCTCGGGCTGCAAGTATAGTGAACACGAAGTGAAGCTTCATATAGCAAGCTAGCAGAACTCAGGCTTATGTTAGTAGCATTGGTAAAAACGGCAAGTAGTCTAGATGTAATTAGAAAACAGTGCCAATTAAAACTATGTTAGTAATAGGTGTTTTTACAAAGGTTGCATGGCTTATAGCTTTTAGCAGAGAAATTTTTAGTGTCAAGTTCATATTATAACACGATCAAGTACTAAAATTTTATACGTTTAAGTTTGTGATAAGTCCTTGGAAAATAACCCTTATTATTTATTATAATTTCAATAATATTTTATTATTATTATTACTTTTAATAAATAAATAATTGCATATAATATAAATATTAAACTTCAATTCATATTAAAAGTGTGAATAAGTATATAAGCAAACAATACTAGGTGGTTATTTACAATACAAAATACCATCAAATGACTGTAGAAATAAAGCACACAGTAATTGTATCACATAACTCTAAAGTCTAAAGAATCGTAACTATATACATTACGTTATTTCAGTCAATTTGTGCTCATGGTATTTTAGTAATTACCGCGGTTTCTGTTTTTGCTGTAATTTGTTCACGTCGTTTTCTCGCGGCCTGCCACGCTGAGGATGACAGACACGGAGCATATTGACTTTATTGATTGTTTAATCGGGTTGCTGCTGCTGCTGCTGCTGCTGCCTTTACTATGCATATATATATACTGCTGGGACATGCGGGAGTTTGTTATAAGAACGACGATATACACCATCAGCAAAGTTCTGCAAGCGAAAGATACCGCGAGGAAAGGATTGATTTTTTTACCCCTATCAATTATTGTGCATAAAATTAACAAAAACCTTATTACGTTATAATAGTTTAGGTGAAACCGCCATCATCTCATCATCATCATCATTACACTGTGTGTGTGTGGCTTTGCTCTTGCGTGTGTTAATTATCCACGAAGCAAACATTCATGCAGGCTGGCAAGCTGTTATATAAAAGATAGCTTGAATAGAGTGAATAAACCGAGCAAATAATTTAATTTATCTAACTCTAAATCTTTGGACATGCACTGTGAATAATCTCTCTCCCTCACATTTTGGTTTCATTAATCCACTAACAAATTCTCTGTATATCTCATATAATGTACACATGCAGTATCAGTTTGCCAGCTTTCATGAACGTGTGTGATGATGAATGTTTTACTCAGGGAGTAATAATGTACACTCTCGAGAGTAACGGTTCACTTCATCCCTCGCTTTAATAAACTTCATATTCATATACTCGTGTGTTATAGACTGGAATTTCATATCATTGAAAAGTAGGCCAGCTAATGCAAATCTATCTTCATACATACATATATATAGCACGTTCAGAATTGCATTATGTACTTGCAATATATTATATATCATAAGCTCTTTTCAGATAAATGTAATTACTGATTTTCTACAGAGAATATACGTATATTATATACTTTTGTGGCTTATAATTATACTTTATATTAATTATATCTAATGAACTCATAAATAACTATTATAGTATAATGCATATTTTAAATGAATACAAAAATTCTTTTAAAGTGTAATTAAATGCACTTTTTACACTCATAGAAAAGTTTTGATAAAACTTCTGTGTAGTTTTCTAATGAAATTATAATAACATTTAAACTAGTATTTTATTATATTTAATTTGTATTAAAAAAAAATAAAAGTATAAAAAATTAAAGAAATATTAACAAAAATTGCAATAATGTTAAACTGAACATACTTTTATAATAGAGCTATCATGCTATCAATATTTAATCTATCTGAATAATTTTAAAAATCTCAGACATAATTTATTTTATTTTTTTTTTTTTAAAAAATTGGTATATACTTGCACAAAATAAATATTCGCGTCTTTATCCGAATTATACGATGGTTACAATGGCATGTACGCTGTATTAATGTACTGGTATTTGATATAAATAGTAGAAATATTTAGAGCCTGTACTATACAGTATATAATATATTGATAACAAAATTAGCTTTAAGTAAATACGAAATATTGACTAACAGGAGGCTCCATTCATCATGTTAAGTCCAGGGTACTACTTAGGGGTACGTATTTCTCATTCACTTCAAGATCTGTTAGATTTTTACTGCGTCGCCCCTTCCCCTCCTTTTCCATTGCACACTTAATGGTTCACCGAACCCTGACCCTTAATTTTATGGACTACAAAGATATTCCATTCATTTGTTAACACATTTTGCTCCTGGAGTTGATCCGTGCATGTGTCACACACAGAGTGACCGCTGCAGGCAGCTGATGTGTTGTTATTACGGCCAAATCAACATTCAATTAGACTCTGTGATCTACCTTGTGATTACAAACACATATGTCAAAGTACTATGATGTTGTTGCAACTTGTTGCAGTGACTGTAATTACAATAATGACTATAATAATTACTTTCAGGGCTATGTGGGGTGGAAATTTCAATAAGGTAGTAAAATTTGTAAACTATTACCCATTTATCTTAATTGATATATTTGAAGTAATTATTTCCTACCAAAATATATTTTATTTAATATATCCATGCAGTTAGCTTCTGTAATGGCTAAAATATATTTAATAAAAAATATATTCTCCATGAAACTCTATTATAACAATGCTAAAATTTCAATTCGTTTTTGCACTCTCAAAAAAAATTTCAAAACAAAACAACACAAAAACATGCACCTTGATGGGCTTGAATTTGTTTCCCGGTGTTAAAACTACACAGAGGATACTTTTTTAAATTATATAGTGCATGAGGCGTGTCAGAGACGAGGAAAGACACTTTAGGATTTGCCCATGCTGTTTGATTTAGTAAAAATATTATTTGAATACTTTTATGCCCTATCACAATTACTGCGAGTAAAAAATTATCAACATTAAAAAAAAAAAAAAAAAAAAATGAAACCGTATTTTATCATGTAATATATATTTTTTGTCAAAACCTTTGAATCGTTCTTTTAGTTATGATAGCTTAAAAATATTTTTGATGTAGTAACCATCCTTTTAAAATAAACAAACAACATTTACCTTTTAAAAATGATTTTTTTTAAACAGCTCGTGGTAAAAATTGGTCATGGAGTAAGCCTTTTTTGTTATTTCAATAAATTGTGTGAGGTACTACAAAAACAAAGTTTGAATTGTTATTGATTCTGCAGACATATTGTTCATACTTGTCAAGAAGTTTCATTCGTTGTTCTACATAGAAATAACTGAACTATTTCTGGAAGTAAATATAAGGAATTAAAACTTGAGTGATGATCTAAAGGAAGGAAAAAAGCATATTCATTTGAATATTCTATATTTTATTTTAATTACACTTTAAAACTTATCAATGTTACGCATGACAAACTTTATATTACTATACAAAAAAGTCTACGTATAATAAAGAGATTATTTTTTATTTCTGGAATATATTGAATAAAATAATTTTATTATTTAGAACACTGTAATACAAAATACTGTAAAAAACAATAACATATTTTTAATATTTACCTTTTATTATTGCTCCATATGTAAATTAATATGTAAATGTAACATCGTTATTAAATCTCTCTGATATATTGGATGAGCTTGCAATATGAGAGCTCTTGCGGCACATGAGATTGAAATATATGGAGGGATCTCTGTGGGTTTATTGGTTGCTCAAGTGACGGGCACGCTCGCAGCATTTACCGTTCATTTATTGGGCTTACCTGCTGTTGATGCTACGCCGCAAAACAAGATTATATTGATAACGTTATTTCTAAAACAGCTGTTTGGTTTACAATTTATATGAAAATTGATTACCTATAATATTATATACGTTATACTGTTATCGTTTTAAATGACAGTTTGTACAGGTTAATAAATATTTTAAAAAAAAAAAAACTCTATCAATATTTTTATAATTAAAATAGTTAGCATATAAATTGCTTTTTTTTATCCGATGTATAAAAAATTAAAATTAGATTTAATGCTGCTGCATGATAATATGTAGATTAAAGGGGAAATAAAATAAGTTGACAAAAATTATCTCTGAAAATGTTTATAAAATTAACAGAGAAACTCGAGAAGAATTGCTGTATATAAGTTAGTAAAAACATTTTGACTAACAGACAATTTGCTGGCAAAATATTTAGCATCTGTTAGCTCCCGTATATACTCTAAATTTAACTAAAATAGACAGTAAGATCTCAGGCCTTCTTTGAATTGTCTAACTAAATTGTATCATTGTTAAATTTGTGAACTTGATTTTTGAAGAAAGTGTGAAAATAATGTATATTTTTAAATTTTAAATAAAATTAGAATATATTTTTATATAATATTGAGTTTATATATATATTACTTTAAAAATTAATAATTAAAATGTACAGTGAAATAGTTTTTTTTTATGAATTATTTATGTTTAAAAAAGGAAGTTTAAAACCACGCAGCTGGTTGAGGCTAGGGGGATTTTGCTGGCGTGTTATTACGTCCTTTATACATTGGCGTTGCTGCTGCTGCAGGTACACGTCGTCGTCTTTTCTCCCTCAATTACTCTGCTGCCCCACAGCCGAGTGTTTTTTTTTACAATATAAAACACACTCATCGTTACCCAGTTCTTCTTTTTCAGAGGGCTTCATTATTTTTAGCTTAAAGAAAAAAGATCTTGTTTACTTACGTAGCTATTTCTTTATTCTAACAGAAACAGTAGTTAAAAGTATTATATAAAAGAGTATATGACTTAGAGTATTATTTGAAGAACAATAAAATTATAATAAGAATATGATTTTTGTGACATTCCCCCCCCCTCTCTCTCTCTCTCTCTCTCTCTCTCTCTCTCTCTCTCTCTCTCTCTCTCTCTCTTTCTCTCTATAAAGTGATAGAAGTGTCAAAATGACATATTGATAATGATTTATTACCATTATTGTGATTGTAAATTTATGCACTTATTATTTAAATATTTAATTCGCTTTTTTTTTTTTCTCCTAGTATTTTCTTTTTTGCTTTATAAATAATATTTTTCTATTAAATTTTTTATGTGTTAAAGTCTACTAATCTATCCCATATGATATTCAGTTTTCACATAAATTTTTTATATACTATCTCATAACCATGCAACAAGTTACAATTTGGTGCGAAATAAAAAGTTGGCAAAGGTTTTAATATCATTTTCATTTCTCATGCATGGACGGCAGAACAATAGTAAGAAAAATTACATATAATGTTCATATCATGTGTATGCTACCCTCAGTGATTACAACTGTAAAAAGACGCAGGCTTGACATGCTCGCTTGTATTGTTCTGTAGAGAATACTCAACTTCTCGTCGAGAAGCTGCTGTCGTGCAGGTTGCATGCATGTAAACAGACAGGGGTAGGAGCCACGCAAGGCGGTGGGCTCGTTAGGTTCATTATTTCGCTGTCACGCCGCGACAAATGACGTGCTGCGATCCGAGGACCACTTTGCTTGGAGTTCACAGGCCGTGCAGTGACGTCATAGCAGTAAATAGATCAAGTAAGAACTCGCGAGACTTCCACCAAAAATAAAGAACATTTTTGTGAACGAGACATTTCAGCAGCTGCTTAAGTGACTGAGGAAACGTGGAAACTCGCTCAAGATGGTCAATGCCGTATAGTAAATACCAGAGATTTTATATGTACGCTCTTTGTAAATACTTTGTCATAAATCAGGAAGTATACTGCACTTGAATTTATAATCATTAAATTTGTTTGTTCCTTTGAATTAAAAACTAAACAATCAATTATCATTACTATAGTATATATATATATATATATATATATATATATATATATATAAATTATTATATAGTATAATATATAGTATACACATGTCTATTTGGGATAGACTCTTTCATTTATTATACAAACAAAATAGAATATAAAGTTAAAAAAAATATTGCCTAGAATTAAAATTAGATTGTTCTACTGGTAGTGACAAAAATTAAAAAAAATACTTGGCAGAGGTCTATAATAAAAAAGAATCGTTAATGTCTGTTTTTCTAACAACACCATTAGATACTACACGAGTTCCAACCTCCAGCAAAAACTTTGAACAAAATTTTGTAGAACAACTTTAGTAAACATGAAAGTCTTTACAAGGAAGAAATACTGGTCATCAATTCACCCCTAAAATAAGCTGAAAGGATAATTTTCAGACTATATTATTTGTAACACCTTCAGCCAAGTTTTAAATTTCTATATATTTTTTTTATATTTATTATACCTCCTTTAACGACTTGACCATATATATAAGGCTTAGCCAACGGTCATTGCAGACTTACAAACCATGAGGATAAGTAATTAATGGACCTTACTTTTTTTAAATTTTAATGAAATTTGTACTTAAAAATAAATTCCTAATTAATTTAATATTAAATTAAAAACAATAGTCGTTTTTATAAACGCATTTTACTCCAGTTTTTTAAAAAAGTAAACTTTTTCGTGTGTTCTGTTTATGACGTCTTCAATTAATCAAGTCAAATTAAAGTAGAAAGTTGTTTTATTAAGTGTTTATAAATTATATGTTCATTTCAATGTTTATTTTTTTATGACTTTATTCACTTTAAATATTACAGCTCCTTTTTTTTTTACTAAATTTAAATGTCAAGTTAGTAAATTAAGGTACTTGAGCAATTATTAAAGTCAATAATTGATGTGTAGTTTTTCAACCCTCTTTAAGTTAAGAACGTTTGCTAAGCTTTGATTTCCCATAACAAGTGAGCTGAAGACAGCGGTGGTTATATGCTTAGTCGATATTCCCCGATATAGCTTGGCTGCCAGCTGTCGCCACCTCCGTGCCTCCTCACCACAACGTGTTGTCGCTCGGCCATATAGACATATGGGGGTGTCACCTAGCCGACCTGTGACGTCATCAGCTGAGACAATAAAATCGAGTCCCTCTCTAATTTTATATGATTTGCAGATGTATTATGAAATGTAGTATGAAGTTAAAATTTTGTGGATGCGTTTAAATAATTTGAGAATATGACTGATGTTGATTTTAAAAAGGGTATTTTTTTTTTTAATTATAGAAAAGCAAAATTTTAATATTATTATAGTTGTGTTTTTGTTTTTACTTTACATCAATACTGAAATTTCTCGTTGTTTTTTTTTTTATGAAAATTTGAGGCTGCGTTCAAGTCTTGGTGCCCCTGTTCTGGGCTGGACTATGCAACCCGCGTCGCTCCTCGCCGGCTGTAATGCAGCTAGACCGACCAACTGAGCCACTCGCTATGTAGTGGCAATTCTTGCAGCTTCAAGAGGTCATTACTAGCATAGTGTGTGTACAAAGATTAAAAACACTTGCCCCCACAATGAAATGTTGTTGTGGCGTTATCACTATACTCAACATTAATTTTATTCATTTGATATTGTGCATGAAGTCTTAAACTGTTAATGTGATTTTTATTACATTTCTATATAAAAATTATCATCTCTTACTCAATTTCTAAAGATTCAAATACAGAAAATGGTATGGAGTAAATTTTTATTTTGTATTAACACTTTATTACCTCTAAAAAAAAAAAGCTATAAAATTCAGTACGTTATCAAGAACTATTTTACACGTGACAAAAGCTTATGTTGTATTGAATTTTCCTTGTCGCCTGTGTATTATAGGTATTATATAGAAGCCTCCATTTCCATGATATCGGTAAAAGGTATTGTCCCGTCGAACCATGATCGAAGGGCTGCAAGGCGAGTGACACCTCCTGATATCTTGTGAAAGAGAGAGAGAGAGAGAGAGACAGAGAGAGAGAGAGAGAGAGCGTTGCCATGACTACGGGTAACAACTGGTGTCTTGTGTTGCAGTTCAACTTCGTGGGAAAGTTACTGGGACCGAAAGGAAACTCGCTCAAAAGATTACAAGAAGAAACAATGACAAAGATGGCCATACTAGGACGAGGCTCAATGAGAGACAAACAGAAGGTAAGCAAACAAGAAGCATGTAAAACTTTATATGTTATTGCGACTCTAGCTGCAAGTAACATGGTAAAACATGATGTAAACATTACTAGTAGTGATCTCAAAGACTTGTTGTAGAAGTTTAATACGAACATATAATACGGCGGCGTTATAATGGGTTTTGTGTGCGCGTTATAAAATGTTTCTTTTTATCGATTTGAAAAAAAAAAAAAACTACAAATAATGCTAAATATTTTTTTATATTTGAATGCATTATAAAAGCATGCAGATAAAATTATTTTGAAAGTTGAAACCGTGGCAAGATGGCGTGTGATATATCGAGAGGATCCTGACCTACCGTCTATAATATATAATTGCTAATAATATATTAAATGCATGCACGCTTAGGTAAATTGATTGATCTCTGGCAACGCAATTAAAAAGCACTCACTGAACATAACTGACCAATGAATAAAATGTATTAATATTGCAATTACATTGAATTTATATTAATCATGTTTTTTTTATATACATAATAAAAAAAACTAAAATAATAATGATGAAATAGCGTGCTTAATATTTTTTAAATATGCAAATTTTAGTATGTATATAGTTGAACTAGTAAAAAATTGTCATAAACATGCACAAGCAGCAGAGAAATATATTTTTTGGTCAAACGGTTTTCATTCGTTAACAGGCGCTAAATTTTACAGCTTTTGACATTCTTTTTGTTTTGGTGCTTGAAATTTGCTTGACGTTCACGACATGCAGTCACGTGAAGTAACGTGGCACTTGACTCGATCCTCGTGCGTGGCTGCTGTCGAGCTGCTGGCGACGCACAGACCCACAAGATGGACACGAGCAAACTTTTTTGTGCCCTTTTTTTTTATGGGAAAATATAACAACACAATATCGCTACTGCATGCTTTATAAATGAAAGAGATGGAGGGAGGGAGAGAGATAGAGCGCGGAGCATTATTTGGATCGTAAGAGCTTACATCTAAAAGAACAATAATATACATTTTTATGACACTGATATTTTTTTTCTCTATGTTCCGAGCTAAACTTTAATACTCCAGCTATATATAGTATATTATGTTATTTATGTTATATGATTTCTGAATGTTTTTGAATAGGATTTTGCGTGTCCTCATACTATCTGTCACAGAGGCAAAGCAATTTAACTAGACGAGACGCGGGTTGTATAGAGATCATCTTTCTCCCCCCACCCCTATAGCGAAATCCACCCCCTATTCTTGTCTCCGTGCACGCTGCTACCGCGGCACGATATCGACTCATACGATTCAAATTAAGCAACTACAAAGCCAGTTTAGTAATTGATTTACATCATGAAGTACCTACCAGCATATCGTATACGCATTTCAAACGCTATATATATACAAATTCTATTTATAAAATATTATTTTCAATAGAGGTCGTTTTTTTTTTTTTTCTTTTCGTTTCATTTTTCATTTTTATTATGATTTCAAAGTCGCGAGATCTGACGATTTGATGATTAATTGTATATCAATGTAGAATTATAATATAATACAACACGCACACAAAATAATATATACACATTTCAATTTGATGTACTCAAAAAAATGATAAACTAACAGTAAATATATAATACCATATTTTATTATATTATATATAATAAATAAAATATGCATAACATCATTAACAATAATATAATCAATTATTGATACGTGGTTGATAAAATAAAATTAATGTACACAGATTTTTTTTTGGGAAAAATATTGTTCTGACTATTAGTTGTAAATATTATTTTAATAAAACCAATTAGTGGAACTGTATGGTATTTTATATATGAAAAACATATAGTTTACTACATTATAATAGTGGCCTGTTTGTGACATGTTAATACGACAGTAGAGCTAAACGCTCAGCCTGACTCCTCTCTCGAGCTCATATGACTGACAACCAACAATTACACTGTACACTACACAAAGATTAAACCCTTCACTGATGTACAGTAACGTTAAAATAAAATTTTCTACCTTATTGTTATCAAAAGCACTATATAATAATTATACTCTGTGATGTTCTAAATATAAATGATATAACATATTAAATATTCTTTGACCGCTATGTTTAACATGAATTTTTGCCAAAATTTTCATTCTTGACATTAATTTTAATGAAATGACAATTCTAAACTGTGAAGTTATATAGTAATTAATTAGATGATGCATTATTAGATAGAGCTTCATACATCAAATTGGATGACAGCTTCAGCACACACAAAATATTTAGATACTTATATAACGTAAAGATTTAAAAATTATAATTTTTGTACAGATTTTTTGCTTAAAAATACGAATATTATATATGTAAAATCATTTTATTTATTATCATTATTATTTTTCTTAAGGGTATTGTTGTCCTGACTTTATTCTATTTAGTACATTGGTTCTGTAACTGTTAATTGCTGAATAAATAATAATTTGGTTGGTATTTTGGGGCAATTGACACATTTTGGTCATGTATGCCCCTATCAAATAATAATTTGAATTTGAAATAAAGTTTAATTAGCACATTTAATGTACTGACAGTGAGTATTGAAAAGTCCTTACTGTAAGGTGAAAATAAAAGTACTGAAAACCCATTCAGTATCTAATATTTAAGAGTAGATGATATAATTTTTATATTTACGGCATTCAATTTTCCCTTCCAAGAAAGTTCAATGAGTTGAATATCAGCTTAGTGGGCATTCCCTCGAGAAGCAATTACCGTTTTTTTTTTTTTTTTCAATGCTAGAAACCTTTGTAGAAAGATCAGTCAGTAGCAATTCGAAATGTCTAATGCTGGGACAATTTGGGTTAATATTGATGATGGTGGATATATTGCGACATGTACTTTATATTATTATAAAATAAAAAACACTAACTCCGTTACCGTTGTAATTAACTAGGGATTTTGAGAACAAGTTTGCGATCAGCTTTTTATGATATCGTGATGGTATAGTACATGTGTGATAACTTTATTTAATTCTAACTTATGTTACCATATATGGTCATAATTCAGAATTACTCCTTACTGTTTTAAAGATGGTGAAATGCTTAATTCACTGCATGCAACTACAACTAATAGCGTCCTAGCTTTTTGATAAATTTCAAAATAAAACCTAAAATAATAATAAAATAAACCTGAAAATCCGTCACTTCCAGCCAGGGAACGTAAAATTAATTCTAGTGTTGTCCAGCAGCCACACAAAGGCGAGACATGTGGAGTGATACGGCTGTGCGCCCGTCAAAACAGACGAGATTCCTGTCAGAGCATTTCACACAAACATTTAGACGTGTGGACGCTCTCAGATTTCAACTATGTAACTGTTATGATACACCACTAATGTCAGTCAAAACATTTGAATATACCACTAGATGATATACGGTCAAATAAAATGATAGAGACAGCTATCATTTGTACCTTCGCGTGAAACAAAATTGTTGTGTGTAAAAATTAACTAATTCTACGTGTGACAGTGCCTTTTAAGCCTGTATTACACGATACAATTTTTCTGATTATTGTATACAACTTTTCCTTACAAGAAAACTTAATCTCCATTTGTTTGTATGGAGAGGAAATTTTCTTGTAAGGAAAAATTGTATACAATAATCAGAAAAATTGTATCGTGTAATACCGGCTTTATTATAATTATATATAGTGAGATATAATTATTAATATATAGATGACTGTTAATAGCTGAGAATATTTCTCGGAGTTAAAACGATTTCAGATTTCCTCGTTACAAATTGGTTATTTCGTATTCCAGCATATGTTTACCTACAATAATTTATTGAGCGACGATGAAAATTATTAAAATGTTTCACCCAAGATAATTAACTGTCTTGACATCACGTGTTCACTGCATTCAATATGCTTTAATATAAAGACCACCCAGCATGCAAGGTAGCAACACATGTGTTAAGGATTATATGCTTCAATACAACGCGCTACATATTCATGTAATGGACAATATGTCAATTTTAAATGGAATAAAATACCAGACTAGAGACATCAACAGCTTTAATATTATTTTATTAACAAATATATTATTTTATTTGGAACTTTTACACAAACACACGTGAACAATAAAATTAATGTCAGCTTTTACATATCTATTAAAATGTTGCAAATTAATCAGGAGTGCATTAAGATCACAATAAATTAAATTATGTAAAATACTAAACTTAATACGAAGATCATAGCAGTATATATTTTTACCCTAATATAAAGCAGATCTATGTTCTTAACATTTGGGCTTCAATTTTTTTATTGTGCTTCTCCGACAAAACATTGAAATAATTTTTAATGAATTTGCTCTCCAAATGTAATCACAACACAATTAGTAGAGCTGAAAGACTTTCTTCACCCAAATTTGTATACGAAAAAAATTAAATGAGTGTCTCATTTACATATCGAATAATTTGGGCATAAGAAGAGCATGCACTTGTCAGTCTAGAGATATAATTCCACACGTAATTTTACTTTAACACGCCTGCATATAGAGTGCGTGACAACTCACTGATTTAAATCAAGGGAACGTTCGTGCTGTCTTTAGGTGTACATGCATGCCTAAAGATATAAATTTAGTTCGTAAGTAAAATTTCCCTTTCTCAAAATGTCACATGATAATTCCTAATGACACGCCATGTGAATTGAGACTTTCAGTCTTCAAAGTTGAGAAGATTCATGGAGATTTATTGCTAATTACGATCGTCTTTTGTTGGCAGGAAGAGGAGCTGCGAGGGTCGAACGACCCCAAGTTCTCTCACCTCAGCGACGACTTGCACGTCGAGGTGACGGCCTTCGCACCCCCCGCTGAGGCGCATGCCCGCATCGCCTACGCCCTCGCCGAGATCCGAAAGTTCTTGGTCCCTGTAAGTAGATGGTCTAATTACAACTGGCTGGCATGATTCATGTTAATTTAGAACGTTGAAGAATAAATTAGGATTATACTGTACCTGATACCGTATAATTAATGCACCCAATTCCATAACGAGATATTATATAAATTTAATATCATTTTATTTAATATTATACTCTATTATGTAAATTTATAGCTTATAATATACGATTGAAATATAATATAGTAAGTATGACAAGTAAATTAATCTGAGGTTTAGTTTTACAAAAGACATGTATTAATTTCATTGCTGCAATGAAACGAAAGTCACATATTTTTTTCTTCTTCTTCTTCTTTAAAATTAATACAATATTTATACACATACATGTAACAGTCAGTAAATCGTTTTGTGTTTCAACTTTTTTATTTTTATTTTTTATAAATATTTCAGCATAAATTTAAAAGTAAAATGAAGTGACTCCTGTACAGTTTTTCAATATTGACTGAGTGTTTATGGTAATGGAGCGGGGACACATGATGAGGTGGTTATTCCATTGAGGTCAAACACAGAAGCTTCAAAGTTACCAAAATATATTTTTTATTCATACATAATAAAAAAAAAAAAAAGTAAAAGAATGAGAAGTACATCTGTACCGCGACAATTTTATAAACATCACTTTCTCTCCATTACGTCACTATAGACGACGGCATGTCATAAGTGGCTGGCCGCCTGGTAGACTGGCTCGAAGATTGGTGGGTCCACAGGGGTCAGGTCGTGGGCAGTTAGTCACCGTCGAGGGTCGCGATAAATCGACCTCCCCGAACCATATATCTCAACTAAGATGGCGGCATCGTCATTCACTAGAGTGGTCAAGTTTGAGACCATGCATTGCATGATTTATCAGGCTGGTAATTTACTATCGCTATATTATACACTAAAATATGGTGCTCGTTAAATCTGAGCTATGTTTTATAATAATTGTCCGTTTGCAAGAACCTAGCTAACTAAATGTAAGAGCAACACGTTTAAAATTAAAGATACGGTAATTGTTTATATAGCTTGTAAAATATTTAATATGTTTTTAATGATACTTAATGGATAAAGAATTTAAAAAAATATTTAATTTAAACAAAAATTATAAAAATTTAAGCTGCTTTCAGGATTACATGAATTTAAATTCAGTCAGGCAATTTTTTTGGGAACAATGTCAGGTTATTATAAAAAAAAAAATGAAAATAAACGATGCTAAATTAATCCTTAAATTCGCTTCCATATTATACTTTAAATTGGATTTATCTCGGACATGATGAATCTTTAGCTATATTAAAATATTATAATATTCATTTTTTATTTAGTCAAATTATAAACAAAATTTAAACCCTGTAAATAAATTACGACATTGTTTTTATATATTATTTATAACATGTAATAAAAAACACAGTGAAATTTTGTTCGTATATAAAAGCAGATTTCAAATATAAATTCGTACGTGTTACTGGTGATTACATTTATAGCAATCATTCATTATCTGGCTTAATGGATTCTATGAAACTAATGTAACTAATGCAAAATCAATATAATTGGAACAAGCTGCTTACTTCTACAACAGCTTGCGTTACTTACACTTTTACACTTGTCGGTTGTGACGTCATCAAATCAGCTGTATGTGACGTCACATGGTGGTCAGAGGGCAAGGTCACATTTATCGAGGGCAGCAGGCCAGCAGGCCGATTGTTGAGGAGGCGCGAAGATTCTGGCTGCACGTGCAGGCAATCGAGAGTGGCGGCGACAAGATGGTTTCAACACCTGCCAGACATTTGCATAATTGAAAGCACCTTGTGGTTATGTAATAGTGCAGAAATATTATTTAAAATTTTCATGGTGTGATAAACAGAGAAAAAAAGTCCACTTATAGCTCGCTGTGTGGGAGTAACATTTTTTGTTGAGCTCTCCTATCTGGCCTGTAAACATATACACATATACATATATATACCTATGTGATATAAGTAAGCTTCCTGCTTCTCAGCTGTCAACTACAAATTATGTGGGATGTATTTTTGGAGGGCTGCAGTGAACGCTTGAGAGGTTGGTTAATGTATGTTTTTAATATTCCATAAATAGGCTTCGTGTATAATAAGAAAAAATGTAAATTTAACGTAGGGTAATATGAGGGGAGACGATATATCAAGGATTCAATTATGAAATCACGCAATTTCAATTCAAGTCTAACCCCCGGTACTTAATGATCTCGTCTGGTTCAGATTAGACTTGTTTCTGACCGTATATTTGCTATTGGTGTGCGCATGAGGTATTTTCAAGATAAAAAAACTAATAAAATTGTGTTTAAGAAATTATTTATAAATATATGATTTGGGGAAATAATACATCAATCTTTTTTGATGCACTGCGCTGCCATCTAGCGACCAGGTAGTTTTTCTGATGCTGTGACGCACACAAATTTGCAACCACAACGAGTGAAGCATAAAGCAATTAGGTCATTGTTAGAGGTTGAGCGAGAAAATTAGCACATTGGCCCCGTGGGGCCTGACAAACAGCATGCAGTGTCCTCCGCGGGGAACTATTACTATAGTTGTTAAATAGAAGTAATGTCCATGTCAATATAATTATATTTCAGAATGTCATTATCACGTAATTATTTTTAGCTGCTGCTGCTAGTTTGAATTCATAATAATACGTCATGTAATTTTTATAAAATATAGTAAATATGATGTTTTTTTTATTATTACAAACATGGAAGTTTTGAACAGAAAAAAAAATAGTATATTATTAAAATTTATTATTTATTTTATTGAATTGTATTATTTTTAATCGATAACAAACGAGTCTATTGTGATGCAATGATTTAACTTGCTGTCAGTAATAAATTGGTCGAATATAAATACATATTGTATTATTTTTTGTCCTGAAATTTTTTTACAATTTATTCAAAAGTAAAATAAGAAATCAGTTCATTTGTTGCTCCCCAGCATAGCATATAGCTTCGTTATATGTACGGATAAAATACTAGTAGTAAAAATAGTTTACTCAATAATTACGGGTACCCCATAATTACATAACAATGAAAAAATTAGCATTGTTTGAAAAACGACTCATATAAGTTATAAAATTACAGTATTTATTTTAGTCTTCAGTTTGCATTTCGCTTTATTCTATGAAAGCTAATCAATGTTGGTTTTATGTGTATACACTACTTTGAGAGGTTTTGTGTGAGAAGGTATTGTAGATCAAGTTGCGAAGTGTTGGGTGGCGCTAAGCCTGGCGCCTCCTCGTCGACAGCAGGCGCCAAGGTGGCGTGCAAGAACAAGCGTGAGCGTCTTGTAATCCCAGGGCTGTGTGATAATGAATAGGCAGAGATTACCACCATCACCGCATCAGGAGCAGCCTACAATAGGTGGTTCTCCTTTGTACTTTATATCGGCTTTATTTGAGATTATTACACAATTATTATCGACTCCCTCTTGTAGACTGAAATTTAAATAATTTAAAAATAATTAATGATAGTTACAATATATTATATAAATATAATAAGTCTGCTACATTGAAAATTGATCAAAATTCGAAAACAAATTGAAACACTTAGTGATGGCATAGTATAAACACGTTCTTCCTGCTTGATAATTAGCTCATCTTAAAAATAGCTCTAATGTTGTTTATAATACTGTATAGCTGTTCATTTCAAGGCATTCAATAATTAATTATTTCTTACACTTAATTATTTTATTTTTCAATGTTTTATTTTTTTGCAAAGCGAATAATTTAATCATATTTACCTTCAAAACATGCACATATACAAAATCAAAAATTAAGTAACAACAATGTTAACATGAATTGTAAGGGAGGGAAACTGGGAGCTTCCTTGACTGTTTGACGTTGTTCCAGGACTACAATGATGAGATCCGGCAGGAGCAGATGCGGGAGATCCAGCTGATGAACGCCGGCTCGGGGGTGGTGGGCAGTCCCTCCAGTCCCGAGGCTGCGGGCCTTGCAGGGGCAGCTGCGGCGGCGGCGGCTGCAGCTGCGGGGGCCGTGGGCAAAGTGGTTTCCCCGCGCTGCCCACAGCCCGCCCCCGGCATGATCTTGCACCCCGCGCTACGTGAGTTGAGTCGCGCACCAGGCCTCATTCCCGCAGCCACAAGTGAGTTTGACCAAGGTACCTTCGTGTGTTCTCCAATCAGAGGTTTATTCTTTACCTTTTTATTTTATATAATGTGTTGAGCACGCAGATTTATTATATAATAAACAATGTATGATAATATGCACATCGTGACACCATTGAATTAAAAACAGGTGATCGCTTTATCCTCATGTCAATATTAAAATGATATATGCTATTAAAGTTTGCATCTTTTATAAAATAAAGCACATGCATGTTGCTATAATTTCTGTGTTTAATTTTTTAAAAATGTAAGTCTTAAACTGTTATGAATATTTTATTATATAACATTAAAACCCAAAATATAAATATGTATAATGTAGTATTTTTTGTACTAAAATAATTGTTAGATGTGTGACGGTAGTTTGTCTGTGCAGGCGGTTGCTTTGAATTCGACTTTGACTGGCCGCATGCACACCAGACTAAACGTAAGAAATGTGTGCTGCTTCTCTTCTTTCTACCTGCAGCGTCCAAACATCTCTCGTGCATGTAGCAGTCCTTGAGTCATGTAAACATTACATGACACTTACCTGTGGGCGTCGTAAATATTATATATGAATCGATTCTATGGGTCCTGCAGCAGGACATTAAATCTCTCTTACATCCTGTTTGGTGTTATGAAACGACTGGGTTTCAACTCGAGTATTATCAAAGAAAGGGGGTGGGGGAGGTATCAAAAGCAAAAAAAGTGTTAAAAATGACTGCCAAAAAAATCTGCAAAAATTAGATACCCTTAATTATACATTTATACATTATACATTTAATTATACATCGCATTGCCATAACACCACGAAATGGAATCATATAGCATTTTATTTGGTCAGAAACTCTCGCTTGATATCCTGTGAGACCAGAGCCCCTGGTAATGAAAGGTTTAAAAATATTGATCAAAGAGCAGCAAAAGAGGGCATTGATGGAAAATTGTAAAACTAATTTGTCTTGAAATTGTTAGATTTGCAAGAGCACGAAAAGTTGAATATAGCTTTCAGGGGCAATGTGATTTTTCCAAATTTAACAAGTTTAAAATTCTTAATATAAACTAGTATTTTAAAACTATGTCAAATATTTGAACCTTAAAATTTCTCTTCTTCGATGTTTTGCAACTCTTAAATATGATGCGCTGATTTACCTTAATTAGATTAATATATTGATAGAACGTCATTTTATTAGCACTTGTAAAAAAGTACCTTTATTGTGGGCGGGTTCGGAACAATGCCAGCTAATGACTGTTGTTCTGAGAAGAATTTACACTAAAACCGTATAGTTATTTGCCCCACCAAGAGAAATTAAGTAAGACCGTCTAGTTGTATAAAGGTATAATACATGTATTCTTCCTCTAATGTTGGCAACAACGTACGCGTATTATAATTATTTTTTTTTTTTTGCTTTAGCCTTGCCATGCAGAAGACTTGGTTTTTGTTAAATAAACAAATAAAGACCATTGCAATGACAAATAACATAGTAAACATGGTTAATGTTTTATGGCTAGTGAAATGTGACAAAAACTGAATTTCCACTCTTAGATTGCGTATATAGCAGCATTAGGTCAACGTAATTTAAATAAACAGGTGACCGCAAAAGCCTGACGTTTCTGCTACTTTGAATGTCATTGTATGGGTGTTGCAGTGTTTCGCGGGGCGTCGATACTGAGTCGAGTGCGGGCCCCCACCATGGCGATGCCCGGGTCCCGCGGGGCCGCCTCACCGGCCTCCAAGCGCTCCATCCTGACGCTGCTGGGTCGAGTGGGCCGCGCTACCCCCACGGAGGATGGCAGCCTGGAGGCGGGAGACGAGGCAGGGGCTGCGGCGGCTGCTGCTGCTGCGGCGGCAGTCTACGGCCTCTATGATGGCTATACTTCTGCCCCGGGGTAAGTCAGCATACAAACACTAAATTTAATGTTATTTATTAAAATGTTTATATTTTAAAGGATTATAAAAAATAATAAGGGGCATTCACAAAGCCTTAAGGCCACATTTAAGGCTCAATAATTTAAGACCAGAAATTTTGGGCCTAAAAAACACGTCTAAAATCAAGCTTTAAATTATCGAGCCTTAAATGTGGTCTTAAGACTTTGTGAATGCCCCTTAATACTTTTAATATACGCTTATATTATAGTCAACGTGCTAAAAATTATTTATACAATTTAAATTTAAATTATATATAGTTACTTTCTATAATTCCAGTTACAAGGTCACACTTACAATACAAAGTATATCATGCATGGCATGTAATTAAAAATTAAAAAGAAAAAAATATACATGAGAGAACCCAACAACATCAGTCAAAATTTAATACACTGTAAAAACAATGCTTATTAAAGAACTATTTTTTTTTTTTCATTGAATTCGTGGACCTCTTTTAATAAAGCTAGAAGTTTACTATACAAATTTATATAAGAACAAATGGGTCGCTGTGTCCAAAAAGTTTGTCTCCATTTTACATCACGGAAAAAAATATTTTGTTTCCATGTACTTTCTCGTCATACATAACCTTTTATTATATAATATAATTATATTATACAGTACGTAAAGTTGAGTAGCTAGCAGAGCGCAGAGATAAAAAAGTTGATTTTAGTTTTGAGGTAACATTAATGCTATGTGTGAACATAACAAAAAGATACCTATAATATAAATTTAATATAAAACTGGAGAGTATACTTTTAGTAAGTGAAACAAATCTTAAAGTACAACTCGCAAACCTATATAGTATAAAGCAGTATCTATTTGGAATTGTATATTGCAATAAGATATATTTTATATTATTATAGTGGTAGTGCTTACTTTAACTGTGTTTTCTATAGCTTTATATTGATACACACAAAGTTTGTGTCCTCCCTCTTCTTTTATATAACGTTATCGTCTCCTGAGACGACCTCCCTCTAAGTAAGTTGTTAGGTATATTTTGTGTTATATATAAAATGCTGTCAGTATGGTTTCTTTAGTGTGTGTTCTTCTTCTGAGATTTTAAACACCTTTTTATGGGAATTGGAGTGTGAATAAAAGAATATAAATATAAGCAAAGGTATTGAAATAAATTGAAAGTATTTTAGAGAAGAAAGGAAAATAAAACGAGCAACATAAAACACAGATGGTGACTCTGGCGCCACCACTAGATCATACCATGAACCTCAATTTCACAATATCTTTAGCCAGATTTTTTTTTTTCCTGACTTTCCTTCAATTTTTCTTTCCATACTTTGGCTCGCAGTTTAGTTTATTCACTTGTCAATATAAAAGACGCAAAACCAAAATCCTATTTGATGCTACAGAAAATCTCTGTAGGGACTTAATATAAACTTTTTCTTCTTAACGTTTGTGGTTGGTTAAGGATTATTTTATTATACACTCAAGTAAAATTGTCTTTCTGTTTCCATAAAGGCCGTTGTATACAGCAAGTGAAAGAGAGAGAGAGAGAGAGAGAGAGAGAGAGAGAGAGAGAGAGAGAGAGAGAGAGAGAGAGAGAGAGAGAGAGA